>VXBX01005595.1:1379759-1405451 GCA_013400415.1 Scytalopus superciliaris
AACTTTCACAAAGATTTAGGAAAATCTTCAGTTACACTAAATCTGCTTAATGATTAATGTGCTGCTGCCTGATTTTGCCTCTGAACTTAATTGTTAATCCATGTCCTATATTAGTCCAAGGATTAGCATTTGACTTATACTTTGAAAGAACTTCAAGCATAAATTTATTAAAGAACAATTCAAAAATTCACTGCCATTAAAGGAAAAAAAAATAAACATTCTCGTAATTCTGTAACTAGAGCAACAGCCCTAAAAAGATGAAGACGTGACTCAAGTACAACCTGAGAACACAGAGGGCATCAGAACTGTCAGAACTACTGGTTGTAGAAGTTGAAACAGTAGAAATGGATGTAGGTTTATTATTGTTGGGATTATATTCTAGGCATTTAAAAGCAAACTCTAAGAGCCTCATGGGTAAGATTGAAACAATAAAAAAGTTAGAGGAGATCTCAAAGTATTTGCAGCCACTCTGCAGATATGGTGATTGGTGTGACTGCTCTAAATCTAGACTCCCTACTAAAGGGTTCACTGAACTTACATGTCGATATGACTGTGGTAAAATGTAGACACAATTGAAATGTTTTTTTTCTAAGTTGTGCAGGAGAACTGTTCCTGTTATAGAGAAGAAGAAAAAAACCCCTTTTCCTTGTAGTCCTGCTTCTCTGCACAAATGTGATTCCTTTAGTGAATCTGATTTTGACATTATTGTCTGCCTTCTATTCAAAGTCAATTTCTTCAATTTGTTCACTGATTCATACTACTTTCTCTCTCCTCCTGTCAAGTGATCATTTCTTTTACTTCTTTTCTGATGAGTGAGGTATTATCAATTAATCTGAAGAGTTAGATCTCCATTTATCTCTTACCATTCTCACTTTTCCAATACAATTTTTGGAGTACAATGCATGTTCTAGCACTGCATTTAATAGATTGTGTGATGTATTTCTTTGTCTGTCACCTCTTTTCAGATGAAATATACTTGACATAATTTAAGATCTTCGTTCATTTTGACCTAAAGGCTTCTTCTGTGTCTTTCCTATTTGAGTTAGTTAAAAGCACTTTGCAATAATGATATTGGTCATGCAGTGGTTGTGTATGAAAACACAGCATTTGTTATGAGCATAGCAATAGTTATCACAGCTCATCTATGGCTGTTAGAACTTTCTTCTTATTAAGTGCCTTTTTTCACAAAAGACAGGCTAATCATATCAGATGGCTTTTTATAGCCTTTAATATCAATAGCATTAAACATTTACATTCTCTCTCTTTCAATATTGTCTGACTCTTTCTTTGCAGATACCATAATATTAAAGCCAGTTCATGAAGATTAATTCAATATTATAAATGACACAAGATGATGTGGGTTTCTTTAGTCAAAGCAACAGAGAATAATTGTAAATTTTATGATAAAATACTAATAAACTATTAGTAAATCCAGATTGGTAAATTTATTTTCTTATGTATATTTACAAACTACTTCAGAAAATATCTTAATGGGTAGGCATTAATCCAACATTGGAAATATATTTATACTCTTATTCTCTTAAAACTCACCCATAAAATACTGCATCATCATTGCATTGTGTAGCATTTGATGACAAGTTTTTAACCAGAAATCGTTATTTATGCACATTAGCTATTAATGCATTCTTTTTGTTTGTTTCAACAGAAGCCCCAAACACTGATTTATGAAAGTGTTGACTCTTCTTATCACTTGAAGTTGTTGCAGTGAAAAAGAAAGAATTCTAATTCACTCTATGAAGTCCAAATGAAAAATCAAAGGTTATTTACAAATACATATATCCTTTGTCCCCTGCATTTCCTGAAATGAATTCATGTGAGTTGTAAAATTCTAGATGCTTTTTTGTTAACTCAGCAATTTTATACATGCTACAATTCCAGGATCTCACCTAAAGTAAAAAAAAAAAAAATCTTTTCATTCAGATGAAAGCATAATACTTTGATTCTGATTCGGAAAAAAAGTACATGGGAGGGAGAGACAGGAAGATAGGAAGGAGGGGAGGGTGAAAGAAAGGATGGAACAGGGGGTGGAAGGGAGGAAGGAAGGAAGCAAGGAAATACTTTTTCTAGCTCTAATTTAGCCAAATGCTTATGGCTTGAAATCCAGCCTGTAACACACATGGCAATTAAAATTATTTAATTTTTAAATACAACTGTAACTGAACTTCTAGATTAATGGCACCATTATGGCAATTTCCAAGGTAAAACTCTCTGCCATCCCATACTCACAAGCCATCCTGCAGGAATAACTGGTAGCAGCCCCAGCACTCAAATTCTAGAATTACTTTGGTGTGATGGATGCAAGTCTTAGTAATGGGTCAACAAGCAAAACACAATAGTGGCTGACATATCTAAAGACTTAACACAAACACTTGATTGCTGATTGTAGAAAAGTATTACTGACCAAAGACACTGATATAATCTCTGTTCAGCACTTGCACACTTTAAATTGAATTAATGTTAACTAATCTATAAATCCCTGTGCAATACCTACATTCTTGCATCACATCTTCAGTTCCAACCTTCCTTTAGAAGACACTTTTCACAATACCAATAGAGTAGTAGTTTTTATACTCAGCACAAGAAGGTCTCTTTAGCAGTGGAGAAAAAATGCATTAGTGAAATGAGTGGAGACACGCTGGAGGTCATGACAGCAGCAATGCTGAGCACTGCTGTAGGTGAATGTGACTCAAGTGGTTTTCTTCACAGTTTTCAAGCTTGGTGTGCAGCCACTCCAAGAGCAGACAACAGAATCTTTTCGTCCCATGATCTCTTACCTGCTTTACAGATGATCCGGCATGACTTTGTGGCTTTGTTCACTTCCCTTCTACTTTTTTTCTGGTCCCCCTTTTCCTTCATTTTACAACATATGTCAGGGATAGAATCCTGGTCCTACCTGTCAGTTTCTCTGTTTTGTTAATTAGTAGTGATGCTAATTAATCAGCTGTGAATCTGCAATGGTTTTGACTACTTATTCATAGAAAAGAAATAATTTTTAGCCAGAGTATATGTTTAGTACAAATTTCTGGCCCTCGTGAGAATGTGGAGAAATCCCCATGCTCATGATCAGTTGTGACATATTGGTGCCACTTACCTTCTTCTTTTTCTGTTCTCTCACCCAGGTTAAGGACATATTGCAAAAGGGCATGAAGGGCTATCTAAAAAATGTTTGCTGAGAATGCTTCACCCAATCCTCACCTCTTGGTGAAGTCCCTTCCCAGAAACTGCACAACAACAAACCACAGATGTAGTTGCCTCCATCTCCAGCCCAAGGTCTAGCACAGTTCAGCGTGGCTGGAGTCAGTGTAAGTTTTGCTACTGATTCTAATGAGACCATGAGATATACAGCTATAACAAGCATAGTAAGTGGGAAAACAAACAAAAGAAAGAAGATAGAATTTAGATCCAGGGGGATTTACTGAAGTTGTTAAAATTAATAGAAGTCAGAGAGAGAATATTCTTGCAGAAGCAGACTTGAAAAAAACCCAAACAAGATATGGAAAAGAAAAATACCTGTTTATGATTAAACACTACCTTTCTTTATCTGTTGTAATATTTTCTGAGTAAAACACTAATATGTTACCAAACTGATAGCAAACATCTGTTGTGCTCTTGAATTCACCTTACATGTTGGTATTAGGAATAGCACAGTATAATAGTACATGCAATTTAAAATAAATATGTCAGTGTCTGGGACACAAAAGATCTTAAATAGATACTTCATTGAACAAATAAAAATGATCCATCCTTGTCTCACCTCAAATTAATAAACTGCATAAACAGCTTATTCTGGCACAAGTACTTGGTTGGGAATATGTTACCCAGATATAACAAGCACTTCCAGTGCTGCTGTGGAGACCTGAGGCTTCCTGAGACAGCAACTCAAGTGGCTGATTGCATCTTGATGCTGTTTCACAAAGCCTCCTGGGGCGTCCATTAATCCCATGAATTTACTGAACATAGGGCAATAATAGAGGCGGTTGATTTCAGAAAAATGAGCTAGGCTGGCATCTTTCAACTTGAAAGAATATTTCTGGCTTCACCATCACCTATTATAAATACAATGAGAGAGTTCTCAGCTCCAAGAGTACTATCATTACATTTCTTGCCTTGCTGTGTCACATTTCTGAAGAGTGAGTCTTAAAAAAATAAGTGAATTTATACACATTACAGAGTCTCTGGATTCTTCTTTATTTTTTAACTATGATTCTGCATTGAATGTTTAATGATTTTAATGTAACGTAAGTTAATAGAAATAGTTCTTAATTTTGATTTTATATAACCTGTTAGCACAACCATTTGTGTCATGAAACAGTGCACAATCTTATTAGATAACATGATGCATTTCCTTGGTGAATATGAATACAAATGTGTGAGGTCTCTAACTCTTGATCTAATCAAAATAGGTGACTCAATGAATTAATGATGAGACATTTCCTTCCAGTATTTAAAACCCACATAGTAAACTGTCTCATTCTTGAATAAAATGCAACGAACAAAAGACCTGTTTAAAATCTCACTGGCTTGTTGCCGGCTTCACTAGAATAATACCTGGTCACATAACTGTATGTATGACAGCAGAAGCAAAGGAACAATATTTTTCATCTAGACCACTCTTAGTAATACATACATATATATATATATATATAGTAATCCTGAAAGGAGAGGGACTAGGACTACACAATTCTTATGGGTCCCTTCAAACTCCAAACACTATATGACTCTACCATTCTTGCAACATAGTACTCCAGTAATTGAAAATTCACTGGATGGCTGCAGCACAAGAGAGTCTGGGGGCCACACTCAGTGTTTTGTGTAATGTCATACATATGCTGTAGTCAATCTGAATGTAATTACTAAACTCTTGGATAACTCAGACTGAGTTGGTACCTAGAATTAGAATGAAACATTTAACAAAGAATTTATATAGATGGGCAGAAAAAAGCCCCAACAACTTTGCATAACAAGTATATTAATAAGCTTAGGGGAGTGTTTTTATATGGTGTTTTTCTCTAAACTCTTTCCTTTTACGCAAACTTTCCACTGCCTCAGTTTCTAAACCTCTTTTATTTTGTATGCATACCATCGACGCTTCACTGCTTGGATTTTGGTTTAAAGCTGCCTATTCTAGTATATTTCCACCACTGGTGATTTGGGTCTACTGCACTTCCATCCCAGAGCAGCTTTTTGTTACACTGTCAATATACTGCCTGGAAAACCCAACACAAAATTAGCCATTGTGCAATTTGATTTATTAATGTGAAGTTGGATTGTTTTGAGCTGATTCATACTAATATCAAGAGCTGTCTGATGGGACATGCGCTCTCACTAGGGCAAGTATTCATATCTCCCACACATGTGGGGCATAGCACAAAAGCACCACAGAAATGTCCAGGAAATAACATTTTTGTTAGGTCTCATTGCTTTATTTAGAGGTAGTCTCCACCTTTTTTAATACAAGTACTATGCCATAGAAAATTTCTAAAGCAGAAATTCTGACTCGAGTCATTAGGGCTGTGACTAGATAATTTGGGAAGCAGGTGTACAGTGATTTAAAAACAATCAGGCTTTCATTTGCACCATGACAAGGGTGACCAAGTCACATTCAAACTTCATATTAGCAGTTAAAGCTAGCCTGAAAATTTTCTTTTTCCCCATTCGTGAGGAACACAGACCTTAAATGCTGGACACTCAACCATATTCAGTGATCTCTATATAGTAAATTCCAGTTATGAATTCAGTAAAGGATATTTTTATATATTCAAAATAGTTTACTCTGTTCTAAAAGAATAACTGTGACACGTTTTGTTGGAATTATTGTATATATTTTATAGAGGGAAATAAAAAGCAACTATGTCCATATGTGATTTATATGGTCATCTCTGTCTTCATCTCTAAGACAATT
The DNA here is from genome assembly GCA_013400415.1 of Scytalopus superciliaris. Classification (NCBI taxonomy): domain Eukaryota; kingdom Metazoa; phylum Chordata; class Aves; order Passeriformes; family Rhinocryptidae; genus Scytalopus; species Scytalopus superciliaris. The sequence continues at coordinate 1,385,683 of VXBX01005595.1, forward strand.
TGTCATATGGTTGCATAAAATTATATTTAATATTCAAGACATCACTCTGAAGCTTGACTGACTTCCACAATGAATGCAGTGCTAGGACTTTGGTGTCATCATACTCAATTTTACAGCACTGGACTTGTATGCACCTTGCTGCATCCTACAACCTGTAGATCTTCATGAGCCATCACAGCTGCCTCTTGTGAGTCCAGTGTAAACCCACTGTGTTGAATTAAGACATCATTTGGAAACAACGAGAGAAGAAATGGGCCTTGATGTGTCCTTCCTTCAAGGATTTGAATGCCTTTCTAAACTTAAATAGCTATGCAATTCTTTGCAAGTTTGTTGGCCTACCTTTCCTGTCTTGCCCACACAAGGCAAATGTTCTGTTCAGTTTAGGAACGTGGTACTGCATTTATGCATGTACCTTTTCTAACCACAAGGAGGACAGAGGAGTTCAGTACAATACTGTATGTTTCTAGCACTATGGAGAAACTGAAAGCTAGCAATGAATGACATGAATAAGGTCTGCCTGTAGGTTTGCAGTTGTGCCAGAAATAGCATCTCATGTTCTAGTCTTAGCCCAGTGAAATGCATGATTACATCCTCAATAAATTTAGTGAGTGAAAATATCTAGAAAGCATGGAAAAACATGACAAAGAAGGTGACTGGAAAATAAAAGAATAAATTACAAGGCATTGGAGAAAATGAGCAAGGCAAAAATATGTCCACGGAAGATTACAGAAAGAAAAACTTCATACTAATTACCAAGGTGAAAAGAAGCCTCAGCATATTGATATACGTAATTCAATCGTTCCGCCTGTTTACTTTATGTAGTATAGTATGTATAATATAAATATGAACCTATTCTATAGATCCATCTAATATAATATACATACTACATATGTTATGTTAGTATACTGTTACAACAGTAGTACAATAATGTGAGGAAAATATGCTCTATATAATATCAAGTTAATATTAATAACAATATAAAAGATAAATGTGAAATTGCTAGAATTGTTTTACTACATTATTAATATTTTAAATCTATATATGACAGTATTATTTATAAAAAGTTGACATCACTAAAACTAAATCATGGTTCAACGTTATACTGTGCTATAAGGAGAAACAGTGTTACTACTATCTCTGCTACCAATTTGGCTTTGGTAATAACTTGTATTTTCACAAATCACTTCAAGTAAACATGCAGTTCCATTATTTCCTGCATACTACTAATATCTTCAAATTTACAACAGAGTGCAGATTTTATGGGAGTATTTCAGAATAGTTTGAATGTACAAAATTTTTGTTTCCAAAATTTTTGCTTTTATGGTTAGTGCTGAAAAACGTCTTTCTCCAGTTCTTTTAATTTTTACTTAAGATACCATAAAAGAGGAGGAAACTTACAATAACGAGAGTTTATGACAAGTTAATCTTTTAATACTACCCACATTTGTCCCTTATTTCTGTGTTTCTGATTTTAACTCAATCTAGTCATAAATATAACAATTTGTGGTGCTACTCAAGATAAAACATGCAGAGGTCAATGAACTAAAGGATTTTCTGCAGTAGATACTTTTAAAAAATTTCTCTTCATAAAACTCTTAGTTATATCCTGGCAATCCTTATCACAAGTGTTCAAGATGTACTGTTCTAAAACAAGCCATTGCTTGGTTATGCATGCATAATAAACCCTCTTACTGAATTTGCTTTGCCTTACCACTTCTTCATTTGCAAATGTAATACATTTTTGCATGCAGAATAGGATAATGAAATTAATGTCATGCTTATATTTTCCATAAACAAAAAAGTAGTCAGCATACAATAATATAATGAAAAACTAAAGTGACAAATCAAACAAGATATTCATACAACAGGCACAAGCCCAGCCCATTTCATACATTACTTAATTCAGAAATTATACTTCTGCCCACAAATTTATCATATATCAAACAAACTAAAAATTTGTTGTTTTTCAAACACTAATTGCTCACTAAGACATTTTTTTGAAGCTATGTCATTGCTCCTCAGATTCTGCATTTGATAATTACTTGTATTACTCTGAAATGTAATGATGTGACCCTGGCATCTAATTCTGGAATAAATTCAACCATGCACAGAAAACCTGCTTATGATTCTCTGCCCTCCCTTGAGCAAAATTTAGGAGTTTGACAAGCGCTTTGCACTAGGTTGAATTCCATTTACGAGTGTCAGCGTGCAGATTATAAAAAGGTTTTCAAACTTACTGGAGGAAAGGCAAAGGCTGCACCTTGTCTGATTGTGCCACAATTTTAAGTGGAATTTCAGCTTATTTTCCCTTTGTTTGCAAGCTCAAGCAAAACAAGCAGATGGGAACTCTGAGTTAGCATTCTCATGGACAACAGTGGCACCCGCCTTTGCATTCATCTTGCTTCCATTGAAATAAGATTTCTTTCTTCTAGTCTCTTGAGTTGTTGAGGGTGCTTGCGGTAGGTTGGACTTGAGGATCCCAAAAGCTGCTGATATGCTCTTATCAGATTCTGGAACCTTACAGTTCAATAATTTCTCTGGTATCAAACCATCTGTAGTTAAATCATTTCAGCCAGATCATGCATCTCACACAAAAGCCTTGAAAAGCTGAAGGCAAAAAGAAATTTATTGCAATGTATATATGAGAAACCTAAAATATCTACAATTGAAACAATGTGTTTTATTTATTTTTTATTTTTCTATAGTAAAAATAATAAAAAAACCCAGGCCTCAAGCAGGGGTTCTTCAGGGAATGTGGCTGTCTCTGCATTAGTATATTAGATCAGAGCAGTAGCAAGCTTCAGAGCAAACTCAAAAAAGAAAAGACTTCTCCACACATTGACCTGGTTCACCAAGCAGTTTTGGTGTCTGCAGCTGGCTTTCTTTCAAGGAAAACTGCACCAAAAAACCTGCCCAGAGTGCATCCCAAGTGTGCTTCAACCACTAATGGAAACATAAAAGTCTAAACCAATGACTGATTGTGCATTTGCTACATTGAGCCACATGAGTGGTGGGGACAACTGCTCCAAGTGAGCAGCCTAAATCTTGTCCAAAGGAAAATCTCTGAACAAGGTCAATGTAGGTGTCTCAAAACCAACCATTTCAATCCACAGATCCACTCCTACTAAACTGAATTATTTGTTCATGTAGACAAGGCTTGCCCATGTGCTAGTCAGAGCAGCCTGTGATCCCCATTAGCAACTTCCCCTATCAGATTCTTTAACACATTTGGCCCTGATTCACCTGATCTCAGTAGAGCACAAAGGCAGGCCATTTGTAAACATGTTGTTTTATACAGTACTTCCTTGAGTGACAGCTGAGTTGCTAGGCTCCTCCCTATCTTTCTGCGTTTGAGGGGGTTTATGTTAAAAATGGGAACAATAGCTTTACTGAGTTCTGCTAATACAAACTCACTCCACAGCCCACCTAGCCCTGTCATTAAGCCCACATCCAGCCTGTCATCGAGAAGATGAGGTCAAACACTAGGGCTGCTCTGTGTAGAAGTGAAGGACAGTCCATTAGCAGCCTGCAGCTTTAAAGCAGCAGTGAAAAGAAAGTGAGCCACCAAAGTGAATTTCTTCACTCTTGCTCTCAAGAAAAGTGTCATCTATAACTTATGCATTAAGGTCACTATGTTTAGAGACTGATTTTTCTTTTCCATCAAGGAGACAACAAATACAGCTTAGGTTCTATAAACTGAACATTTTGATAACACTGCAGTCAGGTCAATTGAAGCAGAACTGGTACAGAAACATTATCAAGCCTTATTTCAATAGCATGTGGCTGTCTTCCAGGGGTGCAAATAACATTACAATATAGCAAAGCCGTCTATGAACTGGATTAGCTGAACAGCCGTTATCAGCACTCAGGAAAATAATATTAGTGACTGACTTCACCTGCTTGAGTGGTTTAAATGTCCTGCCTTTCCATACTGATAACATTTGGCACGACTTGCAGGCTGAAGAAAGAATGATCTTGTTTGATCTAATTATAGAACCATAACAATTTTTGATAGAGAAGAAAAGACATATAGTCTAGGTCATCTTGTCCATCTCTCTGTAACTGCATGAAACTTGCCTGGTCGTGTGCCTGAAGTGTATTAGAATAATACCTTCTTTTTTGGTCTTCTGTAGTTTTCTATTGAATTTATTGAGTGGATTTTCAGATTCAGAGCAGCTGTTCCCAAAAGCAATGCTATTGGAGTCTTTACATAGGGAAAATACTAGTAATCTGTTTTGGCAGAGAAGAATAACTAGAGAAATGTTATTTTTAGAATTGTTCAAAGGATTTTCCTCTGGGGTTTAATCTCCCCAACACAGGATCTATGTAGGGGGGAGTACTATTTGGAATCCTCATTAACCAAATTATGCTTTCTGTCTGTAGTTTGCTTTACAGTACACAAAGTTACTATATGCTATATCATAGACTCATAGTACCACAGGATAGTTTGGGTTGGAAGTGACCTTAGGATCATACAGTTCCAGTCTCTGGTATGGGCAAGGACACCTTCCACTAGGTGAGACTGCTCAAAGCCCCATCCAACCTGGACAATTCCAGGGATAGGGCAACCGCAGCTGCTCTGGACAACTTGTTGCAGTGCCTCACTGCCTTCACAGTAAAGAATTTTTCCCTAATAAATAATCTAAACATATCCTCTTTCAGTTTAAAGTCATTCCCACCTGTCCTACCACTACATGCTCTGACAAAAAGTCCCTTTACAGCTTTCTTTTACTGGAAGGTGCTATAAGGCATCCCTGGATCCTTCTCTTTTCCGGGCTGAACAACCCTGAATCTCACATTTTGTCTTCACAAAAGTTCCCAGCTCTCTGATAATCTTTGTGGCCTTTCTCTGGACTCACTCTAATAGGTTATTTCCTTCTTATATATGTTGTATACAGCATTAATCTATAGTAAATGAGAATTTTGGGGTTTTTTTTAAGCTTCTTTTACATCCCTGTAATGTTTTCTTGCTTGGGGCAGTGCTGTAGTAGTCATTTGATTGCTAGTATAGCACTAATTTCACCCCAGTTATAGGAACGAGCTCTCACTAGCTGTAGTTTTGAACAGGGTGAATTCTGATATAAGGAATGATGTGCCATACATACCATGGATAGGTGATACAGCACAGATTTGATATAGTTATAACAACACCTCTCTAAAAATTCTACCAAAAAAATGTCATCATCAGCTTTGAATTGTATTCCCAGATTTATCCGAGGCCACTGAGAAGCATACTATAGTACATTATCAGTCTGCAGAGTCACCTGCTATTTGCACAGTAGTAAGCTTGCATGGTTCCATTAGCTTGTTCAGTTTAGGTGCAAAAACATCCAACTACAGATCGAATACCAGGGCAAGAAAAAGCTAGAAAACAGCAGCTGACCTCTGGCACCCACAGAACATTTCCACACTCCATTTTCCATTACCTGGAGGGTGTTCTCATTACCAGCTCCAAGAGAAGTTTTCCTAAGAGCAGTGATGCAGAAAGCACTGTAAGAATGACTTTAACAAGATAGTCATACTGAGCTCAAACCTGTGTAGTGATTAGTTCAGGCCTTTAGAAAGTTATTAATTTCATGACTATAACACCTAAGGATAGGTATCTAAATGTGCACTGTCCAGACTCTCCTATTACAGTGAGTTGACTGCTGGGGTTGGGTTCTGCTGACCTCACACATTCAGTGCTACCTAGTACATGCTTAGTACTGCTCTGTAAGAGCATCAGTTTGCTTTAGATCCTATCTCCCACCTATGCAGTAGCTTTTACCTAAGATACTGTCAAGGGTAACTGCATCCAACATCTTGTCAGCTGAGCACAGACTGCGAGAGAAGTCCTGTACACAGGAGCTGCTTCAGAGCAACATGAGCTGTTCTCTAGACTAAATGGCCTGTGTTGGCTAGAGGCTTAATGTGAGACTTTGAGTGCCTTTTGAGATTCCTGTGGTTACCAGTGAACCCACACAGGGTCATTTGATTCACTGGACTGCACCCGAGAGTCACACCTTTCTAGAAGAGCTACCTAGGGAGCAGATGGAACATCTTTGGGCACTAGAAATGTCACTAATGAGAAAGCTCAGGCAACTAAATCCAACAGCCCACTTCTAGGCACCAGATGTTTCTAGATGTTTCAGTCTGAAGATGAATCTAACTTGGGAATATGGATCCAGCGCTTGCGGCCAAGGGAAAAAAAGTGGAACTTTTCCAAATATTTTTCTGCTGACATTTGTAGCTGACAATGGAAAGAGAACAACCCTGTCAGATTAGGAAATGAATTTGGAGGCATTTTTAATTTTTGACTCCCAAGCTTTAATAACTTCAAACCCTCTTCTGGGTTAGGTTGGGGGTGCCAGTCTTCCTAGTAAAGCATGTTAGTAAAAGCTTCTTCTTTCATTGTCCTGTTAACTTCTCTGATTATCTCCTAAACAGAGAGGAAAAAACCACTTTTTTTTTTTTAAATCCTAATTTTCAGGTCATTTATTACTTTGAATTTTCCAGCATCAGTACAGACCAAGTATCTCTTCACAGGCAGAATATCCCTTGACAGGCCTTCTTCCTGGGGACAATGGAACTGTCAACCAAACAATGGGTGCAGGATGACACTTTTCTGCAGCTGGTCCACGACATGTAATTCTCTTTTGTATTACATTAGAGGGAGAGTGACCACTGTGACCCCATCAGTGTTAAAATAATGTGGAAAGCTGCTTCTGCAAGTTATTTTTCACCATAAAGTAAAAAAATCCAGAACTCTTTCTGTTAATACAGGGGGAGTATGGGTTTTTAATGTGTTATCACTATCACAGTAAGGTAAATGATATCAGAAAGGCACTCTTTCTGCAAGGATAAATTTGTTTGTGTAGCTATGCTCTAGCCACAGGTTATTTCAGTTAAAAGAAGATAATGGACTTTTAACAAATTATAGTTTTTGCTGATACTTCATGAAGATCTGTTGGACTCTTTGAGGGATGCCATAGTTCAGTGTGTGTTATATAATCACAGCATACCTGCAATTTTTCCCTATGAATACTTGCAAGCAGTGCAGAAATGAAAAGAGATCACACTTTGGGCAGACAATTTTGAGTTATGTGCAATAGTCTAGATAAAATCAACTTCATATGCATTACCCCTTAAGAAGTCTATATGGACCACTGAATTCTTAGCCACCTTGACTGCTCAAAATGACATTGTCAAATTTTCTTTTCTAATAATGAGAAAATAAAGTCTTGGTTTGATTTTTTTTTTTAATTCTGTTCTCATTCAGTGTTTAAAATTTTGACTGAATAAAAGGGTTTCTCTTTTTACATACAGACTGATGTACAACACAAAAGGAAGAGTCTACTTTGAAAATGCAAAATGTTAAGAAGATAGATACATATTTTTAATACTGTAGAGATCAATACTAGGCATACTATCTTTAGTGCTCTCTAACTTTATGTAGCTGCATTCTGAATAATACCAACCTGTCCTTCCTAGACCAAAAGCAAATATTCTGTTCCATGGAGTCAAAAGCAGTCTGAGAAGCTGAAGATTTCTTCATTCTGTGCTTCAGTAGGGGTACATATCAAGAATTTGGACCTGCTAGCTGTGGTTTCAGCGTTTCCAAAACTGGTTCCCAAAAGGCTGTGAACACTGACAAACCTTTTGTCTGAGCCTTCCTGTGGTCTATAGCAAATACAGCTCTAGCTGTTACAATAATTCATTAGCTGTGCAAAGTTGCTGGGCCTAAGATTCATTTCTTGTAACTATAGAAATACTATATGCATTTGTAGAACATTAGAAAAATTATGTAAAACACCACAAGCTAATACCAAGAGGCAAAAACAAAATTTCAGTGTAAAAAGCTCTATCAGGAACATAAAAAGGAAAAATGCCACATCCTGAGGAAAAAACGTACAGCTGGGAAACATACGGTGTAATTCGGTGATAAAATAGCTAGAGAATTTCTAGATCTGGAGAGAATGCAAATAATCTCATTTTAAAAAGGGAGTGGCTGAAATGTGTTGAAAGGACCAAAGAAAGGGACTGTTACTGACTCAGTAATTTCATTAAACTTCTGCATATTTTCATGCTTTTTAATTTAGTCTTTTGTGATCCTAGCACTTTCAAGCAGCTTTTCTACCTTTCTCATGAAATTTCACTTTTCCAGATGATTCCAAGAGAGTAATATTCTGCCACTACCTCATGACTGGGGAGTTCTTCAGAGACTTCTTATAAGCATTTCCTTACTGCTAGGTCCCAATTCTTATACTTCATACTTGACAGCTCTCTTTAGTCAAACTGGGAAAACAACTTTGTGTAAGTATAAGATTATTTTCAACAGCAGACTGTAAAACTGGCATGCAGCTTGGGAGAGCCCTGTAAAGAACCTGTTCCATTATCTGGTTCATAAATCCAGTAAAGTAGACTTAACTGTAAAAACATATGTGAAAGACAAAAGGAGAATTTATCTAGGCTGCTGACAGTGTGTTCCCTATTTCCCTTACATCACTGGATTGAGCATTACACTGGTGGGAGTTAGAGGCAAAGACTCACTGGTCTTGCTGTTAAAAGACTCTTGTACTTATAGAACTGTACTTGCTACTGCATAATTACATAAAGATCAGGGTAATCTAAAGATTGCAATCAAAAATGCTCATTTCAGAAAAAAACCCACAAAACCCAACCAAAAATAAAGGACTGGCAGTATCTCTTTTGTTGCATGGGATTTAGACTCCAAGTTACTATGAATGTTCCCAGCACTGTCTTTATCTGCTTTGCTGCTTATGATGCTGAGAAAGAAGACAGATGAGATAGAAAGTAACAGAGAGACAGGATCAATAAACTGAATACTTCTGTGTTGCTATACTTTTCAAAGTAAGACTGCCTGTGCTGCACACCAGCTGATCTCTGTTGGCTTTAGTACAAAATACATGATAACACATAGCAATTGCTATTATTTGTTTCTCTATAACCTAAAAAAATACTGGAAATGCTTGAATCAGAGCACATATAGAGACACTGGAGTATTTGTCTGCTCATAGAGATTACATAGGGTTTGAGCCAGGGAAGTTTGCAAAGCTTACAGCATTTCATAGCTGTAACCTTTTTTTTCTGCAGCAGTATTTGCCTTCAAAAAACAAAAAAACCACTGCCAAAGCACATTTTTCATGTTCCACAATGCTCATCAAACTCACAAGGCACACATATGAACTTTGACAAATGACCAAGCAGGAGCACTTTAAGAATAAAATAATTTCCAAAGCCAAAATGTGACCTAAACACCAGTCCTCCTTGCAGCTGTTGCTAGTGTACCAGAGGAACCAGCTCTGAATACATTCTCAAAAAGAACTAAGAGTAGGTGCACACACACATTCAGAGTGGTCTGATTGTACTTCTAATGAGTTTGTGTCCCCTACATTTTGTGGGCTGCAAAAAGTGCAGTTAGTGCTCTTCTCCAGCAACAAGAAAATATCAAGCCTACTGTAATGTTCCACTGATGTTACAGAATATCCACGTTTATAATTTGTCAGAAGATTTTGGAGATTTAAGAAACCTCAAGTCTGAGCCGATACTAGGGATAATGCTCATTAATAAACATTCCTTCTTCTTTGTTGGCACTCCTAGTGCACATTAAACACATTGACACAATCAAAATGGCACAATGGAAGTTTCTACATGCTAAAACATTGGACAATGCTATGTGATGCTACTGTTGTGTAAGTACAAAGCCAAACCAGCAGCAGTTAAAAGTCTACTTTCCAGTCGTTAAAAGTCAGAAACGGCTGAAGCTGCAGACCTAATGATGATATGGCCATGTTGGCTCTTTGAATCTTTGTCTTCATTGGTTCAATACTTCCTCATTCAAGTGCCTCTGCTGTATCCAATAGAGAAAATGGAATAGGTCTCATAATTCATATACCTGCTATTACTTCACAGCAAAAATTTGTCCAAGTATCTACCAGCAGGGAAAAAATGCTGCCATAGAAACCATTTTTGTCTGATGCCTTAGCAATCCCCCATTCAGCAATTCTACATAATAATATTACAAAGAATATGCAGAAGTGTATAGTTTTGCCACAGCGTATGTTTATTTATAAGCAGATGAATGTTAAGAACTGCTTTGAAGACAATGGTGTCAAATCAATAAGCAATACTAAATGGCAAGTAAGACATTGATCTATATGACTAGATTATCAAATTCATTATGCCAACATTTGTTGTTTGTGTAGTTCAATATTGTAATGAAGTAATGAGATTTTAGTCTAGTGTATTCTTCTGTTATTTAGCCTGTATTTCATAACTTCCTTTTATTTCTGGAGATTTAACATCAAACCTATAAATACAAAGTCAAAGAACAAGTAATTTTTGAATAATAATTTATTTTTCATGCCACTGTGCATGTACACTTCCTGTCTCACCAATAGCTACAATCACTGTCACCTCACAGGGTATACCCAAGTCCCGCAGCACCATGACAGCCAAATGATGGCAGGGCACCAAGGAGGGTTCCTCGTGCAGCTCTGCTGGACTCCGCAGTCTCTACAAAGTGCTAAGAAGGGAGAATCTGATCATGCTACTAAGTACAGAGTCCTCATCTTGAAGTACATCCAGTCTTGAATATGGCCTTTATGTGTAGCAATTCCCTCCTTCTGCCATTCAGTAATTTTGGCTCTACTAGCAGCTGCAAACCACAGTGACACTCTTTGGATGGGCTGGAGTATGTCCAGTGCTGCATCTGTGTTGGCAGGCAGAAAACTCCTTAAGATGACTAATTCTACTGCTTCAACTTTGCCATTGTGAACAAACACTGAACTACACCAGGTCTTCAAAAGGTACATTTTATTCTGCTCTCTGATCAACAGCAAGACCAGAGATCTCACCTGCTTCTTCCTAGAACCTCTGATACAGCAAACCTATGTAGTTATATATTCAGTTCACACCGGAGCTAAGTATGTCTTCATTACCTTTGTTAAATTCCTTATTTCACCTTCCTTCCTTTCTCAGCTGTGAGACAACTGCACTACACAACACAATATTAATTTAATTTGCTTTTCATTTTAAAATGAGGACAAATACTATCTAAAACAAATTCCAAAGCTTTCACTGTTTGAACTACTGTTGATAATGCCAGTGAAAGGTAAGTCACTTATTAATCTTAAATAACTTGACATTTCAGTTTTATTATTCAAAGTCTGGTCAATTAAATCACATTTCATCACACTTTACAGATTTCAGCAGCACACAGTACTCTTAAAATAGCTATGGAAGTTCAGACTGAGACAATGGCAATCTGCAAAATGGACAGGGCTATTTTAGCCACTTCTGCTTTATTCACATGTTTGTTCATGATTTTAACCATCAGTGAGGACTTTTAACAGAGAAATAAAATAAAAAAACCCCTCTGTTTTAACATTTTACAGATCCCTAATCTTATATCTCTGACTATCTTCCCTCTGTCCCCATGAATAAAGGCTAAAGAATTCAGAAAAAAAAATAAAAGTAAGAGAGGCAATGGAGTAGTTTTTGTTTATGATTTTATTAGAGATTAGAGGTCTTTCTCTGTTGTACTAAAGCCATTGGTAATGGAGCAATTCCTTATATTCTATTTGATATTAAACACTCTATGCTAATCTACTACTTTACTTACAGATCTAAAATCTGAAGTTCACTTCACAGGAGCAATGCTTCATGTTATAGTTTTCTAAAGGCTCTGCATTGTATTCCCTTTTTTTGGATGTGCATAGCTGTCAAAATTGCCCACGCACATAGTAGAGGCATGTTTTAAAAATTCAGCTCCAAGTTTTTAATGCTTTGGATCCCCTTATCTAACAGCTTTGAATTACCTTGTGTCATTTGTGTTGCAGGATGTTCTTCAGGATATAACTGATTAAATGGCACAAAATCTAGCAGTGATGGAACAGCTTCAAATTCAAGATCATTAAATGGTTGTCAGGCTTTCTATAAAAAAATTCTGAAGGCCATAACAGATATTCAGTAAGTTTTGAAGCAACTTCAATGATTTTGCTCTTAGCTTAAAATGAAGCTGTTGTAGTGGGCCCAGTTAATCATCCTTCAATTAAGGAACTATTTCTCCAAAACAAATTTCAGAGCATGATAACTAACTAGTGATTGTACAAGTCACGGACAACATGAAATGCTTTAGAAGTGTTGGTTTTATAGAAGATTTACTCTTTCAGTAACTCCGGAGACAACCTGGTGGTCTCTGCTCCCGAAAATGCTCCTTGCTGCTGCCAGATGGCAGCCCCAGGAGCTGGAGCATCTCAGCAGAGCTGACCCCAGGGTCCTGCAGAGCCTGAATTACACAATTTCTCCAGGAACGGGGAAGAGGCAAGGGTGAGGGGCAGTGGGTTTGGCACCAGGACCACCTCCTCAGCTCGGGAGCTGCAGCAAGGAAGAAGAGGGTGAGGGCAAGCAGGAGGTGACAGGACCAAGCACCTCTGCATTGCCACCCCCTGTTCCAGCTGGGACAGGGCAAGGACAAGATCCCTGTGATGTTAGCTGGGACCCAGACCCCAGAGGCCTTACTGGTTTTGTGCCTTCATACACCAGCACAGACTGGGAACTGCCCGCAGAGCCCTGGATGGCACTTGGACTGCAACGAAATGAGGTGACTTTGTGGTTTGGTGCTCTCCAAACTTGGTTTGGGAAGTTTGGATTTTTTTCCTTCTTTCCTGCGTATTTGCATACCATGAGAATCTATTTATTTATTAAAGACAAGAAATAATCATAATTATGTGGCAAAATCCCACACATTTTATTGAATGTGGGCTAACATAATGTCTGTCCACTTGAAAAAACCTCATCTGTTACTGTCAGAGCTCAGCACAGCTTATGCTCAAGTTACATATTGTCTCTTGTAGGTCTCATTCTTCCTTGCTTTAAACCCAGGTTCTGACCACATCAATGTGTATCTCTTAGTTACTTGGATATCAAAATACCTTCACACTTAAATTCAGGATCTCCCATATGTACCTATGAGAATCCAGCAATTCATGACATCACTCTCCTTGGGAAGCCTCTTCTTCACTGTAATGCAAAATTAAATGTTTTGGCTACCAATGTGGTATTTATGTCACTTCTCTTTTTTTTTTCCTTAGTTTTGTTCTCTGTCTCCATCTGTTGTCCTTTGTATTTTAATTTAAACAATAAAAAATGCAGGGCAGATACCTTCTGGCTGTTTGCATGTTACTTGCCACAGAAGGCTCCAGCTCCAAGCCTGGTAATCCCAGGTGGTACTGTAATACAAACAACAAAGATAATCTCACAATTCCCCAGGGCATCAGCCCTGAACTCCACATGCAGGGTGCACTCTCTTCCTTGGCACTGATCAGACTTTTTTCTGTCTGGAGAAAGGTTCTGAGCAGACCAGGAATCTTCAACACTTTTATGCCTTTTCCTGAGTCTACATTTTGCAGAAGTGACAGGCAAGGGTGGCTATCCTCAAACTTATGTATACAGACACACACAGATACACATGCACACAATTTCTGAGGATGGGGTGTTATGACAATTTACTTCTCCAGCCGAGATATTTAGCTTCTGCATCACTTCAGACATTTCTCTATTACAGTATAATATGAATACCTACAAAAGTGTACCTACTACCTCCATATCTGAACAGAAACTGCTGAGTCTTGAAACTACGCCTCAATGCTACACCTAAAGAGCCATGATGAAAATTCATTCAACATATTGCTTTAATATCAGTGAATTTAAATTAATCTTACATGGACAAAACTACTCACCCTGATTCAACCATCCAAAAATACATTTGGCCTTAAACAGGATTTCTCACTTGAGACTTCCTTCACAGCCAATGGAGAAATAATTTTCACATGAACAAGGGCCCTTGTAAAATAGGGGTCCTAAAATAGATGAGATAAAATGTTCTTAATGCTCAGGGCCCGGGACAAAAACAAATTAGACACCTGATTTTAGATGATTAAAGTTAAATGAGATTGACCATTTCTGAGACTGTTTGCCTGGTTTTGTCTCTCCACTGAAGATGTGTAAGACTTTGTGCCACTTTTTCAGTACTGTTCCTAAATGCCAACTTGTGAGGTTGGCCTGTGGAGGAGAGATTAGGACTTTTTGTTTACCACTCCATGGCTAGGTTTTATAGATGATTATCAACCTGCATTATTCTATGTTTTTAAACCGGGCAGAGTCTTTTAATTATACCTTGTCCCTAGAGCTCAGTAAACCTTCATATGCCTAATACTCCAGCAAGCAGATGTGCAATCTAGCAAGTATTTAATTTTTATCCTGTTAGGAATTATATCATCTTTCTCTGTGAAAACAAATGTAACTTTTCCCCAAAATTTTCTGCCATTCTTTCTCTATGGTTAAGTGGTAAAACATCAGTCACCTCAACATTTCTGCCCACACTTTGATGTACAAAAATGTTGACTATCAGGACTGCAAAGATGTTAATAATGGATAGTAATTTAATACTTCATGGGTAACAAGTTGAAACACATAATTTGGAAACTTAATGGTCTTTGTAGGTCAAGACTGAGAGAAAGCACACTGAACAGTCCTGTTTATTCTCATATATTGCCTGTGTCTTCATAGACGAGTTCGCAGTTTGCAGTATTAAGGAAACTATTCAGGAGAGTATGGCCTCGGATTGGATATGAAGCAGGCTTGTAGTTTTAGTTAAATGGGAAGGATTTTTAGTGAATGTTTTCAAACCACCACATAATTTGGAACATGGGGGACTGCACCCCATCCAAGTTAGATCAGGGAAGTCTACCCCTAGCATCTCAGCTGGAAAGGTGGGTCCCTGAAGTGAAGCATCCCAGGAATTCAGGAGACAGGAGATAATAGCATGGTTTGCTATGCTGAAACCCATGCCACCACCCCGGTGGCATAGGGCTTTCTTTCAACCAAATATTCTTCTAGGTTTTGTTTTAACTGAGAGGGGAGAGGGGTAAGATTTTCTGCTATTATTGTTTCTGTTTGTTTATTTCCATTTTTAGTAAAATTGTTATTTTTCCTTCTTCATTCAGAGTCCTCATAATTTTTACCTTGTCTCTATGGGGGGAAGGGAAATAAAAGGGAGGATTCATCTCATTAGTGGACTTACCTCCTGAACATATTATCATTAAACCAAGACAAGGATGTATAAGCACCATCCTGCATTAGAGAATTTAACTTTCCTGTGAATTAATGTATTCTAAAATTAATCAGAAAGAAGAAGTAACTTTTTGGACGATAGGTCTAAGAGTCCTAGTTGTTTGATGAAATAGTAAACAAAACAATGATAGATACTATGAAACTGTAGTTGTATAGAAAAAATATTCCATAAAACAATATGCATGATAGGAAGAAGATTATTAGTAACAAGAATAAAATACAGCTTCTTATTTGCACTTCTTGAGGTTTTTCAAAATAGGCTGTTTGATCATCCCTTATCATTCTGGAGCGAACAGAAGATGGTTGCAGTGACAAACTCATTTGCAATCTCTAAAATTCCAGGAATATTTACTTTCAGTAATAATGAACTGAAATGAGCTTGTCATCTAGGTATTCTGCAGCAATTACATATAAATGTCCATTTTCTATTGAAAATTATAATCAGTATTTGAATATTTTAAGGGCAAGGTGAATGAAAGCTTAGAAATTAATGAGCAGGTTGGACAAAAACATAGCTCCAATATGTTAGCAAAACAGTAAGTTCTATATTAGAATGGATATCTTCTCTAAAAACAACTAAAACCCAATGTGGCAATTTTTAATAGTTTAGTGTACCCAGTGGCTTTAAGAAAATTTGAAAAAAGACTGATTCCATTACACTGTTTTAAATAAATATTTAATCTATGTCAATAACTGCAGATATTTTTTCTCTGTATAAATTCTCAAAAGGGAAAAATTCAACATTGATTCTCTTATTTATTACAATGCGCAGTTTGTCAATTGCCATAGCCTAAAGTTTCAATTCAGTGGTTGTGGATTTAGTAGTGTTTTGTGTTTGTGATATTATTATTTTATTAACGTTTTGAAACTTCTCATAGAAAGTGTTTATCAAACTGGCAACATTCTAACTTTCTATTTCCTTACATAATCAGTACTGTCTGCAACTGACAAATCAAATTAGATGAGCAAATATTTTGGTTCTAAGTACTAAATGACACACTGAAAAGCGAGTCAAACAGTAAATAAAAATAGACATTTTTTGCCAGTTTGTAGTGCCAGACTTTAATGACATCATAAACCCATTACTTATGCTGCATGAAGCTGCCACATCAGAGAAAATGATAGCCTTATAAGGAATAAGTATTTTGGGACTTTTTTTTTCCCAAATGAGGGCAGGAACAATGAAAAAATCACAAATTGATTTGCCAAAAAAATGACATTGATTTTTCTCATAATTTTACCATTTTTTTCCAGAAGGCATGATTGTTAATCAGATCAGGAGCAAATTAAATATCAATGTTCCCTTCCCTGTGTATTCAAAGCTCTACTATTAGCATAATTCTAATTATTAATTATTTATATTGTTGCAGTACTCAAGAGTCCTAATCAAAATCTGGCATAAACACAGATGAGAAAAGTGGTTTTGAATAGGAAATCTCGGGTAATTTTTATGAAGGAAGAATAATGACTACGGAAACTTGTTCCTAATCAGGAGACTATGAGAATCACAATTTTTTAGGTCTTTCTCTAGACACAAATTTGTGTGCAAATGCAGTCAGCTAAAGTTCAGTCCAGCTTATCATCCTTCCATATTAGTTTTGCAAAGACTTCTGGCATGTCTAGAATTAAAACTATGACAGCAAATGACAAAATTAAAGTGAAAAGCCTTTAAAATTTTGGATCCTGTGACACATGAAAAATTGTATCTTATGTACATGCAGGCAAATAACATTTTCAAGGATAACTAAAGAAGACAAATTTGGTCAATGCAAAGACTAAATTTCAGTGAAATTTGCCATAACAGAAATATGATATAACAATTATTATTATTTTCACTGAATAGTTCTAAAGTATATTGACCAATGAACTGCATTCTTTTCTGAGTTGAATA
The DNA here is from genome assembly GCA_013400415.1 of Scytalopus superciliaris. Lineage (NCBI taxonomy): Eukaryota > Metazoa > Chordata > Aves > Passeriformes > Rhinocryptidae > Scytalopus > Scytalopus superciliaris. Next base: position 1,402,709 of record VXBX01005595.1, read on the forward strand.
GGATGACTTTGTCTCACTTACCAAACTAAGAAATTGATTGTACTCTTAGACCAAAAGCCATGATCTTAATTGATTATCATTTTACCATATGGTTCCAGTTGATGCTTAACATACTGAGCAAAGTTTTATTTTTCATGGAAAATAAAACTTTTGAGTGTATCCAATACTAATTTTATAAATGGTTAGATATGTCACATATGAAGCCGGATTAATAGAGTACACTAAGCAGCTCTATGTTATTTATACATTTCTCTTGTCATAAAAATCTACTCTTTAATGCACACGTAACCATCACATATTTTTATGCCTCTACATAATTAGTAAGACACTTAGTGATTTCTTTAGCCTGAAATATGAACTGAAAATGTCTTAATTTCTTTTCCAGTCATTGCTGAAACCAGTTCAAATTTTCTATTTCTCATATTTTTAAAGTGGAAATTAAAATCACAGGTAGAACCATCACCCAGTGGATACAGATTAGAAGTAAACGAGAAGAACTGCTAAGGCTCTTAAAATGTCCTTGAAATGTAATAAAGCTAAAATGCCTTAGGAACTTCTTACACTAGCAGGGCAATTCAAGAGATTTGCACTACCTAATTACACGAGATTTCCTAGTTGAATGAGGGCATCCAGGATGGACAAGACGGACCTCTTTCCCTGTAAGGAGAGGCTGAAGGACCTTGGTTTAATTGCCATAGAGGAACCTAATAGCAATACTTAAAAGGGTTTACCAAGAAGATGGGCCTTGGCTCCTTGCAGAGGTCTATGGTGAGAGAATGAAAGGCCATGGGTACAAACTGAAAGAAGGGAAGTTCAAACTGAACATAGGGAAAAACTGTTTCCCAATAAAGACAATAAAGCAGTGGCACAGGTTGCCCAGAAAGGTTGAATGTTCAATAACAGACTGGACAAGAAAAACCTGGTCTGAGCTCACATCTGACTCTACAGGAGTAGGAGGTTGGACCAGAGACCTCCTGAGGTCTCTTTCAGACTGAGTTATCTTGTGGTCCTACGATTCTGTGATGCCAGCCTTCATATGCATATATTTGAAACAGCATGAAATTTATCAAATACAAAACACCTTAAAACTCATATAAATATTTTGATCCTACGTATCATGTATAGACTTGTTTAACAGCCACTTCAGAGCATCTTGGGCTTTGTTTCTTTGCATAACACAGCTGTGACACTAAGCAGATGTATTATGTAGACTTAACTATTATCTGACATTTTTATACATTCAACGAGACATTATTCTAAATACAAAAGGCAATTAAACTTCAAAGAAAATGATTTACAAGAGAGGAACAAATATAGTTAGATAGATATATGGATTAGTAAAAGAAAGTTTATATCACTTAGAAGCATGGGCTCTGTATAATACGGATCTTTGTCTTCTTTATGGCCTACATAAAGTTAAGTTTGTTTGGATATCTTAGCTATATATTTGCATATAGTGACATTTTAGACTTTTTTAACTGCTGGTTTTATGTAATAATTTCTTTGTATGTATTTTAAACTACATTGCTATAGCACTGTTTCCTCTAGATTTAAAATATGGATTTTAGCTCTTCCATTTAAATTATTCTAAGAGCTAAGCAAGATGTTAGTGTACTATTGTTTTAAGCATTTGCTTGCTAACAAAAGGCTGTAAGAGGCCAAATGCATTTAGTACAATTGTGCAATTCTTATAGAATGCATCTGTCTCAGCTATTAACCATATGAGATTGGTACAGCAGAGAGTGCTGAAAAGGAGCATATTGACTGCTTAGCTCTGCTATCAAAGGGGTACAACACAAAGTATTATAATGGATGCAGATTACAGTCATTGTGGTTGAACAAGAAACTTTTGAGATTTATTTCAAATGCTTTAACAAAAACAGTTTGAATGAGCCAAAACACAGGTATTTTCCTCTAAATTGCTTTCTGTGTTCCTGCTTTTCACTTTAAAAAGTCCTGACAAGTAGGGTGGTGATGATTTCTGTACAGAATGGCAACTGTGCTTTTGTGTGATAAAGCCACAATTTATTCATCTTAATTGACAATAAAATTCAGTATTCTGTCAATAATGCCTCCTTCACCATCCCACATTTCAACAAGATTATTTTGACAGTGGCTTTAAAATATGAATTTATTTAAGGTAGCACTAAAGAACATGTTTTTGTAAAGTAATGTAATTGTACATATCAATGTAAAACTAATTACAACAGATCCAGCTTCTTAGCAAACAGTGGGAAAGGGACAGCTTTAAATACATTTAACATTTGGGTTTGCATTTTAAACACTTGTAACTTATCAGAAAATGAAATACGACTTAATGTATCTCAACTGCATTAAAACGAAGGTTCAGAACTGACAAGCAGCTCCACATGAGTTTCCATGCTTATGTAGTAAAAAAGGAGAATGCATTTTTTTTAGTATTGATTAAACTATCAAGAATAGATTTTTTTTCATTGTATGTTTTCAATGTCCACATATGCAAATACCTGTCTTTAGCTAAGAAATGTTTGGTTGACTTAACATGCTTTCCTAAAAGTCTAGATCAAAAATTAATTAACCAAGCTACCATGTGAAATTCATGGTCTTCTCTAACCAGAGCTGTAGCAAAGGAAGCAAGATGGAATTCCACCAGCAACATCCTACTGACAGGAGTGCTAAGAAATAAGTATGTTCCACCAGTCCTTCTTCCTTTCCAATAGCAACCACAGAGAAGGAATGCTAATCTGCAGTGATTGGATAAGAA
>VXBX01005595.1:1409223-1539218 GCA_013400415.1 Scytalopus superciliaris
TAAAGATGAGAAAATTGAAATGGTTACACAGAAACTGTTTTAAAAATTAAAATACATAAATTTTGGTAGCTATTTTCCACATATCTTCCTTATTTTCTAACTTGTGGGCAAGGTTAACTCAAGGTTACCATATAAGTCATGCTCTATGAACTTTACAAAAATACATCATAAAATGTTGCCTGTTACAACATCTGTTCTGCATCAGAGTATTATATAGGTCAATACAAACAGCATGGCTTGGTGTCACCTCTGGACTTGTATCACAGATATAATCATCATAATGGATTCTCCATAAAAATTTTATTTATGGTGTATTGCTTCTCTCAGTCTAAAAAATTATATTTTTGTCCATACAGACATTATTCTACATGCAATCAGCATAATTTTAAAAGAACATATGAAAAAGGAAACATGAGCTGCCTAACACGTTCCACAATTACTTAACAAGGTTTTCCTCTATTAAATGGTATTATCTTTAAAATTATTAGCAATTTATCAAACTTCTCAATAACCTGGAAAACATACAGTATCTAGAACACAAGCTTTTCAAAAGAAAAGTAAATGAAGCATAAAGGCCTAAATATTATACATTCTTCAGCTGTACAGCTGTCATTGAGAACACAAGACAGTAAGAAATCTACTTTAATAGCTGCATTATGAGACCTCAGGTAAGTTTTTGAATAATATTCAAGTACCTGTATCATCTGTTAGGAAAACTGCAGTGCAGGCACGTAGATTTTAAAGAGAAAGGCAAAATCGCAGCTGAAGAGCAGGACAGAAAATGATAACAGTTCTTTTCTAGCTTCCTCACCAACTGGCTGTTGAATTTTATAGGTAGATTAAGTCATGGAAGATTAAGACAGAAGCTTTGCTCAGAGTACCTACCAGGCAAGAGAAAGCAAAATACAGCACTCCATTTACAATAATGTACTATGTAAAACCAGAAAAGCTGATTGGCAAAGCAATCATCTTAAAAATGTCCCTGAAGACTATAAATACAACACTATTATATTTTATACTTGAGCTCTGTGCTATGACGACAACCCATTAACTCAATCAGAATAACGACAGGAGGGCCATCAGAATGATAAAGCCGTTCTAATGAAATGCAGACAAAGATTAAAAAGAATTAAAAGTGACAAGTAAAATCCATTAAAGGACAGCCTTTAGCTACTGTAATCAAAGGATTATTACTTTTCTTGTCAATTAGCAGCTGTGTGTCTATTTTTTCACGCAACACAAAAGACTATGCCAAGTGTCAAAAAATCATTATTAATAAGAAGCCTTTATTTTTAATCTATTTGGCTTGTGCAAGTACATTGCAAGATCTCCAAATGAATCATGTACACAATTTTAGAAGCCATAACACACAATTAACCACAGTGCTCTGTGCTATTATTGCCCTTAAAACTGAGTCTCATTGGAGGAAGAAAGCAATTACAAGTTGATTCAATTGCAAGTGTATTAATCAATGCCTTTAATTTATGTCTAACATTAGAAACACACACATGAAGAAATGCTGTGTGACTTACAATCCTTGATAATATTTTACCTATGGTTTGCCACAATATTTCACATTACAGGAGATTCCACCACAGTTGGAGTCTGCAAATTGCATAGGCAAATTAATTTTGTGTTCACTGACCTTGAAAACAATTAACAGTGGTAAATAAAACTTTAAGAAGTTTAAACAAAAATGAAACCTCTTGAACACAACAGACAAAGTTGAGCTTTGTTTGGAAAAAGAGCTGTCCTCCATGGACAAATCAGTACATATTACTTTGCAACAACACAGAAAATGTCATCACAAAGTCTTTTACAATAAAGATTAGGCAATTTAATACAATTAATAATCCAAATAATGCTACCAGATGAGACCAGAGAAGAGGTCACAGTAAAAATGCTTTCCTTCTTTTTTATGTATTTTTATATGTAGCCATCATCTGTATTGTTTCCATTATCTTTAGCAAACTGCCTCTACTTTGTGCTGTTTCCAAGCAGCTCTTAATGCTTTCAGAATGGGAAAAAATATGTTCTAACGACATGCTTAAACACCTATGTCCTTTTCTCAGACAGATGGATTCTATGGGTCAAATTTCAGTTTTTACTCATTCATCCAGATTTTTTTCAGAACTAACAACTTTAAATAGATGAATGAATTGCTGGACTGATTAAACTTCTATTAATGCTGTATTTCTGAAACAAGCCAAATAGTTTGCAATATTCTGTAGAGACTGAGAGAAAATTAAGACACCATAACATTTCAATTACATCCATTTCAACCTACCCTGGTGAAACAAGAGTAATCACGAATAAAACATCACCCTAAACCACATCTGGAGTCTCTAAATAAATGTCAGGATACTTCTTTCTCCTGGTACTTATCATTTTCATACCTTTGTCATTCCAGGTTATATTGAGACAAATCTAAAAGATGTCTCAGCAATCCTGGTTGGAATATTAATGACATTCTTCTTGTGTTTGGTTCCACTCTTCAGTTCTTGAAATTTCAAATGTTGATAAAGAATGCATGCATTTGGGAGATACTTGAAAGTGTGGAAAAGATGGATCAAAATTCTAAATATAGAATGAAATTGATGAAACACTGGAGTATTAACGGGAGTGTGCTACTACTTTCTTTAACAAAAACAGATATGCAACTTTCAGTTGTGAAAATATTTCACTGGTCACAATAAAGCCAGTTCACGATCAAGTATTACCATTTTGTGTTCAGCACTATCAGGAATGGAGCTTTCCACCCAAGAAGGTCATAATCAAATGAGAATTCTCCAGATGTACCTAGAAACCTCGTCAGGTTCTTTACGTTGAGTGTGAAAACACATGATACTTCCACATGTGGGTTCTCTTAGCCAGATTCTAGGTAAGAAAAAAATTGTCATAAAATGCTATACAAAGTCTTTTTTGGGATCTTTTCACACAGCCAACAGGTCTGGCATGAAAATACTGAAAGGTGAAAGATTTTTGTATTCCAATGTGAGATACATGAATGACATTTTGAAGGCACTAATACCTCTCATCTTTGAGACACTCAGCTATGGAAGCAAGCTCATCCCTCTAAAATCAATAAATTTATGCTTTTAACAAAGTCCATAATCAAAACAGAAATTAACCAACAAAATCATGATATCAGATGATACATCTTCAGGATGCCTATAGCCACTGTAAAAATATTGGCATTCTTGCGTGGTGAACATAACAGCAAAGAGAATTTGTATCTGTTATGTTTAGTAATCTAAAAGTTTGAATAACAAGCCTCAGACAGTATTTAATAAGTGAAGATCAACAGATAAAATCAGAAAGCAATTTTTTATACTGCTCCTAATCTTTGTTTGGGGCTGGACAACAATGATGTCATGCCATCACAAGACCAAGAGATACAGAACTTGTAAAATAAAAGTCTGCTCCTTAAGGCTATGAAACAAGACATTTAGAAACCTTTACAAATAAAATTCAAATGTTACAGCCCAAGAGCTCATTAGGTACTAAATACAGACATCATGAAAATAAAGCCAAATATCAAGTCTATTAGAACTTGTCAAACTGTCAAAATTAGATATTTGGGGCAGAAGGTGAACAAAGGTCTTGAGCAGACTAAATTACGAAAGATTCCTGGGTCTGAAGAAATCTTTCCAAAATTTCTAGGAATGTAGAGAGAGATTCTGACTATCAAATATTACTACAAATCAAGAAAATACCTGACATCTACCAGACTAAAATATTACAGATTTTTTAAACCTGAGACAAAAATAGCAAAGAAGTCAATCTTCCATCAGCATTAATAAGAGGTTAGCTGAATGGTTAGCCAAGTGACATACAGTGTTCATTGCAAAGCTGTCTGGATACCTCAAGTACTGTTTATGTATTTCTGCAATTGCTGGGGAGGTGTTTTTATTAATCACATTTGTCAAAATAAGCTACAAGCTACATAAATAGCTATCCAAGAAAAACTACCCCATAGAAACATCTGTTAAGAAATTGGTAAGAAATTTTGTTTCACAGTGTTTCTTAAATAAATGAGAAATGTTCATTCCTCTTGACCAAACAGGTGAAAAACACCTTAGAATCTAGGGTTGGTCATTATATCATCCTTCCAAATTAAAAAATGCAAAAATTGATATTTGTCAGCAAAATAATAATTAGAAGTGTTTTCATCTGGAAAGCATTAAATAATTTAGAATTACCAAAGAATGAAAGTTTCTCAAGGGCTGACAGAGTACATTCAGAATTATGCATAATCGCATCAATTGCAAGATTGATAGTTGTTCCTGTGAGAGACATCGGAAAGAGCAAATATTTTCATTTGGTGCGAATTGCTTCTTACTAAAGGGAAGACAGAAATGCCATTTACATCATCTAGGGATTTTTTTTTTTTTTTTTTTTGTCAAGTAACATTACCTAAGGAATACTGTATTTTCCTTGTTGAAATCTATGTTTTTGAGACCCAGTATAGGTAAGAACCCTAATATTTTCTTACTAAATCCTATGAATATGTTACAACTTGTCAATGAGTCACAAGATTAAATGTTAGGTGAACCAATAGTTTAAATGCTCCACCCATCCTGTATATTTGTAATTTAAATAACTATTGAAAGGAACTGCGTATTGTATTGAAACAGGTGATTGACTCCTGCTTATTCACATAGTATTTAAATGCAGGATATTGGCTGATAATTTCAGGGAAAAAAATCGGCATGATAATTGAAATCATAAATTTATTTTTGCTAAAACACTTTTTAATCCTTATCATCTCCCTGCAAGCAAAAAGAAAAAAATCTGACATTTCTGTGAATTAGTATTTTCTTCCACTTCACCTAAGAAACAAAGGGAATGAAAGAATTATATATATTCAAGTAAGATTCCTGAGGGAGTTCTGTGTTTCATTCTCACTTTAATCACATCATCTGTGTCTAATACTTTCAGTAGGAAATGTTATCTTTTTTTCCTGTTTTCCTATACATTATCTCCCAAATTCTCCTTTCCCATGTTGTTTAGTGTTCTGCTTGTTCTATTCTTGGGTATGAGTTATGTTCTGTGGCCTACAGATTTCACCGCATAATGCCATGACCTTTGGAAAGCATTTTTTTTTCCTCTTTGAGTCTCACATCTGCTTTACAGAGGTCTGTTTATAGTCTTTACAGACTGCTTAGAGGAGCTTGTTCATCAGCATTCAGACCTCTGGAGACAACCACAGTCAGCACAGTTCTGGTAAGTGACACATCTCTCAGCTGTGTGACATGTTTCACAGACAAATACTACTGAGGGTTTTCCATAACTACACAGACCAAGTAGACAGGACAGTATCCAAGATGTGTGCTTCAGTAGCTTCTGGAGACACTTCTGTAGAATGAAACACTTTGTAGCTTGTCCCTCTCATGTCTTTCATCTTTTTCTACTATAACTACTATCAACTTTCCCTACTATCTCATGCTTTCTTTCCAAAGACACGGATAAGTATTCTCTGACAGTGATAAAATAATGTCTAATTGTACTGTGGTACATTGTGTAGCAATGTGAATCATAAGGATATGAGTAAATCTAGCTATGTAAACTTGCTGCAAAATACTGATAGTATTTTCCATTTTGTAGGCCCAGCCTTGCTACCAGTTACAAAGTTACTCATATCAGAATATGTTACGCTACTCCATCTGCAAGTTATCATTCCTAATCCTAAAAGAAACTGTTTGAATAGCACCTGGACCAGAGGAATATCTAAGAGCTGAAATCAAAGAGGATTTATAGTTCTAGTCTACAGTGATAGAATTTCTTTGGTCTTTTACCATAGTTGTGAATTATTTTCTATGATCAGGTTGACAGCAAGATTAGGCTGTATCTTCACATTACTTTCTGTGGTCATGGTGACTTTGATTTCCATGCTAAGCCTTATTATGCTGTCATTGTTTCATGTGTTTTAACGGCATTGTCAATGTCACAGGACCCAATCAGAAGCAGCTGAACCAGTATTAATGAATTGTGTTGCCAGATGAAGTTGCTGGCTATAAGTAAAGCAATTCAGAACATGCTTACTTTCAAGAAAGTAAATCACCATGCTTCTTTACTTTGTCATGCTGGGAAGCATCCACATGATCAGATTTTAGCTGCACAAAATCTTTTGAGCTTTGCAGAGAGAAGGACATTCCAGAAGGCATTACTCCTCATCTAGGTTAGACTGTGCAGGGTAAGGTCCCAGAAAGAAACCATTACTAGAGTCAGAGTACTTAGACATAGTATATTCTGCTCACAGAACAGAAGAAATGCTGCTCCAAGAAATGAAGCCAACCATTGCACTAGTGACAGAGACATGATAGGCATCATAGATTTTAGTGATAACCTACACCTCACTGAACTGGTTTATGAACAAACTATCCCTCTTCCAAAGCCTGAAGAAATGTGGTCACAAGACCACAATTTGATTTGAACATATATGGAAGGGTTCTTGGTGTTTATGTTTAGTTTTCTCCTTCTTTTTGTTTCTTTTTTTGCTTTTTTTTTTCTTTTTGGGAATGCTCTTAATAACCATCATCTAATATGGATGAATGGATTTATTGACCTTCCATCACATCAGTTTTCATGCACAAAAACCTACTCTGCTGTTTTAATACAGAGTTGCACTACATTTTTTCCCCTATCAGAGATTTGACTAATGTCACAGACAGATCTTTTTAGATTTGTTACGCCAGATGTTTTTTTGACAGACAATTTGCTCTCTGTCTTTGTTTTACCTCAGAAGGATTAAAGGTCCTATTTATACAGGGGATTTTTCAGATTATGTTTTTTCTTACTGATTAAGTTTGTGTGCCATTTTGTAGGTCAGATGCCTACTCAATCCTAACTGAAATCTTTGAGAAATCTGGGCTCTTAAAGACATATTCAGGCCAATGCAAAAAAAAATAAATATATATATGTCTGCACACACTATCACATTATATATATTGGGTGGTCTTTCTTCGTGTATTTCAACACATTTTCCCTTTCCTTAACAGGAAAAAAAAAAAAAAAGGCATGCAATAACAGAGAAAAAAGCTCAACATTTAACTTATTGTTTCAAAATCTAAACAAAGATTTGAATTTAGACTGAAAGTCTGGATCAGTAATTATTTATCCATTCATCATTGTGCATTCAAATTGTTCTGCTTTGGCAATTCAAACATATTGCCAATGCAAAGACAAATGTTCTTATTCTACTCAACAAGGCAATCTACAGGAGAAGAATATACATGTAAAATGCTAAACTGTGTTCATCTCAAACAACAAAGAATCAGATTGGACCTGGCCTAAATTTACATGTATGCAAAAAGCACTTCAAATTATAAAGGACATCTGTGAATGGAGACTTGCTCTTTCTTTCAGTTACCTGCTGTTCAGAAAAGAGCTGGGGACATCATCGCAGCTCACAGCACCTTTCCTACCTTCTGCCAAATCACCTGACACAATGCTAATTGTCATCCACAACTCACTATTTTCTTCTGAAGTAAAGGATCATATTTCTGCACAGAAGAAGGAAAACTAAACCCATACCCATCTTTCACAAATTCTAAAAGTGTTCAATTTTGCTTGAGAAAATACTTTTTTCCCTGGTATTTCACTGCAACTCCAAGTGAAACAGGTGTCCGAGGTCCACACATAGCTGACACAGAGAAAAATATACTTAAAGCCTTCAGGTTGATCCATCTGACTAGGTGGCTGAAGTATGCCCATAATGTTTATAAATGTTTATAAATGTTTTAATCTCCACATTACACAGAAAAAAAACTGTGAGTGAGGATGATTTCAATTCTTGAAGAAACTGACATGTGATCTGCATTCCTTCCTTTTCTGTTCTTGAATATTCCTACAGCGCTTGTGACTTCCTGTGAGGTACTAAGAACACACTGCAAGGCAATGTTGAAATGCAGCCCCTGTATCCCAAACACAAGACAGGAATGAACCCACAGATACAGGCAAAAAGAGCTATTTTGGCATGTCCTGATAGTCAGAAATGTTGCCTCCCTAAAAGCCTCAACACTACACATGTTTAATTTTATCACACAACTGCACAGAGAAAAATGCTTCAGTTCAATCAAGTTCCTTGCTGTACTATAGCCCTAGTACTGCAACAACCTGTTGAGGCTGAGACGACTGAGGTGCCAAACAGTAACATGTTCATCCTATGTATGATCCCTAACGTTCTGTGATAGATAAACCTTTCAGTGTATCATTTGGGGTTGTGATTTGTCTCTCTTACAATGCAATTTTTTTTGAAAGTTGAGTAATTCTCAAGAAAATGAAGTGCTTTGCACACCATTTCAATTCTGTCATACATTATTAAAGGCCTGCATGTCTTTATTTATACATTTTGTGTAATTCAGCTATTCTTTGTGTTCCTTTCCATAAGACATGTTTGTGTTATTGTCACCATCATAATCTCGTAAACTGTGATATTGATGCAAGGGTCAGCACAGAACAGGCAACAAGTAACAATCCTAATATTCAGCAAGATACATGATTTTTCTGACCTAATATTACCCCACAAAGGTGTAGATACTCAGACTATTCTTTATTTGTGCTCTCCTTAGAGTTATCAAAAAATATTTGCATGAATGCTAAGACAGATTTTTAATATGATTAGTAAGAGATTCCCTTGAGGACTCTCTCACCATTAAATATAGTTATGGCAGGTGAGATGCTTAAATAAAACTTTTAGATGGCTAAAGTCATATTAAATAAGTTTTCCCATGCAGGTGTGTGAGGACATCTCAAGACATGTATCTTGCACTGAAAGAGCTTTCATATGTTTGAAAATTATCTATAAAATTATGTTACCTTACACTTTCTGATGGCCCATGAATTACTTTTGGATATACTGATCAGACAACATATTTGAAAGACTAAGTTTGAAGCTGACAGAAAGCATTTGTTTAATTGCAACTCCAATTTGCTAGCTTTTCATTGGCAATTTTTTCTACGTAGTTTGAAAATCCTTACTGAACTGTGTCTGAACTTTCTAATAATGATTTTTACCAATTTTTAAAACATTGAATATTTTCTGGCTGGAATACCCACTATCACCTGCAAATGCTCCAACACTGACTTTTATGTCTCATCTTGCATTTTTTAAGTTGTGCACACAGAATTGCTACCAATTTTCTGGAATGTATAAACCCCAAATTCTCTTACTGGATATCTAATATCACATCTTTTTTCAGAGTAAGGAGCTTAGCTCTCTCAGCTCTTGTCAGGCTCAGTGGTATAATACAGAAGAGAAGGGTGACAAGAAATAACAAAAGGTTCAGCAATGGCCTGTCAAATGCCAATCACATCAGCAGTTTTGGACCACACTTCCAAAGAGACTCTGGATCTAAATGCATCAAGAGCATATTTTTGACTAACATAATGTCACCTTATTGTTTTGCTGACAGGAAAAGTTTCTGGCAGCTCTTTGGAATAAAAAGCTTTAGTCCTTATGTCTCTCTGAAAGTTCACTTGCAGCAGCAGTTCCTTCTCTGGTTCATAGCTAGCCAAGGTAAAACTGGTGGCTAGGATTTATTCCTGGAGGAGAGAAAGGCAGCACAGTGTGTTTTATACCAAGCTAAACTTCAAACCAAACTGCATTATAAAGCTCATAACTTTGCAGATGGTTATAGAAATGTTTAGCCAAAACAGACACGACTGGATAGGCCGGCTATACTGAAAAGATTTACATGGCTGGAGGGATGGTGTTAGGCAAATGTCAGGGTGCTCTGGGGCTGGGGAGTCACAGGGGGTAGCAGCCATGGGGCTTTTTCTAAAGGGGCAAAGCAGGAGCTCACAGACTGGGCCCACCCCATGCTCCAGAGAGGAGCAGAGCAGCAGGGAGCTGGGCCAGCCCCAGTCCCAGGCACTGGGCTCTGAGCTGGGAATGAGCCAAGTTGGGGGCAGGCTGGGATGTGGGCTCACAGGTGGGCACTATGTGGAGACCCAGGGCCGGGCATGAGGAGCTGGAGCCCAGAGCTGCTACAGTATGGCTCATAATGGGACTGATGTCCCTGGGGGTGGAATGGGGTCCTAGGCCATGCGGAGCATGCAGGGAAACCACAGCAGGGACCAGGCAGAGACAACACAACCGATGATGCCCTCCAGACTTGGACAGGAAGGACCAGTTGAAAAACTGATCTTGTTAGGTATTTTCACTGAAAGCTTTGGCACCTGTAACAATGTGTGAAGGAAATCTGGAAGCTTATTCATACAAACACTTATGCATATCATATGCTATATATATCCAGGTATAATGACTGGTCCATCCTGAGGACAGGAAGGCTGGAGATGATGAAAAACAAAAGTTGCAGTGCTACAAAGCAGTTTGGGATCAATGGAGAAAGACAAAGGCTGGGGTTCAATAACAGTCAAAAAGTGTTTGCCACCAGTTTGGGTATGAAAACACAAAAAATGAAACAGGGAAAAATTTTCAGCTGACCTAATCAAGTATTATATATCTGTACATTGGTGAGCCCACCTGAACCTGAAGCCAGGCTGTACCTGCCTTCAGGCATCTCACTGGAATGACAGGATTAAAGTTTGCCATTTTAGTTGCCACAAGGAAGAAAATGAGGTAGCTAGTACTGCACTGCAAAGTAATAGCTAAGAGTCATTATGACTTCTTTCTGTTTTATATCACCATGGAAGGTAAGAACTATTTGAACTAAAGGACAATGCTAGAAGACTACTAAATGTGTATAAAATGATTGTGGAGGAATGAAAATTTAGATATTGAAGCTAAGAATACTTATTTTAGAATAGAAAAATGATGGACCAATCCACAGTGGGAGAAAAAAATTCAAATCTTTTTTAAGTTGGAGTGGTTTATAGACTGAGTTAAAGAACATTGACACAGGCTCTGGGAGAACATTTTTTTTCAATGAGAAGACAGTTTCAGGAGGTTTGTCCAGTTCTATGCCATCCTGTGATACAGGGCTGCTGTGCACAATCACCTCTTTGGGAGCTGACAGAGCAGTGTTAACATGAAAAGATTTTGTACAACTCTCAGATATATGAAACAGGGTAATAAGAACAGGGAGTACGAAAGTTATGATCTCTTCTCTCACAGCATGGTTACATCCCCCAAGCACAGTTCTATGTCCAAACTTCAGAGAGCATGAAGATACTGAATGTGATTCAATGATTTACCAAGAGAAGTCCAGGGGTCAGAAAACAGATACAGTGAAGCACTTCAATATTGCCAATTAAAGGAAAAATACATCCCCCTTTCTTTTTGGCATCGAAAACTAGGGGTCTAATATAAGCTACTTGTTTAAACTGTTTATTCCATGAAGGATAACAGGCTCTCCAAACATCAATTCATCCTGCCTATCCTAGGCCTATATCTTTGGGAGGGTTGAATTCGTCTTTATGTTTAATTTTCTCTGTCATTGACTGCAGGGAAAGCAGTCAAACCATAGATACCAAACACATCTTTTAGGGGAGCTGAAGTTAAGAGACAAAACTCCACCCCAAACACAATTATGCCCAATAACAATCAGAAGTGAGGAAATTCAAAATGTAACTTTCTTAAGAAACACTTGAAAGTATTAAGTTGGAACAGTTAATTTGGACAGGAGTACATTCACTTGCCAGTTGTAAGATGAGAGAAAACACCTATGTGCATTTTTCAGAAAGAAATATATTGCCCTTATAAAAAGATTAACAGACTGGTAGATAACTCCTTCTGCTCTCATACCTATGAAGCTGTAAGTAATAAGATGATATATGATATCTACGTAACTGAAGGCCAGCATGATAACTTTTTCATATCTTGAAGTTTTTGCCTATATTTTTAAAACAAACATTAAAACCTCTTTGGAATGTTATAAATGTCCTTCTGTTTGCCCACAGGTTTTGGGTGGTCTCATTTTAAAACTGACATAAACAGAAAGCAATACCAGAACACAATCTTTCTACATGCTGGCTTTCTTAGAAGCTGTTCTCAAATTTCTTTGGCATCATTGTTAGCAGAAATACACTAGAGAAAATTACTTGAAAAATAAAAATTAGTAACATTATTGAAAAAATTATGCCTTTTGTGAAAGGGGTCATTAGGATACTTAAATTACATTGAACTTTGCAATACATTAGAAGTAACAGGACACAGACCATAACAGAATAAAGAATTTATCTTGTCCACCTCTGGTTTTCAAAGACAAGAACAGCTATGACTGAAATGTTTTTCTAATACAATTACAAAAAAACTTCAGTATTGCTCATTGAACCTCTTTCAACAGGCATATTACAATGCTAGTTTATTTTAGAATGATTTTGCCTTGTATTTTATTGATGACCATTTAAGCTCATTATTTTTCTTAGATACAAACATGAACAAATAACAGATTGCCACTTTCCTCTCTAGAGTAGCCTTTAAAAGGTTTTTCAAGTATTCAGAATATATTTAAAGAATTATATCAGTCTTCTAATGAAAAAAAAAAAAAAATCAAAATGAATGTTTCAATTTTTTACCCATGTGGACATCCCACAACTCTTATTCTTACATGTGTGCTACCACTTTGTTTCAAAAAATAGTGCAACAACTTACTGTAGACTAAAAGTGATTTAATTGGTCTTAATTTAAAAAGCATAAGAATTTTCAGCTGAAGAACTGGATAACAACATTGATCAAAATAACCGAGAAAAATATTTCCTAGCCTGTGGGCTCCAATATAGTTTTGACAGATCCTAGTACAAAAATCTGAGTTCTATCACATTAGCAGCAATAGTGTGGCCAGCAGGACCAAGGCAGTGATCACCCCACTGTAGTTGGCCCTGGGGAGGCCACACTGCAAGTACTGTGTTCAGTTTTGGACCCGTCGCTTCAAGAAAGACACTGAGGTGCTGGAGCGTGTTCTGAAAAGGGCAAATAAGACGGGGAAGGGTCTGCAACATGTCGTATGAGAAGTAGCTGAAAGAAGCTGGGGGTTTTTGAGCCTGGAGAACAGGAGGCTCCGGGAGAACTGAAAAGAGGTTGTAGCCAGATGGAAGTGGGTCTCTTTTCTAGCTAACAAGTTACAGTACGATAGGAAATGGCCTTAAGTCGCACCAGGGGAAGTCTAGATTGGATATTAGAAAAAGTTTCTTCACTGAAAGGGTTGTCAAGCACTGATGCAGTCTGCTCAGGGAAGTGGTTGAGTCAGCATCCCGGGAGATATTGAAAAGATGTGTGGATGTGCACTGAGGGATGAGGTTCAGGTGTGGACTTGGAAGTGTAACGTTAATGTTTGGATTCGATGATCTCTAGGGACTTTTCCAACCTAAATGACTGTGATTTTCTGATTCTGTATTTGAACATTACCAATATGAGATTTCCTCTTTCAGGAAACATGTAAACAATCTTGACTTGTTATTTGTTTCAGAGTTGTATTGACTTACTGATGCAAGCATTTTTACTTTGTGTGGTCTGTCATCCTGTGTAGTGTCTTCTGCACATAATTTTATTACTGAACTTAACATGAAAAGCTGAGGTCATTTAAAGTTGCTAATTTATTGTACTAAGAAATGCAAATTATTATTAATTATTTTTAAAGTTAATATTTCTCTATAAAAATAGACTCACTTTAGGATATTGAGATCAACTGGAAAAACAATTATTAATATTTCCATTTACAGTAGATACGTCCTTAATTTACACTCATTTTAGGAATATTGTAATTCCAGAGTGCAGTGAAAGATTTTCATTAGTATAAAGAGACATGACTTTTAATACTGGAGACCTACAAAGGTGAAAGTACTTCTAAAAAGTCAGTCTTAAAAACTCCAATGCTTTTATCTTGATCTATTATCTTGACATGAGCTGAGCAAAAAATGAATGATGTGATCTGAGCAGGGTCAGGTTTGATCTGACCACAGCAGGCAGCAATACTCCTTTTCTTTCCTTCTGCAACTTCTCTAAGATTAAATGATCTTTTATTTTATTAAAAATAGCCCCATCCTTCAGATTTTAGATTTCTGACAATTGCTACTTCTTCTCCTGCCTTGTACTATTGTGGTGTTATTGGTTGCTCTTACTGTTTGATTTTAGGAGCTATTTCAGTACATTCAACTTGTTCAAGACTAGGCTGCTTAAACAATGTAACATACTTCAGTTTCATATTTAACAAAAAATGCAACCCTCAGATTTTCATTTGTCTCAACCCTCTTTATAGATCCATCTGTCTCTGTGTCTATCTATCTATCTATCTATCTATCTATCTATCTATCTATCTATCTATCTATCCTTCTATGATTCTGCTGCCTACAGAACATCTTCACTTAACTAATGCACTACCTTCTATACTTGCTCCAGTAATTTGCATATTAAGGTTCACTTCTTTGGTTCTGACTAAAAGAAACTACTGAAAAATAATAAAAAATCCTGGCATTCCTAGTGTTTAAGCTTTAATGCATGAATTAATTATGTCTTTTGATCACAACCACCTCTTTTTGCTTCATTTTATTTCTTATATTAGAATAGGGAATAAGCAATGCTCTCACAATAAAACCTGAGATAAATTCAAGCACAGTAATAACAAGATTATGAGGTCTGTAGTCTCAGGAGAATTTCTGACCATAGGAAAAATATGTAACAATTTGTACAAAAACAATGCTATAGTTCTAAGTCAATATTTTCTGGAAATTTGACAGTTTGCTTGTTATTTTCCATTTGGAAAGGTGTTGGGTTTTTTCCCCACTTTCACCTTTTAAACAGGTTCACCAGATTTATTTTAAGCCAAGCAGTTTTGTAATACTGACAAAATATACTATTGCAGCTTCCTTCTGCTTAAGCTGATGAGTTTCAGCAAGCAATTCAGAATGAGGTTTCTTTCTTGCTTTTCTTGAATAATGGCTTATCAGTTGGTCAAACATTACTATTTTAATAAATTAAAACCCACAGGAAAGTCACACTTGGTTAAGTAAATCTTCATAAATGCAACAGCAGAATGAAAATATGTCTAAGTCATTAATTACTTTTTAATTTAAAAAATGAATGCTAATAATTTGCTATAATGAAAAAAAGAATGAAAGCATATTTTCCCAAGAATAACTGAGCCACCACCATTTCACAGCACAACACTATCAATAAAGTGGTTTGAAGGAGTAAACTGCTGCATTCATTCCTCCTAAGCCATCTCCAGGGTATCTTCTTGGCAACTCTGATGGTGACTTTCCTATGTACCACCTTCAAGTAGTGCTTGCAGTGCCCCACACTCCCACAGCCTTGCAGGACTTATGCCTTGTTCAAATGTTTCTCTTGCCCTCATTGCAAACTGCAGAGCAATTTGAGAAATAACAGTACCTGAATTTTCTGCTGGTTTTAGGAGAAAGGAAAAGTAGCCAGAGATTTTCATGCAGGAGAAGGATTTAACTTCTGCACATTCTTTCACAGACATATAGCTCTTCATCTTCTTATCAAACTTGGGTTACACAAGCTGCATTTATTAGTGGATAAGACTCCTCTATGCATATCTTTAAAATGACCCTCATTTTACTTCAAGACATTCAATTGTTCCTTGTTTTCCCTATTAGTATGCCCCAGTGAACACTAGAATTCATCACTATAAATGTCACATATAACCAAGAATTTCTTCAAAAGCCATTTTTTATTACACACACACAAAAAGAAAAGAAAAAAAACAGATATTTTATATACCTTCGGTTTTCTTCAATCTGTCCTTGATTTATGGTGCAGTTGTCCTTGATTCCTTTGTTTGAAATTTAAATGAATACTTGCTATGTAAAGAGCGCAGAATATTATGTACATGTAGATAGGTACAGATCCTCCCGTATGCTACTTAAAACGGAATTGTAAAACAATAACAAATTGCACCGTCCTTTCACACTTAAGAATCTCACCATATAATCAGAACTAACTTACTTCATGTATGCAGTGCGCGCTTTGGTAATTAGCTTCCTTCTGGCACCTCTGAAGCAGAAATCAATTTTTCACAGGATCATTTTTCCTTCCTTGTAATAAGTAACATTTATTATTTGCTGGTACTGTGATAAAATGTATTTTGAGGTATTTTTATGGCGTACTAAATTAAATGTTTCAATTAGAGCTTCAGTGAGCTGTACAGCAAAGATTTGAATGAACCTCTGTAGGCCAACCTTAAAAGAAAAATCTCCAGGCCTATATTTTCATGCACTCTATAAAGATGTGTCAGACTTGCAATTAAAATAATTCGTTTTTCTAAATGAGCCGAGAGAGATCACATCTCTTTTGCTCAATTACTCCCATTTCTACTACTTTTTCTCTTATGTTGTTGTGCCCATGTGACTCTGGAGCAAAAAGTAATGTGCGAGATTGGAGAGTAAGACTGGAAGTTAGGATCTGTGAGCTCCAACTTTGGGATATGAAACAGAAAACTTAATTTTGATTGTTTTTCTGAGTTTTCCCCACAGGCAAAACCCTTCAATATCCATCAGCTGAACATTTTTTTAGACTTTCTTTACTAGCATCCTCAGTGTCCTGCTGTAAGACACTTATCCCAAGACTATTGTTTCTTGCACTGTCTCTTTTCTTTGGTCTTTAGGCTTGTCATCGGCCCCTTGAATCTCTCGTTATCTGCTGTCATTAGGAATCTTCCACGTCTGTCAAATTAGACCTTTGAACACTGCAGGTCTTCTGAAAGAGTATTTCTTAATCTTTATTTAGCAGAGTAGACAGGGAATATTCCTGACATCTTATTTAATTTATTTATACTCTGTTTTATTTTCTTCTTGGTGGCTAAGTTCTAATCAATTTGATAGGAACACAGTCACTTTTTTTTTTTATTATTTAAGATATGCAACATACTTTTAGTAAAACTGAAAGACTCTCAAGACATTTTAGCTTATCCCCATCACGTCTTTCATGACTCAGTCTCATAAGTCTTTGAAACACAAAGCCAAAACTTTTTTTTTCCAAGCAACTTTTCCTTTGGAAAATATATTCACAAATGAGAAATATTAGCAATGCAAGAAGGAGAAAATATTTATCTAAAATATTATGCAATTTTACTGTGTTTATATCAGGACTTGGGCAAAACAGAGTCTCCAAATGTGAAATTTCTGAGATGACTCAGTGCCACAACATCAGATCTCTCAGACAGCTAGGAGCATCAAACCCATCACTACGTTGGTTGTGTGTGCATTTTAAAGGCTGCAAATGTTTATCATTTATCAATAATTTTAGGGTTTTTTGTAAGATCAGTTTTGGGTGGTTTTTTTTTAACCTGTTTTGTATTAACTGTGCTTCAGACAAGCACTCAGACACACACAGCTAATGGATTCTACTTGACTCTGGCATATATTAATGCTTAAATATGTGCTTCATTGCTATCCTGAAGGGTCGGAGTGGAAGATTAAAAAAAAAAAAAAATAAGGAAGCAAAAGGCAGAGAAAGTTTACTATAAGTTTCCTCTGCTCTTAAAAAGGCACTTTCTAAAACCACTGTGAAAAGAATGAAAAGTATACACAACTTGGATAATCATGAAGTCAATAAAAATTCAGCACCTTTTAGAAGATAGCCAAGGGACAGTGCAGAAGAAGAAACTCTTGTGAATGAAATGGTAGTTTTTATAATGGTCTGAGAAAGATTCTTACCTGAAGAGATTATGAAGCAAAACCATCATGAGGACAAATGCTCCTAACAAATACAAAACATAAGCTAAATACAAAAAACCCACCCAGAATAAACAACAACGTTGTCTTTAGACAAATAACACTCTACCATGTAATAATTTCTGACACTTACTAATGTTTTCTTTGTGCATGGGTAGCTCATAGACACTCTCTAAGAAATTATTCTGTTTAGAGAGACTCAAGCAGCAAATAAACTTCAGTTGAGTGCACTTAGCTCTCAAGTAGAACTGCACTAGAAATAAAAACAAACATTATTTAAATATCTAATCAGATAGATATCTATGTCTACTGCACAGTTAAATTTGTTACATCACACATATAATATATATCCTGTTTAACTTGTATGCAAATGTTAATGTGTTATTTTACTGCACTCATTTAATCTACACACAGTAGAAAATACACAGAAGAAACAATTTTGCATTTTGATGTAATGTTGGGTTCAATTCAATTTTTTTGTAGTCCAGGCAACTACACCAGTCTTGAGAATGTCTTAGTCAATGTCTCTCTCAAAATTAGCATTTAATTAACAAAAATAACTATATTATATCAGTATTACTCTGTGTTGATGGAAGAGCTGTTAAATTTTCCAAGAAAGCACTGTTTTCATTGTATATCTTCTAAAGAAAATTCTTTTAGAAATATCGCTGAAATAAAACTAATTATAAATGTAACTAAAAGGATGTCACAAGGTTAGATACACCAATAAACTCTGTGTCACAGCAAGCATCACATTAAACATGCTTTCAGGATTTAATTCAGAAGATTTATATGTCACTTGACTTATCTCTTCTGTTTCGAAGTCTGCATATAGCTCCCAAGACATAAGCATTATAAAAACTGACTATTATTGCTAAAAACAATAGAGGATTTTGTTTTGCTAATAGCACAACTGGTTTCTCAAACAGGAAATTAGAAACAGCACTCTTAGGAGTACTTTTAAACTATAGTAAAATGAAATAGAACTTTCTTCATTGCTATTGACAGAACCTAATAAAATGCTTCACACTAAATTGCCTTTGATGCATCTGTACATAAAATTAATTATGCAAATAATATAATATCTTATCTCTATGGATAATTACAACAGTAAGCATACTTTTGCCATGGTTTTTTTCTTCTCACGGGTAAGTATGTTCCAAAAGTGGTGTGCGATACAGCTCTGTGATTTTACCTACATTGAAGCAGCCAGGTGTATCACAGAGGGGCTGATGGCCAGAGATCCCACCAGAGACCATCCACTATAGTGCTCTGTTCTGGACAGGGTCAGCTGGAGCAGGATGCTCAGGTCTATGTTCAGTCTGATTTTCAGTATGTCCAGGACGGAGAGTCCACAACATCACTGAGCGACCTGTGCCAGTACTTAGTTACCTACACAGTAAAAAAAGATTTCCCTAAGGTTGTGAGAAGGCCACCTGTGTTTGTGCCCATTGCTTTTTGTTCTGTCACTGAGCACAAACTGAAAAGACCCTGGCTCCATCTTTGCATCCTACCTTCAGGTATTTATATATATTGATAAGATCCCCTCTCAGCCTTTTCTTCTCCAGGCTGACCAGTCCCAGCTCTCTAAGTGTTTCCTCATGAGAAAGATGCTCCTGTCCTTTCATTATCTTTGTGTCCCTTTGCTGGACTCCCTCCAATATGTCCCCATGTCTTTTGTACTGGGGAACCCAGAACCAGACACTGTATTTCAAAGCGTGGCTTCACCAGTACTGAGTAGAGGGGAAGGATCACCTCCCTTGACCTGATGAAAATACTCTGCCTAATGCAGCCCAGGATATCATTTGGGCACATTGCTGGTTCATGTTCAACTTCGTGTTCCCCCAGGTCCTGCTTGGTGGCCCCCACCATATATTGAAGCCTGGAGTTATTCCTCCTCAGGTGAAGAAACTTGCACCTGCCTTCGTTGAACTTAATGAGGCTGATGACTTATGCATGACCAGTTTGCTTTAATGTTCCCTGCAGTCCTGGTGGGAAGGTTGGGGGGGAAAGAAAGGGACACACTCCGGGGAGTGAGGTAGGTGCTGCCGAAGCGAGCATAGAACAGAGAGCTTTATTCAAACTGGTACACACTTAAATAGGGTCGGGGGGCTGGGTTCTGACCCCAGGAGCCCCCTGGGAAGGTTTTGGAGAAGGGTCTGCGTCAGCCCCAGCCATACAAGGCAAGATCCTTCAAAACTGGGAACACAGAGGCAGGTATATACCACATAAGGAAATGGTACCCTGCTGCAGGCAGGGACCAATCAGGGATGGGTTACAGGCCACGAGGGATAGAAGATTCCAGCAGGGACACACAAAGTGTCAGGCAGCAGTGAAATAAAGAAAAAAAACATGTAACATTACAAAATCTTGAAACAGGACAGAACTCCCAAGTCACAGGCTGTCCCCAGGCATATTAATAGCCTATGTAACAGCAAAGTGCAACATCCATCACAGGTCTGTGTCCCTGAGAGAGCTTCTCCATTTCTGGTAGTCATCTCCTCTGACAGTTCCCTAGTCTAGTCCATCCCTCTCCTCCTCCAGGCCTGTCTTGCTCCAGACTTTTTCATTGCTCTCAGGGGTCTGGGATTCCTGAAGGCTGGTCTTACCACTAAAGACTGAGGAAAAGGAGGGCACTGAGGACCTCAGCCTTTTACATGTCTTTTGTCACTAGGACCCATTCCCACTCAGCAGAAGGCCTGCGTGTTTCCTGGCCTTCCTTTTGATTACAATATAGCTGGCTCTTCGTGACATTTTTTGCCAAGATTCAGCTCCAGGTGGGCTTTGCCTTTCCTAACTCCATTCCTGCATGCTTGGACAGTGTCTCTATCTTCCTTCTGGCTGTTCTGCTCTTATTGCCATCCTTGTATGATTCCTTTTTGTTTCAGTTTAGTCAGGAACTCCTTATTCAAACCTGCAGGCTCCCTGCAACTTTGCTAGACTTCCTGCTTGACTGTTCTTGTGCTTAGACGGTCTGTTCCTGTCCCTCAGCACCATGATACATAAGAAGGCTTGTGTAGGTGGTGTTGCAAGCACATGATCTCCTGAAGAACACAACATTCCAGTGCTCTATGAACTCAGGTAGTCCAGGACAGAATTAATCTTCCCTTTTTTACTGGGAAGACCATCTCATATCCCTTCCTCCAGAATTCCCGAACTCAAACACAAGTGGTTTCAGTATGCTGCCATGCCAGATACTGGTAGTGTGTTTTCCTGTGTCTCATACACTCATTTTAAATCACAGCAAAGAAGCAAGAGGTACAAACAAGATGTGTACCTCATGAAATGCATCTCTCCCAATCATGGAATTTTTGCCTCCTGCATTCCCCCACCTGCTGTCTCTGTTTATTGTCATCCCTTGCTGTGTTATGTGCAATTAGGATTGCATGCTCCTTGAGGTAAGGAGCTGTCAGATTTTATTTGCCTCTTCAATGCCACACACACCTATGGCACTACAGAAATAATTAATAATAACAATTTATGACAGAGTACATTGTTACCAATCATCACATATTGTGTGCACTCGTCTAAGACACGAAAAGCTTTGTTAATGGAAGTAGAATAACATGCCCTATTTCTTGAAAGTTGACTTCTTAATATATTATCTCTATAAGCATGAAGGATTCCTGAAGAAGGGCTCATGCTTTCAAAGCTGATCTGTTTTTCCAACTTTATATTTTAAAAATTCAAAAAATTTCCTAAAAACTGTGTCATTCGCTTTAGGTTCTGAGACTATCACAGAGAAAACAATTCTGCTAATAAAAAGATACCACTGTTATCATTGTGGAACATAACATGGATTTTCCACACAAAAATCTTTATGTAATAGGACAGATAGAATAAAGTAATTATTTGATGTATGCAGACACAAACCAAAACCCAGGAGTCCTAAGTCTCTCTTCTTCTGTAGATTAAATTAATTCACCACAGAAATTAACCAAGTTTTTCATGTACTTCAGCAAAAGAACAAAGTCACCTTATCCTCTGAGGACATCAAAGAAGTTACTGTCTTTTTTCTTTATAAACAGAAGATACTGAGCTACTCTTGTAGCTAGGAAACTTTTACATCTCCACCTTAAAATTCTGGGTTATCTGAAGTCACTACTCTGAAAAATTACTATGCTATGCAATGTCTCTGAATCTCCTTTTGCAGTCAATAATTATATTTATCCACTGGTCTAGAAAAAAATTAAGTGTTTCAAATTTCACTTTGAGAATATACTGTGCTAAGGAAGACCTGGTTTGCTAATCCTTAGGGAGGAGTTTGTGGAACGGAAATTTTCCCAGCACAACCAAAGTTGAGATGTGACAAAACTTTCGTTCAGAAACACTGTGCAAATATATAAACACAAAACTCTCTGAACCAAAGAACTCCAAAATTTTCTAGATGTGCAATGTGTTGTCTGGATTGAGACTGAATTTTCCCAGAGAACCTGATCAAAAATTCAAATTGCAAAAAAATGGCCTGTAACTACCTCTGGAGTTTATTTTCTGTGAACTTACATGATGTACTCTCAGATTAAAAAAGAGGTGTTTTCAGAATCACTACACAAAGCTTTGCTAGCCCGTCCCTATACCTCTTGCCATTATTGTACAATCCCAGAAGAGTTTAAAATATAAATATGGATCACAGGCTTCTAACACTGCAGAGGAAACTCTTTTTGACAAATCAGACAGAGTATAAATTGTGAAAATTTTTAGAAAATTATTTTTTTATGCATTATTTATTGTTTGATTATTTGCTTTTAGATGTTTCCATTATGTGAAATTCAACAATTCAGTTTGTACAAACATTTTTTGAGCTGCAGGTTCACTGTTTACCAACAGAGTTTGCTACTGACAGCATAGTGTTATTTCCTTGGTTGGATCTCTTAGATCAGCATTTTCACATATTTCAACACCCCTTGTAATCTCTTTGTAACACCAATAAATATGAAAATATTGACCTTTATGAAGTACTTTGACTTCTGCAAAGGCATATGGAGATTCTACAGAAGTTCCTTGTACTGCTTTTACACCACTGAGATTTATTTTAGCTCTTTCACATGGACTGAATTTCATACCAAATTAATTTTATTAACTCATTACACTAATTTTATTTCTTGTTCAAATGATATTAATGTCTCCTTCCTGTGGCACAGACTGTAACATCTTTAGTCACACAAACTGTACTCTGCTATGTTTTTGGTTTGGGAATGAATGTATTTGCATTTCAACTACTCAGTAACTCCTTGCTAACTGCTAATCAACAACATACATAATATATTGCATGTTGATCTTCGAGAAAAAAAACTATCAAAAATATGAAACAGTGTCATCATCAGCAGCACATTTTTACCTTTTTGTCCAGCTTCTGTTATTTAATTTTTATCTTGTCAAGTTGATCACTATACATGCCCGTACCTTGAAGTGAGGAAGAGAAACAGCAGGAGACTTATGTGCCAGCTGCAATCTTCAAGGGGAACCTTAGAAGAAGCAGCTATCTTTTTATGCAGGGCAAGTAAAACTCCTCCTAACCTTCTTTTCCCTATCGTCTCTGCTCCACTCTGCTCACACTCACACTCCTCCTCTCTCTTTTCTGTCTGTGTGACCTTTCAGGAACCAAAATCGTGTTGCAGGAATGTTTCAAATTTACATTTTCACCAGATCCCAATTTTGACATTTCTATGCTTTACAATCTTGATTGTCACAATTCAGTAGATTATTTTCAAATTGAAAGCTGTATTAAAAGTATTTTAAAAAGTGGTTTGGTCTTTCTGGTTAAAGTAGCAACTTGTGGCATCTTTCAAATAGGGACTGTATTATGTACTGGGGACACAAGTGAGTCTTTTCTTCATGTTTCACAAAGACAACACAGTTCAGAATGAGGGGTGATATGCAGGTGTCTTTAAGATCCGAGCACAAATTGTGTAAATACTGCAGATAGATAAAAATGTCTGCTTATCAGTTGAAATTTATTTATGACTCAATTCTGAAAGAAAACAATGAGAGCCCTCAGACCAAAAATCTGAACCAAAGTAACGTGTACACTACAAATACCAGATTTGACCTATGCTAGCAATATCTTTTTGCTGAAAGAGATAGAAACTTAAAACATCCATGATATTTACATCTCTTTCCTACCTGTAATCTCTGCTGCTGTTTGAAGACAGTCACCTCAGGGCAAAAAACAGGTAGGTGTTCAATCATACACACAAACACTCATAAACAAGAGAGGTTGGGAACTGGATACTTTACTCAAGTTGGAGTAAAGTGAGATAACTGCATAAGGACTACCTATGTTTGTTACATTCAATGTGGTAGGAACATTCTCTGTCACTGAAACTGATGGCTTTGAATTGCCCATGCCCATACTAATAAATATCTTATTCTCCAAGACAGAAGTGATACAGACTCCTCTTTCCAATAACTCTCCAAACATGTTCAGGAACTGTACGGGAAAATGCAAGTTGGCCTGGGCCCAAAAGTGTTCCAGGAATAATTCTAAAATTTAATAGCAGAGATAATGGTGATCCAGTGCCTGTGGCTGTTTCCTGACACTATTTTCTGTATGGATATAAACACAGCCAAAATGTCTGTTTTATGTTTTTCAGGGCTTGTCTGCAAATGGGCATAGGGTGGTTTAGATTTGACAGTACACATAGATTAAGTGACTGGCCATCAACCTTCAAAATATTTTTAAAAATACATTTCCAAGAAATATTATAATAAGCAGACTGCTGAATAGTGAACTTAAGCCTCATAATAATAATAATGTCTGTTTCTTTTTTATGTTGTCCATGTAATATTTAGAAATATTTCTTAGACCTAGCAGTCTGCATGTCAGAAGCTGAAAAGCACTGCTCCAGAATAATCTGACACTAGTACAGAGATTGGTGTAAAGGAAATTATGTATTCTCTGTATGGTAGATAATTAACTGGAAAACTACTGTAGATGTTCATCCTTTAAACTTTGGTTGCCTGAACTAGGATTCAATATTGAAGTCATAATTTCATGCTGCTTTGCATGGTGTGCCATATTTTAGAAAATGGCTAGTGGACAAAACAAATGAGAGGAGACATGCAAAATGAACATAAGTGCTAGGCAGCAAAAGTTTCTTATATAAAAGCTTAGGACAGTGTAATTTCCTTATTGTAACCATAGCTATTATCTCCTTCTAAACGGGATATTTGCATGCAGTGGCAGTTAGATTTTATTTATTTACTTCTTAATCAGGTTTCAGATCTTTAGCAGGTGCTAAGTCTAGCCTTTTCCAAACTGTGCTCTCAAAACTGTTTCAGAGCTATCTGTCTGAAAGGCAAAAAAAAGCAAGGAGAGCTTAAACTAAATTTTTGTGAAGGCAGAAGCAGAAGATTGACATCCAGCCACAGGCAGAGTTCCTTTGTTGACATTGTAGTTAGACTAAAATCACTGTTGTTTAATTGCATGTTTCTCACTAATATGGGGCCTGAACTTAATACCTTTGTACCCTGAGCCTGTTAAAGAGTTAAAGACTCACAAAGAAATTTATTTTCAAAATTCAGTACTCTGATGTAGTGTAATTAACAGCCCCCAAATAAACACACTGCTCCCACTTTACACCTTAAGCAGGACATCCATGGATATGGGAAACATTCACCCAAGCCAGTAAGAGGGACACAGTAGAAAGTCAGGCCAGATAGTGTGAAAATATTTCCATCATGTTTTAATTTTGTATTTACAATCTAGAACGGGGGTCTGCCCTCAAATAATGGAGGAAAAAGCAGTGGAGGGAGAGAGTGATCAAAGGGAAATGAGACATCTGGGATCAAAACCATTCCCTAAATCAGACTGAGCAAGGACCTGATTCTACGTATCCTGTTTAAGGAGAGGTACTAATCACCAAGTTAAATGGGAAAAAATTCCTCTGCTTGCTTAGGTTTCTGTTAAAAAGTTGGCAACCAACTCAAGTTATAGGACAGAACAGTGAATCTCAGATGACATTTTAACCCCATGAATATCACTCAGTTACAATTCTGCTACCCTAAAGAGATCAGGGCACAAGTCACATCCCTCTCAACAGCATTTTCTGTTGATGAGCTAAATTAAATTCACTTCTAAGAATCTCCTCTCCAGTCATCTAGCTCTTTCCAGGTATTGTAAGGACAGCCTAGACTCTAATGGGAGATGGCAAATTCTATTTAGTAGATATCAAAACTAGTTCGGAACTTAGAGATTATGTAGCTCCAAAAACCCCATTTTTGAAATTTCAGCAATGTATTAGCACTCATCTTCATGAAAACCATGCTGCTCCATAGGGCAAGCAAGACTGAAGTCTTGACCTACATCAGGTTGTTTTAAGTGCTGAAATGCTTGGCTTTGAGGGGCTTGCGCATTTTTTCTCCAGGCCAATCTGTAGGGATGACAGAATGAAAGGGCTGGCATCTTTCTGGGAGTTGCTTGAACAAAAATGCCACAGCATTTGGTTGTGATACCCTAAGATTGGTTTACTCACTACAGGCAGAGAGTCCCTGTAAGGCAGGGACCAGCAGTGCTGATGTCCTGCCAACCCTGCTCTGTGTTGGCATCCAGAACACTGCAGCATGACACACAAAACAGGACAAGCCAGGTTTAGCCCAACTGTTTATTAAGCAATTGAAGATGAAGTGTCAGAAGATTGAAGCTGTGGTGTGCTCATGTATTTTGCACACTGCTGAAGCACAGGCTTCACCCCATTACTGCGGAATGCAGAGTTATAAACTCCCTGACCTTATGAGGATGAACATCACCTGTGTCTGCTGCATTTTGCCAAGCTCCTCAAAAGAAATATATACTTATACACAGAGAAAGACCTTTCCTGTATGGAAACCCCACCTGGGTTATTAATCCTCAGTGCTGATTATCACAGGTCTCTGCTCAACCTTTCATGATGGAGATTTTGTGGCAAAAATAGTGTTAAGGTCCAGATTGCCTTTACTACATATTGATTACTAACAGAGTGTTCTGTACATTGCATGGCGTTTCAGGGTGTTTGGTCTCAACTCTGGAACGTCACACACCTCAGATCAGCAATTCACACAGACAAAGAAACAATGTGGCTGCTTGAGTGCAGTTCATGGATCCATAGCATCACTATCTTTGCTGCAGCTGCCACAGATGAGTGCACTGTCACATCTTGTACTGCAGCAGCAGGATTCTCTGGCCAAGAAAATCTATATAAAACACATTTGCTGACTTTGAATTTTTTCTTTTAACATCTATACTAAGATTCATCTTCAATATTTGATATTACACAAGCTCTCAGTTACCCAGGTATAGATTAAAGGGTGAAGTTGTGAGAGATTCCAAAATATTAACATCTTGCTTTACAAACACATATATTCTAGGGGTATATCCAAATGTAATGATTTATATTCCATCTACATTCATTGGCCAAAGAGCTACAGGAAGTAAAACTGTACTGACTCCCTGAATCCCACACTAGTTGATTCAGCAGTAGTGGTTATTGCTTTCACAGACAAAGCAGAACAGGATCTGACAGCTCTCCAGCCATAATGTTCATGGCTTTGGGCAAACTCCTCCCCTTAGCAGATGAAATCAAGCCCTCAAACTTTGTCCTGAAACTTATTATGGTGGTTTAACCACACAGCCACTAGCTTACACTCCCCCAGCAGATGGAGGGGAGAATAGGAAGAGTAAAAGGGAGGAAACTCATGGACTGAGATAAAAACGGTTTCATAGACAAAGCAAACCACGGAATTCATTCTTCACTTCCCATGGGCAAGCAAGTGTTCAGCCATCCCCAGGAAAGCAGGACTCCATCATACATAACAGTTACCTGGGAAGACAAATGCCCTCACTCTGAAAATCCCTTTTCCTTCCTTCATTTTTCCCCAGGTTTATATGCCAAACATGATGCCGTATGGTCTGGGTCAGCTGTCCCAGCTGTGTCCTCTCCCAACTCCTTGCGCATCCACAGCCTCCTTGCCAGTGATGTGGTAGAAGAAGTGGAAAAGGCCTTGATGCTGTACATCAGATTATTGCCCAGCAATAACTAAAATATTCCTGTATTGTCACCACTGTTTTCATCACAAATCCAAGGCTCAGACCCATGGTAACTACTGTGAGGAAATTGAAACGTGTCCTAGAAAAAACAGTATACTGATAAATACTTCCACTTCAAAATCTCTGTCTTTTAAATTAATGTACGTCTATGCCTCAAGGAAGGTAAATTACTCTATAGCAAATCAGATGAGTGAAGAAACAGAAGTGAAGCAATTTATAGTCACGTGAGAGGAGTGGGTAGTCAATGGTACACACATAGTCCATCAGTAGCCTTCAGATATGGAAAGGGGGTTTTATTTCTGTAATTTCTGCGATGTTGAAAAGCAGGAAAACACAAGATCCTCCACTTCCAACAATATCAGTCAGACCCTGAATTTCCTCAGAAAGTGTTGTTAATGCCTTTTTGAAATTCTATTAACCAAAATCTCTAATAAATAAAGCAAATCATATAAACACTTACTTGAAAATTTTATATATCATCTATATGATTTTCTTCCCCTTAATAATAAGTATTTCTTTAAAGGAAAGTAGTTACCAAAACTTACTTGGGAAATTGTGACTTGTTATACAAAGTTGAAATTCAGAAGAATTCAGTAGGATTTAGTGAATATATGCCAGATTTTTACCTGTGCAACAGATCATAAATTGCCACTTATAGATAAACCTAAAGACATATTTCTATGGTTTAATATAGAGATCCTTTCCTAGTAAATCTCCCATAAAGCCAGCAGGGATTAAACTGAATTTAAGAGTTTTGGAAAAAAATTCCCAATTTTTACAAATATTGATACCTCTTTTTTTTTCCCCCCTTTCTATTTAGCCTCTACTCTGGGAAAATGACATCATCTTAAGAAAGAAGAAAAACACCTCAGGAACAATTTCAGGATCTGAGCCTACAGCCTACATCCACAGAATGCTCTGACACCTGTATCCCACTGATTTAAGTTGGACTTCTGTGTGACAATATCTTTGTACATACTTTGTGTCTTCCTATACGAAAACATTTTGCCACTGTGCAGGTATTCCCAAAAGGTTTAAAGTTTGATAACAAACTGTAGAACTGAAAGGAGCAGCTGGTTCTTTCCTGGGTCACAGCTGGCAGGGCTCTATTAATTTCAGTGGAATTTCAATGATTTTTAATCTTCCCTGGACTTCTCCATTTAAAATGCACAACATATTAGAAAAAGAAAAAATGGATTCAACTAATAAGGCAGCAATGAAATTAATTGATAGAAAATAATACAGAGCTGTTGACTTCTAGTGAAAGATCTGTAGCATTTAAATCTTTTTTTTAGATCTCCTACTTATATGAATAGATGAAATTAAATTATACAGGCTGATATTTAATATGCATGTAACAGTAGTGTTCTGAAACTGATGCCTTTTTCAGCAAACTGCAGTACACCAAAGCTAGTTAAATAGTTAATGAATTATGAAACAAAAATATGGTTGCCACCGAGAAATATCTTGAGCCTAGGGCAGTCTACTGACAAACATTTCAGGAGTGCCTGCTGTGCTACGTACCCGTGGTAGCTCTCCCACTGTGAGCCCAGTGCTCGTGAGGCTGTTTTCTGCAGATCCCTTTTCCCCCTGAGCTTCCACCACCTCCCATGTGAGAAGAATGTGTCACAATGCCCCAGCTCTGCCATTTCTTGTTAGTCACATTGTCTCTGCTGTCCTAACCTCATCCTGGCCATGCTCTGGTGGGAATGGCAGACGAAGACTTGTGACCTGCCACTGTCATTAAAGCTTAGGGCCTGACCCTTCCTCTTAGTTTACCAAAGGAAATTACTATTTCCTGAAAGGTTCCTGGAAGTCAACAGGAACCTGTCTGAGGTAAAGGAGCAGCTTGACCTGGGTAAATACTCTCTCTCTGGTGCTAGTTTGGACAGAACCAGTACTTAGCTTGGCAGTTTAGGAAATCACTTATTTGTTGTGACTGGAAAGAACTGTGGCAGGGGAAGAAACTAAGAAGCAGATATACTCTTAAATCATAAGGACATATATTTATTTATGCAGATGACAAGTACCCAAGTCCACCAGGACACTGAATGAGTGATGCTTCTCACCAAAGCTTTTGCACGGACCTGTAGATTAATCATGCTCTAAAAGAGTTGCCCATTCAACACTACAAGCTCTACCTGACTACTTTCTAGTTAGAAAATGTGTTTGCAGTAGCATGAATGGACAGAGTCAGATGCTGAGTTGTTAAGTCCATGGCAAGGAAGCATTTAGCACAAGCTCAAGATCAGAAGGGGTACATTAATTTCCTAGGGTCATCCATAACTGTTTCTACACTGTTATCTGCAAGCAGAGTCACATTCAAAAGGCTGGTTATTTTGAAATGATGGGCTGATCATAAGTACAGCAGACCTGCCTTAACTTGCCACTTTTCTACCTTACTGTCCCTGCATCATCATAAATGGTAATTTATCATGCCAGGAACTAACTTTGTAGTTAGACTTCAAGCATGGTTTCTCTCAACAATTCTTCCATACACCTGGGCAGAAATATTTTGCACTTGCCCTTAAGGAAACTGAGCAATTTAGTGCTTACTTACACGTGGCTCTTTTCATATCCACTCAGACTGGACTTGGAAGACAAATTTGTCTCAAAATTTGTATTACAATCCACCTTCTGATAGCATACCATTTAATATTCTTCCATTGGATCATAAAGTCTAGTCAGCCTCAAATGGAAAAAATGCTTTGGGAGAAAAATATCAGACACTGTTTCTGTAATGGAAGAAAAACTTAAAAGGAAAGTTGATGGTGGTAAAATTACTGGGAAATAACCTGGGAAGGGGGAAACCTTGAGTACCTGGAAAGTCAAAAATCTGCTATGAGAAGGAAGGAAAGATGTTTGAGAAAAAATACGTGGAATGCAAGAAGCGTCAATGATGGGATACTCAAAAAGACAGGAGAAAAAAAAGAGGATTATGGTTGAAAGGAATATATTTGGGCATGAATTTGTACAGAAAGTGAGACCAGAACAAGATGCCTCAAAGCATGCATTAAAAAAAAAAAAAAAAAAATCAGATAAAATAGTATCTTTGTTCAGTTCTGGAACTGAAATTAGACATAAAATGAAGGATTGATTTGGCTGTGGGGGAAGAAGGCCTATAGGTTAGGAGATTACTTGGCTATATCCACACCATGGCTAAAGAGTAGTCTAGAGATGAGGTAAGGGCACAGTGTGCTCCTTCATGTCCATCCCTGCAGCTGCTTCACAGACTGCCTTCAACAGCCTCTGAGGATATGACAGGGCGAGGAGATGGGATATCAATCACACAGGGGCATTGCCCATCAGGGCCAGTCAACTGGGCTGCTACCTGAGGAGAATCAGCTGGGGAATCTGGTGTCAAGAGTAGGTCTCAAGAGACAGCAGAATTAAATTCACTGTGGCTCTAGGGTCTGGATATTCGAACATTAGCTTTAGCTTACCAGCAATTTCCTCCACACTTCTTTTGAGCATTGATTAAAATACTAATGAGGGTAGCATGCACAGTGAGGAAACAGACTGTGAAAAGCAAATGTGACTTGAGAAGAGGGCATCAAAGCAAAAAGCTGCACTGATAACCAATCACTCAGACAGCAGTACTGTCTCCATAGAGTGTGAGCAGAATAGAAAATTCTATATGTAAAGTTAATTCTGGCTTCATGTCATATCACAAGCATGCCTGTTGTCAGTAGTCATAAGTAGTGATAACGAGAGCTTAGATGACTCTAGCATATTTAATGTCTCACTTTTGTATCTACCCAAACAGTGAAGTTTTATGCCAGTTACTAATCACTTCTTAGCCAGCAGCAGCAGACTCCTTATTCCCTGAAGTCTGTTCTCAGTTAATTGCACTCATGAGTATGGCAAATTTAGAGTTATTATTCTTCAACAAATCCTTGCAACTCCCTGGCCAGGAAGCTGGTATGACAGCTAGGAAATATAAGCTACATTATCACCTCACCTCACATACTGGTCTAATATTTCAATTGTTTCTTTTTTTTAACTATAAGTAACTGACATCCATCCTATGAAAAGGAAGGATCAATAAAACATGCATATGAATAAGTAAATTAAAAAGTAATCCTCTCCAAAAGTAGAATGAAAATTGATGCTACAACCTCCTTAGCACTCCAGTTTACAGGATACACTACATGAATCCAAACAGACAGCACATTCCAAAGAAGCTGTGCCCAAGCAGGGCAGCTAGTGGTAATAGCTGATTAACTCTGTTTCTTTTAAAGGCAATGCATTAGCTCTACATTTTGGAACTGGCTGTTTCCATTAGACATTATTGTCATGGATTGTTCTTAATAGCCAGGCTGAAAAAAAATTAGTTACTGATTTCAAAGTGTGCCTTTGGGGCCAGATTCACAGTTGGAAGAGCTCTGCTGAGTTTTTGCAGGCTTATACTGCTTTGCTCTGGTGTTTACATGCAGTCTCGTTCTGATTTAAATGATCTAAAGGAAAGGCAGTTATCACACAGCAGAGTTTTCTTTAGTGCTTTCAGTATTTTTCTGTCAGAGGTTAGATAGCTTTGCTGCTTGACTGAGTTGTAAAAACTGTTTTTGCTTAAAAGATTATTTTTTTTTTAAGGACGTGGTCTTGGGGAGGGTAAGAAGATAAGTGACAGTGTCTTAGATCTAAGACAGAAAATCAGGTTTTAAGACACCAATTCTACCTCTCAGATAGGGTCTCCCAAGTGACATTCCCTCAATATACTGACAGACCTCACAGCACTGCACTGTGTCCCTGTACTTCTGCATTAACACAGCTCAGATCCTCCTGCTTGCTGCTTAACAGTGGGAAAGATTCACTTTCTGTAGAGCTTGAACAATAGCACTGAAGTAGATAAAAAGATTCAACTGATGTCAGCAGACTTTGACTCAGGACCTGGTCCCACTACGCACTGTGATGAAAGGTGTGAAGTTTGCTTTGTTGGCTTTATCTCAAGGAAAGATGCCTTTCCTGAAGGGTGTCAGGAACACCAGCTCTCACTGTCAATAGCAAATGTGAGCTTGCAGACTTGCCTAGAAGTGATCAACTTAACAGGTTCAGTCAATTTGTAAAGTCTAAGTTGAGTGATTCAACTCTAACCTCTTTTCACACAGTCAGGAAGACAGGAGATGGTGGACAACTCTGTATCAGAGAAGACTTCTATTTCAAAGGCTCCTGTTCAGAAAGGAAACCCAAATAATGTAACCCCAAAAGTATGACTGCAGCTAGGTAGAAGAATAAATGGTCTGAAAAGTGATAGTATCCATGGTTACACACACACACATGCACACACACACACACACCATCACAACACAATGGTCCTGTCATCCACTGCACTGAAAAGCCCAGTTATAACCTGACGTAATGCAAGTCTTGGAAGGAAAAATAAGAGGCAAATCACTGCAACTCTTTGAATCTAGACACTCAGTGCCACTTGGAAACTTGTGGTTTACACAGGAGGAGAGAGACTGATGGTTTTGCAAGTACACCCTCAATTTTAGAAACATATCTTGAGAAACACAATGAGTTAATTGGTTGCTTATACAAAAAATCTGTAAGCTATCACAGGAATGGTAAAAATGCATGCAAACTGAGGAAGAAACCCCAGGATTGCCTTTTTCATATCAGGTCAATGCACTAATGAGTAGTGTCAAATAATTCTATTTGGTTTCACGAATTCACATCAAACTTCTCAAGTTCCTCATAGTTCATATGATAACCACAGTAAGCCAGTGTCCTTGGTCTTTCATTAATGGACTGTATAACATCTACAAGCTTTGACATGTCTGATATTACTGGCTCTTTATAGCTTTGCATAATGAATTGGGGCATTTACAGAATATCTGTTTTATAGGATATATTTTAGAAATGCAAGCTACAACAACTCTTTGGGCTTGTACACTTGCTGAGTATTTTTTAAAAGTAATTTTCCCTAGACTTTTGGTGAACCCACATGGTCATACTGTTACCTTCCAAAGCACAAGGGGTGCCTGAGTTGGCCTAAATCCTCCACAGGCTTCACGGATGGTTAGGGAATCCCAGATGGACATGCTGCCAACCGAAGGGCAGGCAATCCAGGCCTTTTTCTGCCTGTATTTTGTCCCTGAGGGCCACGACACAGCTGCAGTCTGGCTGTCAGGAAACCAGCCAGTTACCAGACACATCCTCCTTTCAGCTGGGCGCTGCTGATGGCTCCCAGCCAGAGGAATGCAGCTGTATAGCTTTGGGACTGTGCCCGGCTGGGTTTGGAGAAAGGCATCTCCATATCTTCTTTTGCTGTATAGATATGTTTTAACTTTCTCTGTGTTTCAGTTCACACTGGTGAAAATACTGATAAAAGAAGTTTCCTGCTTTCCCAGCCAAAATACATGAAATCTTGGATGTACTGCTTAGGAAGCACAGACTGCTGATGGCACAGCTGAGTCAAGGAGAATATTTTAGTGGCATCCTGAAGTAAGTGTTCAAACTTCTGTGAGGAATGGAACTGTGAGGTTTTGCTCATGTGAAATAGGCAGGAGGGATTGCTCACCATGGACTGAGTCCCTGGCACCAGCAGGAATCTTTATTTAATTCAGGAGAGCTCAGATCACTCAAGAGTCATAATGGGGAAAGAAAATAATTGACAAAACCTCGAAGTTTTGCTGTCTAAGTCTCACAATAACACTGCATAACACAGTTTGTACATAATGCAGAACAGTACAACTCAGAAGTTTAGTTCTTGTTGTAATACTCTGCAGTATAAGGTGGCATCAGGGGTCCCAATTATACTTAGAGAGAGCAGTTTTCTGAATGGAATCAGGGAGGAAGCCCCAAAACAAGGCTGAGGGTATTCAGATTTCACAGTTCAAGAAATATGATATCTGTCATATGTGCTTCCTGGGAAAACAGTAATTGATCAGAAAAAGTGTTTTTCTAAAGCTTAGTCTCCTCATGACCTTGTTTATTTTTAAAACATAATCCACTCTTAGAGAGCATGCAGCAAGACAGATAGCTAACATCCTCACCAGCTAATCAGGATTCTTTACTCTGTTGCGGGTCAAGCAATTGATTGGATTTAAGTAATTATAGGCCAAACTCAGAAGTGACACAAAACAGATTCAAGGGAGTCAGTGTTTTCAGATTTTATAACATATGAGCCTACAAAAGGAATACAGTAGAATAGATAAAGAAAGGAAACAAAAGAAACTGCAGACATCTAAATTTTCTGTCAAAGTCTAAACTAGTTGCCTAAACATATATAAATAATCAGTAAATGGGCATCTCTAGCTGATGATTTATCACAACAATCTTAAATACTCTTTTTAGAATGGGATTAAACACCTTCCAGAGGTGTCTGCTTCTTCTAAGTGATGGCTAGCTGCCTCCCCATAGTATCAGAGTCACAACTCCATAAATGGAGTTTCCTTTCAATCAAAAATTTTTATAAATAAAAATGTTTTTTCAGTCTAAATCATAAAGGTCAAAATGTCATCAATTTTCACAAAATAGAAGCTTCAAGAAATACAGAATCAAAAATATTGAACTGTTTTGATGTCAAATTGTCACACTTTGCTAATGTCAACATATCTCAGAACATTAAAAGCATTTCAATCACGCTGGAAAAATACAAAATATTAACATGAATTATAACAGAGATGAACAAAGACAAACAATACAGTCTGTCAACAGGAAAACAGCTCCACATAAGTGATATAGCATTCCTGGTATAGCAACCAGAATAAAACTAGATTAAGTTAAATAACCATATCATAGCAGAAAGTTTTTCCCTACTATACATTATGAAGAACATAGAACTTCAGTTAATTAATCCAAATTAAAAAACAAAAAACAACAACAACAACAACAAAAAAAAAAACAACCAAACCCAACAAAACCAAAACCAAACCAAACCAAAAAACCAAAACCAAACATAAACAAAACTGTATGTTCAAGTGCAAAATTTTCCACATTTCTCTTTTAAATGTTTTGGTTATAGCTCATAGTAAGGTTCTTGGTTATGTGCTGTGCAGTGTCATCTTCCCACCCAGTCTTCACTGAATGATACTGTCTCAGTAAAACTCCATTTGGTGCAAGTTTCAGCTCTAAGTATGTTGACAAGCTGTGGCAATACTTTTGCATCTGCCATCCCTGTAAGCAGGATAACACACTCGGTTATGAAGCATCATTATTTTGAGAAGCAAGTAGTAGAAGACTTCCAGTGGTGTGTTTTCAACTTTAGAAAATGTTAAGTGCAGACCAATAGGTTCCTTCTTTATAGCTGGCCTGAAGCAGCAGTGAGAGGGCTCTTTGCAAACATTTGACCTTGCTAATCACACTGCAATGCCAAGAAGAAATACATTCCTTGCTTCTTTAGACTTTGTATAAATGTATGTTATCTGAACTTTTGACCAATCCATGGAGGTTTTTTTCTGATTTTAATGCTTACCATTAACGACAAATGTCTGTGTAATAAACATTATAGCAACAAGAAAACTGAGACCTGCAAGGCTAACTTTTTTTCAAACTAGATCTAAGCTTTGATGTGATTGAATTTCACATTCTGTGTGTATTATTAAAGGTCTACAATATGGAATTTTCAGCCAAAGACTCCCTATGTGATCTTACTGTTTAACTGAACTTTTATACCTGATTAACCAGAGTCTGAATTAGGATTTTTACTTTTTGTCCTAATCTTTATCTTATTTTATTCCCCCTTCCCATGTCTCTCCTATATTATAGATGCTTCTGTCTATGACAGGCAAAACAGGACAGGTTAGGAAGGAAGGGTATCATTCAAATATAACTGAAAGTCACAAGTTAAAAGTGAGGCTGAAATATAAAAGAATCCTAGAAAAGTAATGAATTAGATCTGCTTTTATGCATTTCCCTAAAATTTAAGGGCTACAGCTGCCAGTACTCAAATCTGCAAGATAAATGAGAATAAAATGTTATTTTTTTAGCAATGATGACAAGATTGTTAACAGTAGATGAAAGATTGGTGGTCTGGAAAACAGTGCAGCTGTACTTGTGGACCTCTGGGATGATATCCTGGCTGTTGGACACTGTTTAACTGGCATTCTTTATGCAATTGTGAAAAACAATAAAAGTGTAATCTCCAAACTGCAGCTAATACCTCCTGAGTTATTCTCTCATGGAGACCAGACATGGTCTCTGACTTCACAGGAGGGCTTGTGCAAAGTTCCAGTGAAAATTAATAATGCAGGAAAAGCATAAGATGAAGGTAACAGCTGCCATTTTGAACTGAAGTCAGAACAGATAAGCTGGGAGACAGGGCTATGAGCATCACTTCATTGTCCTTGCAGACACATTGGGGGACCCAGTGTGTGCCCCGGTCTGCATGTTTCCCTGTGCAGAGCCCTGCAGGTGTCCACCATGGAAAGACAGATAACAGAGCACAGAGCCCAGAAACCAAAATTGTTTTCAAGCAGCTCTGATGAAAAACAGGTGTTTTCTGCAGGAAGAAGACACTTGGTATGAGAAATTTCATGAAAGAAACAGTGTTACATATAAAGTGAAAACACATGTGAAAAACCTGACAGTGCCTTTGATGAGGACATTTTTCCAAGCTACCAGGACATAAAGGTACATGCACGGACAGGAATGAACAGCATTTAATAATTGTGTCAGAAATAAAATAAAATAACAGTTTACAGCTTTCAGCTGCTTGTTCTGTTTTATCCAATTTTACTTCGTGAATGGATAAAACAACAATGGAGCCATCTAACTTAGCTACCTAAATGTCAGGTTTTCATCCCATGAATAAGTAATGGGGATATTAAGTACTCATCTGAATAGGGATGAAGTCTGCATTCCCAAGTGTCATAATAACTCTCTCTTTGGCCCTACATCTTTTACATTAAATGTATTATTTTGAAATTAAATTTCTACTGTAGGTATGGGGAAATGTCTTAGATGACCCTGAGCATGTCTTTTTCTTTCATCTACATCAGAAGTTCTTATAGGAGACATTTCCTTTTCCCACCAAGCTTTTCTTCCATTATTATTCTTAGACCACTACAGCTACAAGAGCACTACCACTAGTTTCAATTATTTCAGACAGCTTGAAACAGCTTCCATGGGACTGAGAAAGCCTTTACTCAGAATAGCCTATAGTCCAGCCATTATGATGTTCTTCTGGGACATGTGGGAGTAGGCTGAATCCTATTAAGTAGAGGAGACAATTGAATCTCCCTTTCCTGCAACCTAGGTGAGTACTTTAATCATGACTTATTGGACAAAAGGTTAGGGGAGGTTCACCATTGCCTTCTTCAGATACATTTTGCGAGAAATGAATAATAGCTTCCTATACAGTAGAGTTTCAGTTTTGTGAGTCCCACGGGCACTGAAGTTGTAAGTACTGGAGGACAGCTTAAGCCCACCTTTGTTCATAACAGTTCCTGCTGGCTAGCTTAAGTAGCTCAGCACAGTTTGCAAATTTTATTATTTGACAGTTATGTCTCCTGAAGCACTGTACCGAAACTAGGCACCAAACTCAGGGCAAGGATCTAAAAAATTCAGTCACTGAACAACTAACTAGGAAGCCTGAGACTAAAGTTTTCAGAAATTTTGAGTTCTGCATAATTTTCTGATAAACTGGCAAAGTCAGTATCCTACTTCAGTAGTGCAACTGATGTTCTGAAATAAAATATGTACCACATGCTCTTTGGGATCTCATACTATTTTTCATTCTGGGTAGCCTCCCAAGCACTGCTAGTGGATGCTACTAGCCAATAGAAAACATGAGTTTTCATCAACATTAAAACAAAAGACGACACTTTTGTTCTCAACACTCTTTAGATACCAGTTTTCAGGTAAATCCAAGTCCTCTCTCTTCTTTATGCTGATTTTTACTTCAGGGATTCTGTGATAGTAACTGAAAATACAATTTAATTTACCTGATCTTCATGACCTAAAGCTTTTCACATGGACTTATGAGTCATGTGTACACATTCTATTGTTATATATTGCATAAATTGTAACCAGGTAAATAAGCACTCAACAAAAGTGCAAAACTAATAACACCAGCCATATACATGTTTTTTTCTGTCTAGCCATGTTTTCCACCATGCTATAACCATACAAATAGGCAGAGGATGTGTTCAATGTCAGCCACAGACATTAAAGATTCTGTATGCTCCAGTAATAAGACCAAACCCTTAATATAGTTCAATTATGGAGAAATACTTTAAAATGTTTTACTCCCAGTTCTGCTCAAAATTGCAGAGAAAACTGCAGATGCCAGAGTGTAACCATGGAATTCAGCCTTCTGCTTCTTAAAAGGTATCAAAGACACATTTCCAATGCTGCTCTTGCTCAATGTTTGAAATGCAATGGAATACATTGAGACATACATTCTTTAAAAATCTCATGCTTTCATGCAGCACTAAAACGTATCTGACATGCACTGAAATGTCAGTAGCATTACATGAGATGACTTGATATCACAAGCCATGGTGCCATAATAGTAAACAACCTTGGAAATGGGAACTGGAGCAGCATACATATCTGAAACTGCAGAATGTCCTTTAGCTGCTCACAGCTAGTTATTTTCTTTGCTGTCATAAAGATGTTCAGCCCAGATACCCAATTTCTGAATTAACTGATTCTTTTATCTCTCCTACAGTTTTCTATGTCAAGTTCCCTTACAGTTTTAGGTTGCACGCAGCTATACTTGTTGCACTGGGAGAAAAGGCAAAGGAACTTGCAGTTAGACCATCAGCCTAAAGGAGGGTAGACTTAAGTGCCCAACACCCCTCTGTCACAGACCTCTCTGATGAGGGTGGACAAGTCACTCAGTGCTTTTCTGTCTCCAACTTATTTACAAGTGAAGCTACTGTAAGGCTTGTGAGGTGCTCAGATAGAACAGTACAAGGGCCTTCTAAATATCATAAATAGATTTTTATTTCTAGATAGAAAAAGGATTTCATTTAGCTAACAATTTATTTGATGGATTATATGGCCCAAAGCTGTCTATACTGGAAATTAAGAAAGCAAGTGTTTTATAATAACCCCACTGAAAACATTGCACTGCCACCTTACATCTGTTTCAGAACGTATTGGCCAATTACTCATTGTCACGCTGAAACACCTCAACTAGCAATGGTAAATTAGTGTACCTCTCATCTTGTAATATGATAACCACAATGGGAGACTGGAAATATGCCTTGCATTTATATAATTTTATTCTATGCTATGTGCACACTTGATGAAATGAATCTGAATATATCCAGCAAGGTATGACTCCTGAAAATACTATTATTCAGCATTGAAAAAAGTGATTTTGTTTTTCTATCAAAACTGTAGAAATACTATGATTTTCATGCTGTTTTCCCTGAAACTCTGTAAGAATGCTGCATCATTCACATCTGTGGTTAGCAGACCAGATTTCATTGTCTACAAAAAAGGCAAAGCAAAATATTTGTTTTACACAGAATTCTATGAAAACTATAATGGCCATTTGCAAGAAATTGACAGATTTCAAAACTGTATCTTTAAAAAAAGGGGAAAATCCAGGATCAAAATTTCTTGCAGAATTTGAATTAATCTCTCTACATATATCTTTATATGTGTTTATATATGCATACATATATACATATACATAGCTATAACTGTAATTATAAGCAAAAACATATATATGACTTTACATGTCATATTGGGAAGGATACTTCTGTCCCAGCTTTTCTGTCTAGAAGTCCTACATTGAAATCTGATTTAGGCTTTCTGAACAATGGAAGGAAGCAGTCATTCCCAAAGGATGATCCCTTTCAGCAAAGTAAAGTACCCTAAAAACAGAACAGATGAAACCATTCTCTGGTTTATCCATTTTCTGCAAAGCCTACAAAGGGTGCTATATATAACTGTCTGTCAACTTTCTTTAGACAACCAAAATAGTTTAAGATCAATCCTATTCTCTGATTTTCTCTAATCACCCCTGAGGATCCAAGTTTTGGAGCCTCCAGTGCCCAAAGGTGGGATTCTAGGCAGCACCAGGGTGATCAAGGTTGGTGAACAAGCTGGGCCACACGTCATGGAGAGTTCAGGTCTTTGAAGGGCAAAACATTCTGTCAGAAAGTTTCTGATTAGTTCTAGTCTTCAACAGCGCTGATTCTTTTTTCCATTAATTGCAATGCATCCTAGATTGAGTAGATGTTTTGACTGAGCTTTATAGACACCCTAAAGACCACAAACCAGCTGGTGACTTCTCTTGGCACATCACAATTCTGGTATCTACTCTGGCATCACAGTTAATGGAATTGCAGTATAAGTTGAAAACCTGGTTGACCAAAGGACCAACTAAAGAGATTCCCCAGCTAAAAATGTGTGTGCAAAAAGCTTGGACTGTTCATTGACTTTTTTATCTGTGTTCAGACAGCAAAGGAAACATCTCACATCAGCATCGGTGGGACTGAGTGATGATACTGAAAAAGGCAAAACAAAATGCAATGTGAGAAGAAACAAGAGTTATGGTTTGACACTGTATAAACAAAGGAAGAAAGATGTGATACTGAATCAACACAAAAATTAATCTAGATACTCTGGCCAAAAGAGACATCAATATGATTGTTTTAAGGGAAAGGAAAAACTGAGTCTCTAAAGAAAGACTATAATGGACAGAACCTTCCTCTGAATCAGCAGTTCTTTGCATGCTGATAACAGCTGCATTTATTGTTAATCACTCTTGGTTCTAAGTTTAATATTTCTTAGTCTCCTTGACTGCCCTCTGATTCCCTTTATTATTGTGCAAAACATGTAACTAACATTCACAGATGAAAAAATGTGATCTGAAATACTGATTTTTCAGTTTCTTTTTCCTCTAGTAAAAGGTAATGAGCCAAATTCATCACAGGAATAATTAGCAGAAATTATTCCTATTGTATTGTCAAACCAAGTGACATTTCATTGTTTATCTGGAGGCTTAACAATGATCTCCAGTGATAATTACTGAGCTTTCAAAGTTATTGTAAATATACACCAGATTTCTCTATTTATCCAAACCCAGAAAATATGTAACTATATAAACATATTTTAAATAGGTCTCAACTGCTGAGCTGTGCTGAATGGAAAAGCAGTTTTCATAGGTATAATATTTTGTGTTTCCATTCTTCAGATTTTTCTCTTGAAAACTGGATGTAAGAATTAAAGCTGAGAGTTTACAGATGAATTGATGGTGTACATAATGAAAAAATGATAATAAACAACCACAAGAACAGCAATAGCTAAAGAAAAAAAAAAGAAAATGAAAAACACCACAAAA
Source organism: Scytalopus superciliaris (assembly GCA_013400415.1). Lineage (NCBI taxonomy): Eukaryota > Metazoa > Chordata > Aves > Passeriformes > Rhinocryptidae > Scytalopus > Scytalopus superciliaris. The sequence continues at coordinate 1,451,094 of VXBX01005595.1, forward strand.
AAACCCCCAACCCAAACAGGAAATATTCAAATTCTCACTCAATTCTAAACTTTTTCTGATTTAGTCCCACAGACCTGCAGGACCAAAACTGTGACAGGTAAATCTTATTTCATGAATACCTGTAGCAGAGATGGTGCAAAAATCCTTCAGACAGAACTGATGAAGCCAACTGTAAAACTTCTGCAGAATGTTTAGTTCAGGTGCCATGCAATTTCCACATGAATCTAAGTGCTTTCAGGGCAGTGTTGCACTGTGTTACAGACCACTACACATTTTAGACACTTATAAGGTTAAATGGTGATAATTTCAATTAGCTAAATTTTGGAATCATGCTCCTAGAGAGGCAGTTATGTAGGTGAGACTGTTTAAATTGAAGAAATATATGTGAAACTGGATAGCAATCACTAAAATTGTGTAGTAACACAGTTTCTCACATTTCCTCAATTATTTTTTTCACTACATTTTTTTTTTACCTACTGTAGCTTTTAAGATCAGAAAGGTGTTATGTACATCATCCAACATGATCTGCTGCTTAATCCATGCCAGAGAAACTTGCAAAAGATATTTCTTAAAGTGGTACCTGATGCCATCCTTTTCCTATGGGAACTTGTGAGAAGATGGCTGAGGTTAAAAATTAGAGGAAACTGAGAAGTTATATTAAGTTATACTGGTATGGAAGTTATAGGGTAAAATGCAGCTGCTACTCCGTGGATGGAATGCAGTGGGCATGCTCAAAACCTAGTCTATGATGATTCTCCATGCACACAATCTACAACCGTAAACACCTGCTACAGAGGGATGGACTGAAGGGTAGAGCACAGTGGAGACACCATGGCCAGGCTCTGTGCAAATACGTGCAGGGAGAGGAATTTGGTAGTACTTTGCAACTGATAAACTACATAGCACCTTTTGACCAAGGGAGATAGAAGATGTCCTGCTGCTGAGCAAACAACTGTGGCAAAATCTCTCTCCTTGGATGAACTTGGTTCATTGAAGCCTAATTATAATATTAATGGACTCCTCCAGCCCAGAGTTATCCGCCTCCAAGGTACGACCACCCTCCAGTGGGCATGTGGTCTATTTTTTTTGACTGTATCTTTAAAAGCGAAGTGAGAGAATTTTACACCAATTCAGTAACAACGGTATTTATGACTAGTGTTACTCAAGCTCCACCTAAACATAAAGAAATAGTAAAAAAGTAAGTTGAGAATGAGGGAAAATATAGGGAAGATGCATGCTGAATACTTTCATTGGGATTAGAGTGTGTGCGTATATTGCTTTGAATATGTTTTTGCAGTCAGATACTATCACCAACAATCTTCAAACCTTAACCTGTCACAATTTTATATTAATAATGACTATTACTCTGTAAATTGTTGGAGTGAGTCCTTCACAGGCTCTGGCAGTTGCTGGCAGGAGGTAACACACTTGAATAAAGTGAGAAGACCTGCTGAAGGGTCTCTCAAACAGCCAATATGGTTGGTTTTCTGGACTGCAAGCTCGCATTGCTGGGTCATGTTGAGTTTCTTGTCCAACTCCCCTAAGTCCTTCTCTCCAGGGCTGCTCTTAATCCATTCTCTGCCCAGCCTCTATTTGTACTTGGGATTGCCCCAACCCAGGTGGAGCACCTTGCACTTGTCCATGTTGAATTTCATGAGGTTCACAGAGGCCCACATCTCAAGCATCTCCAGGTCCCTGTGGCAAACTTTCTGAGGGTACAGTCAATCCCATTGTTCATGCTGCCAACAAGTATGTTAAATAGCACTGGTCTCAATACTGACCCCTGAGGACAGCCACTTGAACACTGAGCCATTGAGTGCAACTCCTTGAGTACAACCACTCAGCCAATTCCTTATCCACCAAATTGTCCATCCATCAAATCCATGCTTTTCCAATCTAGAGACAAGGATGTTGTCTGGGACAGTGCCAAATGCTTTGCACAGGTCACAGAATCCCTCAGCCTTTCCTCATATAAGAGATGCTCCTGTTCTTTAATAATCTTTGTAGCCCTCAGCTGGACCCAGAAGCTCATGTGCCTCTTGTGCTGAGAAGCCCAGAACTAGACAGAGCACTTCAGGTGAGGTCTCAGTAGTGCTGAGCAGAGTGGCAGGATCACTTCCCTTGACTTGCTGGTAAAGCTCTTCCTAAGGCATCCTGGAACACCACTGGCCTTCTTGGCCACAAGGACACTGCTTGCTCATGGACAGTCTGTTGTCCGCCAGGAGCCCCAGGTGCTTCTCCACAGAGCTACTTTCCTGCAGGCCAGCCACCAGCCTGTCCTGCTGCCCAGGGTTATTCTTCCCCAGGTGCAGGACCATTGCCTTTGTTGAAATTCAGACAGTACCTCTCTGTCCAACTCTCCAACCTGCTGAGGTTCTTCTGAAGGGCAGCACAGATTTCTGGGGTATTGACTGCTCCTCCCTGTTGTCAGGGAACTTGCTGAGGAGGCATTTGTCCCTTCATCCAAGTCACTGATGAACAAATTAAACAATACTGGTCCCAGTATTGGACGTTGGGGAACCTCACTAATGACAGGCCTCCTATTAGACCCTGTGTCACTGATGACAACCTGAGATCTGCCATTCAGCCATTTCTCCACCCACTTCATGGTCCACTCATTTAATCCACACTTCCTGAGTGTGCCTATGAGGATGCTGAGAGGCAGTGTCAAAAGCCTTGCTGAAGTCAAGGTAGACAATATCCACTGCTCTCCTCTGATCCATACAGGTAGTTGTTTCATCATAGAAGGCAATCAGCTTGGTCAAGCATGATTTACCTTTAGTGAATCCATGTTGACTACTCCTGATCGCCTTCTTGTCATCCATGTGGATAGAAATGGCCTCCAAAATGAGGCACTCCATCACCTTTCCAGGGACTGACGTGGAGCAGACTGGATGGTAGTTCCATGACTCCTCCTCCACACCCTTTTTGAAGACTGGGGTGATATTTATTTCTTCCAGTCCTCAAACATCTCTCCTAAGCAGTTTCACTGTGGTGTCCACCAACAATCTCAGCATTCACAGATGCATCCCATGTGGACCCATGGTACAGGTAAATCACATCAGTTAAATTTATTGCAAGAACATCATATTATTCACTGGTGCCGAAAAATGAGGATGTTCCAGGGACAGTCCTGTATGAACAATCCATCCAATTACTGGGATCAAGGAAAGTTCTAATCACGCTCTTTTAAAATCTGCATCAAGTGTCCACACAGAGTATGGCAAGGGATATGATAGAGCACACAAGTAGTCAATAAACTGAGGCCAGGCTTTTGAATTTTTGAATAAAATATTTCTATTAGTTGGAATTTAAGAATTTAAGACAGGACAAGGACATTTTGATGTGCTTAGCTTCACAGACACAGTTAGATGCTTATCATTTGAGTGAAGGCATGCCAGTTATGGGAATCCTGAAACAGCCCTGTTTATTTTGCTGTTTATGAATTATTCAGATTCCAAACCCCATTTTAACAGGAAATCATTGAAGTGAGGACACCTAGCACTAGGAACTGGGACTTTCACCTAACTCACTGAAGAGAAACAGGTCTCCAGCTAAAATCAATACCTTTTAAACACTCATCTTGTTCATTTCTGAATTAGTTCATATTCTCTGCAGGCCACCAGGTGATCATTCCCATCAGGAGGAAACATCAACTACTGGAAAGCTTCTTGATGAAGCCAAAAATGTGGTATCATTATATCTCACTTTAGACAAGCTCCTTGCTTTCAGTCTCCGTTTAGGAACACATGAGCTGGCAGTCATGGCTTTAGCAAAAAACATTTGAACAGGTACAAAGAAATTCACTCACACAGACATCCAACAGCATGCTTGCTCTAAACAATCCTATGAATTCAAAAAAACTGTAATTACAAAATACAATGCAATGAGGTCAGGTCCTAGCTCTTGTATTTCATTGACCTCTCAAACTTTGCAAGCAAAATCAACTAGACTCACATGCTCAGGAGTTTACTGTTAACTATAATATTTCATCTCCCTTGATTCTTCTAATTTTCATTTGACGTGTCTTAAAATGAGAGATAAAGACAAGAACCACTTTAAAGCCAAGTAATTGTTTCTTGATGTTAGGCCCACTATCAAATTAGCCTCAAATAGAAAATTTTGATGAGATTTGCCCAACTATTAAGGCTATTAGTTGAAACTTGAAATTGATTTATTTTGCCTATTACATTAACCTTCTCCTTTACATTCAGTGGTTTATTACACAGGGCAAAGTAAAGGCAACTTGATATTTAAACATGGTAAAAATTAATATGAAAGACACGTTGTCATAAGCCACATATTGCTGTAATAACAAGTTGACAAAGACTTCATAAGGATGTTCAGTGCTAGCAACAAAATGAAATATTTGTAATAGTGTCATAGTAGAAAATGAATTTGATGGCACTACAGAGAGCAAATGTAATTAGTAATAAGCAGGGTTTATTTGGAAAGTTTCTGAGATGTATGACCTGCAATACAAAGATATGTGAACTGAAAAGAAATATTCTTGTGACTATGAGGCAGGGCAGAATGATAGCCATTTATTTTGCCTATTTATCTAAGGCTGTTATAATTAGATTGATGTATTAATACCAATGAGGAAAGCTTCTAGCTCGAATGTGGAAGAAGGGAGCTGATAACCCTATCATTATTAACAGGGAATTATTTCATTAAATAAATTGCTAATTTAAACACATACTGCTTTTGCACAAAACCCCCCGTAAGAGCAGAATATGAACAATAATTTCCTACATACTAAAGTTGTAAGTATGTTGACCAGAAAAAGCACCTGTTCTTCACCAGTAGAAAGGGCATCTTGAATTTCAGCACAGGATCCCTGCAGCTCATATTCTTTTATTTCTATCAAAAAGATAACTCCATACAAATATACAAATTCATGAGTCCAAAATGTAGTTATACTTGATTTCTTCTGAGTACAAAAGATATCCTTGAAATGTCAGCTCCTCCACCCTCTCCTTCTATTTCCACAAACAAGTTCTCAAACAATCCACTAATCCAATAACATAGTTCAAAAAATAAAACATCAGGCAGGCTAGACCAACACAGGGAAGGCAGTTCCTCTAGTGATGCCAGGTGGACATGTGTGAATATGTGTGCCTCAGTCTCCTCTGTCCTCTTCCACACACGTGTATACACACACACAGACAGCCACAGAGGCACCAGTTCATGCTCTAAGCACTGTCTGAGGGCGAGGGCAAAAGCAGCAGGGGCAGTTGTTAAACCAGCTGAAGGGCTGGTCTCTGGCTGCACTAGTGAGAAGGGAGACTTGCAGAGTCCTGCCTATGAGACTCAGTCCATAAATTGCCAGCGGGACCATGTTGCTCCATGATATGACTAACACAGGAGCTAAAGTAAAATCACAAAAGGCGTCTTCTGCTCCACCATCAGCCTATTCATGCAGAAACTGAGTATCAAAAGGGAAAAGCGCTCTCTTTGACAGGAAAAGAGTGGTTTCTCATTTTCTCAAGCATCACTCAAAGACAGTGTTTCTAAGGTTTCTGCGTATGATGAAGGTTGTTGGTACTCACCGTACCATTTGCAATTACAAAATGTCACTATTCAGAATTTTCCCATTTTCTCCTTTCCTAGCTGTGGTCTATGATTAACACATGATGTTTTGAGAGAATACCCATCCTGCACTTACTGTTTTGCTTTCATACTTTTCTCCATGTTTATCTTGCTGTGTTCTTGAAATTGCTTTGCTATTTGGGGACTTAGAAAAATCTGGTTCTATGGTGGTATTTTAAAAACAGCTTAGGGCTTCCTGGCACTCTGACAGAGTGAACTCAGACACAATGTGCTTTCCAGTGACCCACTGCCAGTATTCCAGTGGTTATCGTAAAATACCGATAAGGTTGTGGGATTGTGCCCTCCCAGTTGATTTGCCAGCAGGCTTGTGCTGAGAACACATGTGGCAGCAAGGTTACCATCAGGGACATCATGCCACTCCTTAATATAAGCTCCTATGGATCTAAACTAAGGCTGTAGTGTTTTGGGTGTCTTTAGCACGCCCCTTACACCTTCAGTGCTAATAGGTGGAGTCTCCCATTTGTAAACTCATGTCAGGATTCACATATAACACAAATTAAGGTGAAAGAACAAAAGAATCTTGTTGACAATGGCACAGCTTAGAATTGTGTTAGAGCTCTGAATCCAGGAAAAAACCAACACAAATATTCAGTCATATTTTCAAACAATCTTCTTTTGACCTTGTTTAACTTTGCATGAATATTTGGAAAACCTGTAATGCTATATTTTACTGCTATCAATATTCATGTGAAGCAAGTACTAAGTTTTTTATGATCAAATATTTATAGAAAGTGAATTTTAGGTTTGTTTTCTATAAACATTAGTATCAGATTCCTGGTTGTTAGCATCAGTGCTGCACCATCATGAATGAGAAACAGCGACATGTGTCTTGTGCAACAGTCACAGTTAAATGATACAGACAATATTCCAAAAGTGATCTGTAGAACACATGAATCATAGAATTACAGAACAAATCTGCAGAAACAGTCAACTGTATATAGGCTTTCTGTCAATGGAGAAAATGAGCAAATGTATCAGATTCAATTTAAGTATGAATTATTCAGCCAACTCTTTTTACAGACTTGCCTTTCAGCATTATTACTTTTCATATTAGACTATACTAACTCACTTTATGCAAGTTAGGAAGCATCTGATCTATTATTTTTATAAATTGTTTTATCACAGTGATAGCACTGAGGACTTCCGTTCTCATGCTACTAGCAATTAGTTAAGAAACATACTTCTCCTGCAGAGGCAGTAAAGAAAGCCAAAAAATAATGAAATGGCAGGAATATTATTGTCTCCATTTTACTGAAGGTAAAAGAAAACCTTTTAAAAATCAACTGTTACCATGATTTTAGATAGCATGGTGGTAGATCTAAAGATCCAGCCAAGTCTCCTACTCCTAATTACTAATAAGGTGCATGTAACAGATTCCACTTTCCCATATAGGTATGTTTTGTTGTAATTTTTTAACATCCATTTTATCTTTTGGACTGAAGTTGGTGCTCAGCAACAAATAAAATAGCTTCTTGAAATCACAGGCATTGAATAACATTCTTCAAAATGCTGCTGCTTCCTCTGGAGGTCACACTTTTTAAAACAACTGCCTCTCTTTCATTCCAGCACCTATGAGAAACATTCGCTCTCACCTCTGCACCAAGCCAGTTGCTGTACAGCCTGGTAGGGTTTCAGAGCTCATTTCCAAAGCCAGCTGGATGCATGGGCAGGATCCTTTTTAGGCTGTGGCCAAATGGCTTTTTGAGCCCTGCTCATTAGACTTGCACATTCAGAAACATCTCTGTAACCAACACAGCTGACACACAGCTCATGTGAAGCACTAACTGACCTGGAGAGGCTTCAGAAGAATGACAGAACAGCAAAACCAGTACTGAAAAGGGAGGGAGAAGCTGGAATTAGACTGGCCAAGTCTGTACCCCAATTTGGATTTGGCCTTCAAAAGCAACTTTTGGAGTAATTTCCATGATGCCTTATCAGCGGCTTCATTGAGATTCTGTTAAAAATTTCTCTTTGCAAAAAATGCCGTCACAAGTTAAAAACCATAATTGCATGATAGTCTTGGCACAGTCACTTTATCTCATCTAGATGGTTATGATTTTGGACAGTATTTCCCACAAGATGTTTCTTGCTCCACATTTGCACTATCCGCAAATCACGTTCAATTTCGACTCCACATAAAAAGGCGTTATTTTTAAATCTTAACTCTGCACTGATGGAAAAGCCTACATATTCAATACAGAATCTTAAAATTTTACTATACAGCCTTGCAGACCTTTTATTGCTAAGACCATTCGTGTTAAGATCAGGAAGAGGCAGTGACTGGGCCCCTGGATCTATATGACTTTTACATTATGGGACAGCACTTCTAACCGGAGAGGAGAGTTATTTTGGTAGTAGATCAGAATCCAAATTTACAAGGACCATGCTGCAGTCAAATGTCTTCTCACACAGGTGATTTCCGTTGTGTTTGCACGGTGATTATTTTTAGCTGCTGTCATTGAAGTTATTACTAGAGACAACATAGGTTCAAAATGTCCCTTGCACTTAAGCAAAAAAAAGAAAGGTTCCCCGGGATTCCCTGCACTAGGATTTTTGCATTTCATTTTTTTCCAGGCATAAGTACATTCTCAATCAAGCATTTGCAATTAGCCCCGCTGATATCACATGTTTGTAAAAGTCACACTGCTCATTTCAAAATTCTACAGTCCCTGCATATTTGTAAATTCTGACTTTTAAAGAAAGGGTATTCTTTATGTATAACCCAGATCTCATTTGGGAGTTCATTTTATTTTAATGCACTTCACATTTCTCAAATAAGCTTCCTAATTTCCACCCATAATGACTATATTATCCAAGTAACGGATCACTCTACTTAAAACAGTTATTATGCAGCCTGCTGAAATGCAGAAAGATTGCTAGCCATTGCTGGAAGCAGCCTGACATGAACAAAAATGGGAGGTAGTAAATAATACGGAGATTCAATCAAATAGAAAGCATTAAACATTCACTGAGCAAATTGGTCACTATTCAACAAATAATTTATTTGTCTGCAATTAAATAAAGTGAGAATTAATAGTTTTTCTATTGTGCCTGCAAACATATTTGAAGGGCCATAACTGCTGCACCAGCCTCTCAGCTTGTAGGGTGGGAAGGTGAAATGGAACTGCTGGGCATGACTGGAGGCAGCCCTGACATATACATGAGGCCATGCTCTTCTCCAAGTGTGCTGTACAGGGTTAGGTACGTGCCATTTCCACCCAGGCTAATCAGGAAACACAAATCAAACCTCTCAGCATCCCCTCTCCTCCATGGGCATGATACTGCTCCTCCCATGTATGTCCCTGAGAAGCAGTGGCTGCTGTGGCTGCTGTGACAATCAGGGCACAGCGGCCTCTGGCCCCTGCACTGTGACCTCTTCACAGCTGCTGCCAGCCCTGCCAGCTCAGGGGAAAATTTGCCCTCCACTTTCAACCCCTTCACTGTGCCTTTGCTTGTGGACACATGGTGCCATTTTTTTCTGTTTGTTTTTCCTCTGCAATCCTTTTAGGATTTCAGTGCTAAGCAGTGGTTGCTTTTAGTCACAAAATGCATTAGTGGTTCCGTACAGATCATAATGGAAATGATTTTGTAGCAAATGACAGTCATGAGGGAGGCATAAGGAATTATTTTTGGGAAATAACTGTCATAAGGGAGTCACTTGTGCTATCGCTCAAGTGTTTTTAGTACTCAAGTGTAGGCAATGTGAGGTAAAAGCTTTTTTTGCACTGGAAGCAATACTATAAGGAACACAAACAGCTACTGAATATATTAAAGCAGGTCATCTATCCTCTCACTAGCTATTGTTATAAGTGCCAATTAATGCAGTCAGTTCACAGGAAGACTGATTTGTTCCACCACTGAAGTCTTTGAGAGAAACATATATAACATGTAAGGTTACCTGCTACCTATTTCAGATGCTGTGAGACACATGTTTCCAGCTCTGCCAAAAGATGCAGAAAGCCTTGGGGCAGGGGGCAGTGAATGTTAAGGAGAAGCACCTCTCACTGTCAAACAGTACTGCTGCTGAAACACTCCAAATGCAAGCTTACTACTGAAAATACCACATACATTGGGCTTTCCCACCTCTGCTATGTTCCCAAAACCTTAGAAGTACCCAAACCTGCTGCCCAGTTGTTTTAAAAGAAAGCTGAGACATGCTGCAGTGTTTGCAGGAAGAAAATGATTTTGCAGGGCAAGCAGAGCTGCAGAGCTCTCTGTAAAGGCAGAGCCACCTGTGTACTGTGACGGGCATGGAATGCTGGGGTCTGAGCTCACAGCCTGGTTGAGAGATGGCCTTGCTGGCATGGGACCAGCCTTCAGACAACCCTCTGCTGTGGCACTCAAGCACAGTGGGGAGAACTCAACCTTTTAACAAAGGGGACATGTATTGTTTCAAAGATAAATGGCTTTGAGAAGAAAGACTCTTCTTTGCAGTTAGTAGACATTTAGTGCTACTCTACAAGATGAAATGCTACTGCTTTTCCATTGGTTGCAATTTGAAGCAAAATGTAAAAACAGTTTCCTCCTGAAATGGGTACCTGTTTGGTATTCCCTAAGCGACTGTGAAGTCCCTTTCACAGGAGATATTGCTCAGAAAAGATTTATGAAATATGGCAGGGCAACATCAAGGCCTTAGAACCATTAATTTAAAATGCCTTTCCCCTTCATCCTCCCGTGTAAATTGCTGAGCAATCATGATTTCTTCTTGCCTTCTGCTCTCAGTGATACAGCTCGTGTCATGCCAGGATCACAGTTCCATGACATTAATTATACACAGCCAAGACACACTTTTTATTTTGTGCCTCAAATATAAAATAGTGCAAAGGAGCACAGGAGACACTGGCTGTGCTTAGGGAATTTCATTTCAGCTCTGTACCCTTTTTTTTAGGAAAAAGGAAAAACCTGTGGCTTGAGAGATCTTTCATTTTGAAAGTAGTAAAGGGGTCACTGCTACATTTAGAGCTGCCTACAGTGGAATGCCTTGAAACATAGAATAATAATATCAAGAGAAAATTTCCTGGGCCTGCTTACTTTTGTGTAAGTGAAGGTAGATGACATGGCCAAGATAACAACCTGACCCTAACGTACCCCTCCAACTGCAGTAAAACAGAACAATGCAACTCAAATATAACTGAGCCAGAACATCAGGTCAGTGAGGCTGTCTCTTCCTAAGGCAGGACTGGGGCATCTGGTAGTTCCTGCAGAGTGAACAACTTGCATAATTTTAACTACAAATTTACATTATCAGGCTTTACCTGTACATCAACAGCTGCAAAAAAATACAATACATTAGTATAAATTAAATATGTTGTATAGGCCCCTTTACAGGGCCAAATTTAGATGCTCACCCAGAGCAGGATGAATGTGGCATGGAGAGCAGCTGACCAGGCACACAGGCACAGCACTATACAAGTGCTTTCTCTCTCAAGTAATGACTTCTCCAGCCCAAGGGCAGAAGCAGCACCTCCTGAGCAGTCTTTACTGGATCAACATGTGAAGTTTTCAAGATCATGGTCCCTGAGACAGCTTTGCAAAGTATACAGCTTACAAGGAGGTATTGGTAGGTGTCCAAATGCCTTGAAGACACTAGGTGGGGGAAAGCCCCCAGCAAAGCTGGGAAAAGCAGCTTAAACATCAGGTCCCACAAAGCAGCCACACCTCATCTGCAGCCCCACAGACTCACACAAATACCAGCACCACAGAGGTCCCCCTGCTCCCACATATGCAATAGAAACTGGCAAAAAGAAAACAGTAACCTGGGATGTTCCCAGAGGCTACAAGCTCATGCAGCTTGGCAGATCCTCAAGCACATACCTGTTTCTGTTTCTGTGTCTCAGTGCTGAGGAGCTACAGAGAGATGTGTGTTGCTCTGTAGCATCCTTCAGTCTGCAGGTGATACAGAGGGAAAACAAAATATTTTTACTTCAGCAGCCATGAACATTTTGATAACATCACATTACTTTCTTCTCGTACTCCTCTTTCAGCCCTGCCAACAAACATCCCAGGCTACTCTGTCTGGCAAATGATGAGTGCTGCTTGCAAGACAGAATTACATGCTTTCTAGATGAGGTTTTAAAAAATAAAAAGAGATTATGGACTTCCCATCTTTCTAAAAATTTGGACTGTTTTGAAGAAATACTGGTGAATTTTAATCACTTTTCATCCAAATATTTTCCAGTTAGTTTTTCATTATTTATGGATCTTCTTAAGCTTTTGCCTTCCTCTAACACTTTGAGCTTAATGAAACTCATTTGTGATTGATTTACAAAAGCAGGTTTAGCATGGCATATTATGAATCTGACATTTCCACACACATGAATCCCAGACACTGACAAAAGTGATTTATTGGTGATTTATATTGTATAAAATAATACCAGAAAAGAGTATAGTGGCCAACAAAAAAGGAACCACACATAGCCATGACCTCATCTATTGAAATTTCTTAAGACATGTAAGTAGCCCCTTCTAACAGATCATAAGAACCAGTCACAAATTTTGTTTATTAGAGGATTTTTCTCTACCTTGCTGATACATGTTTCTTTAAAGTTTACTGCTAGGTGAAAAAAAAAAAAAAAAAAAAAAAAAAAAAAAAACCACCTTTTTTTCCCCATAAAAATTTCAAGGTAATTTTTCTTAGAAAAATTGGTGTTAGACTCCTAGGCGTGGCCAAAAGTTACATACGCACTTTTGTCAAACAAATAAGCTGCCACTGCTCTGGCTGTGACCAGTGTCTCCATGCCCCCAACACACCCAGATGGGAGCTGAGGGGAGGGACATGCCACCGGCACAGGAACACAGAATGAGGAGGAGGTGAAATCCTGTGGGCAGTGCAGTCTGGGACTGGGACAAACTGGGCAGTGCCACCTTACCCTGTCCTCAGGAGTAGCAGCAGATCCCAGGCATGATTCAGGCCTGGAGAAAGCTACTGCTATAGGGAAGGGCAATTATTTTTGGTAGAAAAAAGATTCAACTGCAGAGTATTCAACCTTAGCTTTTTTGCCTGTACCTGTGTATTTTATCTGTTAATGAGCCAATACTCAAGAATCCTTCAACTTTTCAAGAGCAACTAGTTATTCTCTGCAATCACATAAGTGTCACCAAATTTGATCAACAAATGATACAGTGGTGTTATGCCAATTTAGCTATGTTAAGCTATTACTTTTACATCCTTTATTCCCAACTTATATTTAGGGATCATTTATTAGTTACTTATATTCTTACTTGTTACAATGCACATAATAAAATTTTCCATGTCTGGGAAAAGAAAATAAAATAGTAAACATACCATTTATCTCATAGACATCATTAGTCCCTGAGACATTTAATGAGTCGAAGGATGTCAAACCAGATATTAAATTTCCCAGTTGCTCAACTAGCACTTGTTTTTTCTGCTGTGTTTTTATTTTCTAAGCTTAAATTGGCCATGATCTGTTCTCTTACCTTACTGCGTATGCTTGGGCACTCCTAATGTAACAAGTCAGAGACACTCAGACTGTCACTGATCACACTAGAAAATGGCATTTAGACTGCTTCGAAGAAAAACCACTAGCTGTTCTTCAACTTTGAGTAGACCTATTCCTATAGAATATAAAACAAGAACATAAAGTATTAAACCAAATAGAAGAACAACTGACTACTGAAGAACAGCTGCCTCACAACAATCCCCAGGCTGACTACTGCTCTGCTGGGAATACTGTATAGTCCACTGCATCCTGGAAATTTCAGAAAGACCAAGTAACAAGTTTAGAGAGCTCAAATAAAAGAATATAGCAGAACCAAAAACTGCAAGGATTTTGTTGTATTCTGAATACTCAGAGTAAATGAATAGATTTGAGTGCGAAAGAAGTAGCCACAGCAATTTGTCCCCTGGTCTCTTTGCACAACCATGGGCATAAAACTGCAATCACAGAGAAACTCTCCAGTCCAACATTTGCAATTACATTTCTTTGTGTTGGGAGCATATCTTCAGTTGAAAATCCAACACTTCACTGAGGAAACTGCACCAGCAGTTATTTTGCTTCTTTTAAACTGCTAAAAATACTTCTTCAAAGTTTGAATGTCACAACCCACATCTCCTAGATATTGGTTTATTTTGTGCTGTTCACTAGATTAAAAAGCCTTCCAGTATCCATTGAAAAGGTGAATCTACCTGGGTGAATATGTTTGTGTTTTATCTTCAGATCAAGATAATAGTGTTACTTAACAAAATACAGGCAGTATAAAAAAGCAGAAAAGCATTATATTCTTAACATTTCTCCAGGATTTCCTTCATAAATGATTGGTAACATAGCAAAAGTGTTTTTCACAGACAGAGCATGATACTATAATGAAACCTTTTTTTCTTCTGTATGTATTCTCTAAGAGAGGTTAAAAAAAAAGCAGTTTTTCTCCTGACAATGCAGAACAAAAAAGACACTTGTAAGTGTTGTTGTAGGACTCATGAAAATGTTCTCCACTCATCATCCTAAGATGAAGCACTAGCTTATTGTAATTAAAAAGCATATTCTTATAAATAAACCTATTGCAATACTGTTAACTCACAGATTTCTTTCATAAAAATATGTGAAACATTTTTAATGCATCTTACTGACAATACTGCTTTGGTGTCAAGGAGCAATAGCAAATACAAACTTCGAAAAAGAAGCATGCAAACCACAGTCATTAGTGTAGTAGTCCTTTGCAGCCAGGTTGTGCAAAAAAATAACTCTCATTAATGTGTTGAGCCAATAGGAAGCCACATTATATGTGCTGTCTCCAAAACATATTAGATACTGAACAAAGAAAGAAAATAGGCACAAGTGTATGATACCTAGTGCCAGCTAAAAATGTTTGATAGATACTCACTGTTCCTTTTTTTGTACACCCGTTGTGCTCTTTGTACCTTTACCTCTTGCAAAATCTAACTTAGTGTACTGGATTTTTAACCTCCTCAGCAATTAAATGCAAGCTTGTGATTTCTTATTGTCTTTGCCATGTCTAAGTAAAGCAAATGCCTAAATCTGCTGTCTTTTTCATTTAACATGTCACTGTTTTCAAAAGCAGTCTTGGAGAAGTGATGGCAGCTCACACCATAGGGGCCAGCAGATGAAAGCTGTGCATGACCCCACAGCTCCCCATGCCTCCATGGCCAGTGTGACCAAGGGCATGTGGCACCCAGGTGCTTTGGTGACCAGGTCCCTGGGGCCAGCACACTGCTCAGAAAGGCATGTCACATTTCTCCTGCCAGTGACCATGAGAGAGGGAAGTGCAGTTTTCCCTATGCCCTAGCCCCAAGAATACCTGCATGTTTAGCAACTTCTATCTTCTCTATACCATGAAGGCAAGATGCCTCTCCCCATTGCTGAGACTCCTCACAGGTCTAGGATAGGAGTAACTTCAGCTGCAAGTGAGGGAAATCTTCAAGGAAAGCACAACTTCAAGGCAATGTTTTTTTACTTTGATCTTGTACATCCTCTCTCCAGACTCTGGGTAAAACAACTGAATTCCTAGTGAGCATGTGAGCACTCAGGAGCTCTCTCAGGTGCATGCACAGCAGGGGCTGCTTGCTGGCACCCACAAGCAGCACTTAGTTCTGCACCATGCCACCAAAGCCCACCTGGCTAAGTGTTAGCAGCAATACAGCACACTGCTGACAATCCACTGCTGTCCCTGGAGCTACCTCCCATCAAACAGGTGCCAAGCAAGGGAGTTAAACCATCTCTGCTTGCCATTGCAGCCTCCTCCTGCAACATCAATCTGTACTCACTTTTGCACTTAGGCTGTAAGTAAACTCAAATCTCTAAGTGGGTAAATTCAACTATATGTTCTGATGCTTTTGGAGTTAATAAGCTGAAACCATTTCTACAGTGTATGCAGTGTACAGACTCAGTGATCACAGTTCTCAAAAGACAAGAACAAAGAACAAATAAACCCCTCTCTTAAGAATATCTGCTGCATTTTCTTCTTCCAGATGAAACTAGAGGCCTGTTTTCATGCCACATTTGATGTCATGGAGGGAGTGCTGCAGGACAGGCCACAAAATACTGTCAGTACTTCAAATCTGTTCCATCACATGCAGTAAATATGAGCGAGCCACAGCAACTCTCAGTAGGTAACCAAAAATAAGGTGCCTACCTGCTTGCTCTGCACTACAAGCTCATTAGCCACTGATTGTTGCACAGGCTGTTTGATCTCTTAATTTTAGCACACAGATTTTAAATGTATAGGAGTACAAAAGATATGGGAGATGATTTATGGTCTGCTTCAGATTGGAAAAGAGCAAGTATTTAGGAACTATTTTCCATCTGAGAAGAATAACTTCACACTCAGACAAGTAACCAAAAGTTAAAAACTTGGAAATGAAGCTTAGGTGTGGCAATGCACCTATATGGCCTAAAGAAAAAAAATCCAACACACTCACTTTTCTTTCTAGTTACCTAAATTACCTGTCCTTCTTTTGTATCTGAGACAAAGGCATATACTCAGTGCTTCCAGGTTACACAGAAGATGTCTTTGAGATCACAAAAGACAATATCCAGATTTCTCATTTCCTGTTTTACCAAATTACCTGCTCAACCAAAGTGTCAACATAGCAAGCAGCAGCCACACTGCTACAGAGAAAAATCCCTCTCAGCTCTCCTTGTGAGCCTGTGCCTTTGGCAGCACCTGCTGATATGACACGGAAGCACTGAACTGTGTAGGCACTTCTATTACATTCAGTATGGATAATTTCTGAGGGAATTTGCAGCAGCTCAAATCCAGGTATCCTGCATCAATGTCAAACAACTGGATTAGCAGTGGTCTCTGTAGAGAAAAGCACTAAGTGAAGTTATTGAAGAACAGTACCCAGGAAGACTATGGTCTCCTACCAAAGTGATCAGCTCTGGAGCAGCACATCCATTCTCCTCCTGGCACCAGCCATGTATTTTCAGGAGGTGTGTTGTATCCTAGGCGACAAAAGAGGGACAAGTTGGGGAACATTCGCCAACACCTTCCACCTGTGAGATTTCTACACTTGGTAGCTGTTGTTCTTCCTTCAAAACCAGCTCTTCTTCTCAAAGTAGATGCAAAGTCCTCTAAAGCATAACCTGGAGAACAGCCAGGCTGTTGAAGGAAAGTCCCTCTGTGCAAGCGATGAACTACTTTATCCTAAATTGAAAAGCAGTTTTAATGAGGTTCCATCTGACTTTTTTGGGTTATTGTTCAGGCAGGTATTAAAGATCTAACAAATTGTCAACATTGGAATTAATTGGCATTTATATTACAGTTAAATGCAGATGGCAAGCACCTGCAGGCTTGTTTCCTTATCTACATTTGCTATTCCGCTATGGCTTTGTAAATCATTGCTTTCAAACAGTTGGAGAAACAAAACACTGAAAAGTATCTTTCTGAAGATGGTGTACTTACTTTTCTGAACAAGTTGATTTTGACAAGGACAAAAGCAATACTTTTTCTTTTTTTTTAATTCTGCACAATTTCACACAAGAACAGTCAGAAAGTGGATACTGTACTCAACAAAAGCAAAACCTGTAAAGTGAATAAGCTATACTTGTGCAGTTGCTGAAGACAGCTACCTGCACAGTAGAAACACCAAAACCCCAACTGGCACAAACTGGGAGCAGCAGCATTTCCCAAGTGAGCAGCATAAGGGGAACTGGGTAATCCTGGGTGAGCCTGGAGTCTGAATACAGAACGATGTTCCAGACCCGTGGGGAACTGTGGGCTTGCTGAATGAATAATCATGTGAAACTCAAAAGCCTGGAGTGGGCAGAAAGTCAGAAGAGATGATCAAAATAACAGCTCTTCCTTGTCTTGTCGCAAAGGCACTCTGGGCAGCTCTGTGCTGCACCTGCAGCTAAAGAGCAGCAACAGCCATATTTCTACTGCATCAATCCTCAACTTTTCATTCCTTTTTCTGTTTCAGGTATGTGACAATACTAAACATTTTCAGCTAGATTAAAGTTTATTGCATTTCTGGAATGCTAAGTTATACTGCAGAAGTTTTCAGGGTTGAGTTTTGGGAGGTTTTTGTCAGAAATTAAAAAAGTTAAAGACTTCTTTCAACAAGACTGAGACAGCATTTTGAATTCCCTTTTTCATTTATGTGCTCATTCTCACCTACTATTTCAGAATTACTGTTATTAGAAGAGGGCCTGGCACAACTCACTGAGCTCAGAGCCTCATTTATTGCTATTAGCCCAGCAAAGGTGTATTGAAAAACATTGTACCTGTGGTATTCATCTAAGGCAATTTGTCCATCTTAGAGTTTTATTGTTTCCCCACTAATGCTCTGAGTAACTCTGGATATTCCCACAATTTTCTCTGAATCACCAATTATTACATTTGCTTTCCATTAATATGAGCAGCTAATATTATTTGAAATTGTCAATAAGGCAGACCATCTAATATTCTGCAGCTCAGATTTGTATGTTTCCCAAATATAGGTGTAAGTAATTGTAGTTAATTAGTGTTTGGTGCCAAGTACCAGAGTTCCAGCTCTGAAATATATACATATTTATGACATACATAGAGAGATATGTTTATATATGTATATGTATGTCTATGTATGTATATCCATATACATCTATATATATTTGTGTTTCCCTGCAAGGACCCAGTTCTGCACAGCATTTAAACACCTGCCTTGAGCCTTGTTGCTTTCCTGACTAAAGACTAATTCTGTGTGTTTTTTCCAGATATGTTTTCTAGATGACAGAGAAATGGGAATAATGTCAAAATGGGATGCTGAGAAACTGGTGGCAAAACACTACCTCTGACTGAAAATGTAATCTGAGTTTAGTAGAAACCCTCCAGCAAAAAAGTTTCCTTTGTTCCCACAGCCTCAGATCCCACTGCACAAACACTACACTGAAACTCTGTTTTCCCACTCGAGGAAACAACTGTCAGTCGCTGGAATAGTGAAAAACAGAGCTATTTCCATCACTTACTCTAGTAGAAAGACAAGATTTAAATGACACTAACAACAACAAAATGTCCAAAAGCTCTTGTGCTCTTGCAAGCAGGCATGGATGTAGTGGCCTTGGGAACACCAGCTTCACAAGAGTGGGTTCTGTAAATCAATGAACTTATCCTCATCATTCTGAGCTGACGGAAAATTATAGGCATGGGTATTTCAAACAAAAATTAAAAGTATCATTAAAAGTATCATACAAAACCACAAAAGTTTCATATTGGAAATGCTGCCTTAACATACTGAAGAGGAGTTTACCTGCCTGGTGATTCCTTGTGTGGCCTATCACAATTCTGTGAGGACCAGGCACAGAATCTCCACAAGTGCCGCATGGGATAAGATGGGCTGTCCAAGAGACCTGCCTGCAGGTAAGACTACAGAAGTGGTGCAGCTAAGAAATAGCTAGCGTTCCTCAGGACACTCCTTCCTAAACTGAGCTATCTCACATGATAATTTACAGTTTGAGGATGAAAAGATTGGATTTTAATTTTTTTTTTTTACCCAGAAGTCATCAGCCACTGAAGAAAATTAATTTCAGTGACTGTAGGAGACAGGCATTAGTCTGGACGTAGTTCCTTCCACAAGAAATATCTTGATAATCAAAGAATCATATTTTCTATCCCTTCTCTATGTGTCTAAGAGCTGTATGAAAAGGGAAATAAAACATGTTCTCACATCTTGTTTATATTGTGTTCATAGATAATCTTTCCCAATGGAAACAGTGACAGTGTTGTACTGTGGAAGGAGAGACAGGTCAAAAGCATTACTTTTCTCATCAATTATATTGTAGCACCAGGAATTAAGAAATCTCCTTTTTGTCATTATATTTCCGTCACTAAATACTGATAAAAATTATTTCCTGTGGTCTCCTTGCGCAGGTGAGGTATATCATATAGATTTTTAAATTAAAATAAGTTCTCCATTATGGACTGTATAAAAAATAAGGAATGTAGAAAAAGATACATTAAATGAAAACTTCACTAAAAGTGTAAAGTGCAGTAAGAAAGTGTGCTATTAGAATAAAAAAGAATGTAATTTACCTGATAACCTGTTTCTCAAATTCTTCTTTTAAAGAAACTAAGACAGTATCAGTGACTAAATTCAGGTTAATGAAAGAATTGCTTACTCCTTCTTGCTGATGAGAGTTGATTGATGTTCTGAGAGACATAATTCACCATCTGAATTTTCTGCCCAGGAATATGTTGCCAGTAGGTCCCTCTAGCAGGAGGCATAGTTTTTGATTGTTTTCCCCTAAGCTGTTTAAAATTATAAACATATGGAGCAAACATATAACAATATTATGTCAACCCAAACTGGAATGTGAGTTTATAACAGAATCTTCTCTAAAATCATCTAAACCATCTCTGTGACTCCAGTCTGACTAGCTTTTGGACTTGCCTTTCCCTTTTATAAAAGTGATCCATTGAATAAAGAGGTAATAAATGCCAATTCCCCAACACTGACACTGACACGCTGCCAAATGCAGCCCAAAGCAAAGTAAGCTGCCTTCCATGGAAATTCACCCACACAAAATAGAATTATGTTTGTTCTACTCTCCCTGAAACTGCCACACAATCCTTCTGTTTAATTTGAGAAGACAGGAATAACATTCTAGTTAAAGTTTTGTACTTAAAACCCATGTAGTAAAGAAAACAGCTTCTGTTGGGAGTCCTTCAAATTGTAGATACAGCTTACAGAATAAAGGGAGATGACTTGCTAAAAAAAAAATAAATAAAAAAAAGCAATCAAGTTAAATCTGTCTGATACAGCAGCTCAGCAGAGACAAGCATAGACTCTACTGAATTGTAAGTGTCACAGTTGACTTACCAAGGCGCTGTCTAGGTTCAGGAAGCAACGCAGTGGGTAGCACTGGCAGGGCTGCATTATCTATTGATGCATCCTGCTCTGCGGTAAAAGTAACTGTTCATTAAGCCACCCTGCACTCTTCACTCCAGCACTTCCATGATGTGAGAGTGGTGCAAATATGACTGAAGGCAGAATTAGAGTGCAAAACAAAATATGTTTTAACTTGTAATTATTACAACAAATTACAATTACAATTACAACCTGGTGGTAGTCGGGATGTTGTGTATCACAATCACGCTGAACTTTAGGGTTGCTGCACAGGCTGGTTTCTGGTTTGGAGAATGATGGCATACAGCATGGCTGCAGCACAGTGCCCTTTGCTGGGTCTGTGTCCTTCTTCAGGCGCACTTCACTCAGCACCTGTGATTCTGCACCAACAATAGTGCTGAAATGCCAGTCGGTATTTCTCTGCAGATTTCTCACCAACTCCTTCACCCCATTTGGACTGAAGCCAATTGGACTGCTTTAGGCATTTACCAAGGAGTAGGGATACAGTGGTGGGCTGACACAGATCTGGTTTACATTCACTGGTGTTCTCTCACAGTTTCAGTTAATAGAAACATTTTTATTTGAAAAATAACCTACAATAACCTAAGCCAACATATTGCTCCTTTAAAGCTCATTAGACTTTTTCTAATAACATTGAACAACGTATACGTGTTTCTTGGACTTTTAGGAAAATGCCCCAAACGTACATAAATTTTATTGGGAAAAAAGATGTTACATATTTTACTCAACCCACAATAATGTATTTCGTCTGAGCAGTTTGGAAGAGCTTAATAAAGAATCATGCAGATGGCTGTTGTGCCAGCAAGGCATTTCTGCAATGGAATCTGGTGTGCCTGAGTTGGCCCCATGGCAAATCAGATCTGGAGACTCAGCACCAGCCACAGCCACCAGCACCTCTGGAGAACAATGAGTTCCTAGCCACTTCCCCCAGAATGGTAAATACTAGGCCTTTCATTTTAAATTGACCACAGGCTATTAGGGCCTTGAAAAACAAACAAACAAACAAAAACCTTAGCAGAAAAATAAAGTGCAACATTTTAATGCTGAAATAGACTGAGAGCAGACAGATGCTGTTGTGACCAGGTTGACCAGCATCACCAGTGGCTGCCAAGGCAGTCACTGAGCATCCCTGAAGGGCGACTAGAACCAGCTCCAGCCAACAGACCTTGCTGACAGCTCTCTCTGTTGGAGGACTGCCTGCAAGATTTGCATTCACCTGGGCTCCTGTAGCACTGCAAAGAAGCTGGGGGATGAGGGAGGAAGGGTGTGGCTTATGGTAAGCTGAAAGCTTCATTTTGAGTAACTGCTGCTGTATAACCCTACTGAAATGCAGGTAAGTTCCTCCAAGGTGGTCCTGACTTCATTCTGTACTCCAGCTGCTCCTGAAGTACTGCTCTGGGCTCTGGGGCAATGGACAAGAGCAGAAAAAGGTCTGTGGCCATAGTGTATGATGCAGTAGGATGCACACAATGTGCATGTTCAAAAGGGGAAAAAAGCACAGGAACCTCCTCTGTCATCCTTCCTCCAGTACAGGGGTGAAAAACCAGAAAATTTTGTAAGATTTGGTTCTTCTTATGGGAGAAATTTCAAAATGAACTGCAGAGATACTTTTGCAAGCAAACAGCAAAGACTGTACAGTTTTGCCAGTGGGTCTTTTTGTTATTCTTTTCTTCAGCTGTACCTGAGCGAGGAGTAGCATTAGCAAGATGCTGTTGGTCTAACAGCAGAAATGTTGCTGCTTAACCTCTGCCTGCCCCCTTTCCACACAGGGAGGCACGCTGAAGACACTGATAACTGAAGGTGCCTGCCTCTTGGCCTCCCCATCCTACAGCACCATGGAGACCAGGTGCATGGAGGTTACTGAACAGTAGGAAAGATATTTTTGTCATCTAACTTGAAGCATTTTGTCACCTTCCTCCTCAGGCAGAAATAGCAGCAGGTAAAGGAAGTGCATTTGTCAAAAATGAGGGTAACTTGTTAAGGACTTGAGTGCCTTTTATGTGCAGAGGGTGCCAAATTTGATACCCTGCAACAGACATAAAACACTACAGATTAACATTTTAAATTTAGGAATCACTTTCTACACAATTGAAAAAACTTAGCCACAGCATAGGCTATCTTACAAGCTCTAGCTATTTCCTTAGGTGTTCTGTAGCAATTTGATATGTTCAAAATGTGGTGCAGAAGGGCCATGTTCTGCAGAAGGACCCAGGTATTACAATTGGTTAACCTGTAAGTAAGTTTCAACCTGTGAAAGAAAATCTTCAAGATATACCCTCTATTGATTCAACAAGAATTTTTTGCATCACTTTTTTGAATGATAGTTTTATTTCCTGTACAGAATTTAACCTACTGGCCAGAGTTATTTTCCATCATTTTATTGCCATATTTTACAAAGATGGTTTGGAATGTACCAAAGCTGCCATTCACCTGAGATTACTGGAACAAATGTTTTTCTGTTTTATTGCACAGATGTGAGACAGTATTCTTCAAACCAAATTTTCTAAAAATAAGGTTCCGTTTTTATGTAACTGTGCTTTCCAGGGATTTACAACCTCAACGATAAATATGTTTGCAATACCTTGGACAAGTCAAGTAAGGTTTTCTTAATTTTCGTAATAGTTACTTTTGAATCCAGCCTTAGGTATAAGCTGTGAACATGCTGTCTCACAGAACATGTCTGAAATTCTCAAATATGTTCCAATTTAGCCTGTCTACACCACTGTTTAGTAAAAACATTAAGCGAATATTGATTTCCATAGTTATGGAGAAACTGATACTGAGAACTTGTGAGTATCTTATCTTCATCAGTTACAGGTTGCAACTCTGACTTTACTTTCATTATTGAAATGGAAAATAAAGCTTCTCCTAGAAATTTCAACACTGGACATGAACAAGTCTATTTCAAACCAACAGATGAAATGACTGGATCAGAAACATAGAGAGCAGTACATGGGGCAGCATGTACGGTGCATAAGGATGCAGGGTGAGTACTTCAAACTGTGGAAGACTCTGATGGGGAACTTGGAGGACCATGAGCCACAGGAAGGGCAGTGGCTTGGGGCTCATGGGACACCCTTTTGTTCAGAATATGAAGCCACCCCTTTTTTCCTGCTGCTCCACTGACTGCCAGGTTGCACCCACCTTTCTGGAGTGAAGTTTATAAATTACATCTTGTGAAGGCAGTTTTGATAGTGCTCCATCTATCATTATTTTCATGATTTATAAGTGGCTGTCAGTGACAGGGGTAGTGCGCTATGAAAAGCTCTGTTCCATGGAGGGACCAGTTTTCTTAATGTTTCTGACATAACCATTTTAGGCAAATACTTTGTAAAAAAAATCCTTGATGACACACATTAAGGGATATCCCCTGACAGTCACAAGTCATGCTGCAGAGCCACACTGAAATTTATCTTAATGGATGCTTTTTTTATGGAAGAGAAAAATGACTGAATTCTACATTCACAGTGAAGAAGAAAACCAAAAGCACCTAATCATAATATAACTGAGTTAAATTGGAAGAAAAAACAGCCTTCAGAACACCAGAAGAACTCAATTATTTCATACTTTTTCTCCCTTGGTGCTGTTATAATTTCTCATCTAACCTATCCTGTACTTTTTCTGATTGGAAACATCTGTAAGCCAGTATCTGGCATACCTGAATGTGGAAACTACTTAATTCAAAAAGTCAAAAATCCAGCCTTGATCCAATTGAACCTAGCAAAATTTGACATAATTCACAGTGAAGACAAATGGAGTACAACCCTAGGCTTATTTTGGTTCTTTAGGCTCTACTCCCACCATTTCCAGCAGCTCAGCAGGACCCGTGTCTCCAGGGGCCAGAGCTGACTTCCGTGTGCAGACAGTAATATCAGATTTGTTGACAGAGAAATCTTTCTCCAACCTGTATGCTGGCCAATGTAACATGAGGTTTTCCAAAATACATAAGTTCATCTACCATAATTTTATGTGCATTTTCACACATCAGAATATCATTGCTCTCTTGACCTCTGTGGCATAAGTTTTGCCCTTTAAATGACCTTCTACTGTTTTTCTTCTCTTCCCTTTCTGTACTCTCTTGTCAGTTTAGCAAGGACTTGACTTACCATCTCTTTTCTGTTCACTATTTCTTTCTTCAACATTTCAGAATTGTCACAGTATCTACAGTTCATTGTATTTGATCAAGTTAGATCACATATACGTAGTGAAGTTCCTGAAACACACTGACACTGCAAGATGAATTAAGGAGGTCACACAAGCTCTTAAACTTACATTTTATGAAACCAGCAGAAAAACCAGTGGGTAATAAAAGACACAAACCACAGGTTCTGCAGAAAGTGAATGCTATGAGGCAGCAGGCTGACCAGTTTATTGCCCACCAGCTAAACAAAATAGGATGCAACTTATTATTTGCTAGCTTTTCTGCTAGTCTGATACAATGTAGTTCACATTTCAGGTGGTGAGGCTGTGATCTCCTTCAACTGTGTCACTCCCTTTCCTCTCACTGAATCTTTCCCTCTCGCATTGCTCCAAACACTCACGTGCCGAGGGCCAGTTCCCATACTGGTGTCTAGAAGCTTATTACTAATGGTGAAAATAACACGATTTTCAGCAAATTACTATTTTCCTTTCCTACTGCAGGAAAAATTTGTGGAGTGCTATCCCATCTGTGACTTGCTCTAGTTAATGCCAGAAAGTAAAAACTTTTTTCCTTTTCTGAGTTAAGAGAACAGAGAACCTGCAAGTGCCCAAGCTTACAACTGTGTCAACCCCAAACCCACATTTCTGGCAGAAAGCACTGCTCTGGGGGCAGAAGTTGTTTTCCACAGTGAATTCCACACAGCACCTGCTATGTCTGGAGCATGTGAAGAGTAAATGTGAACCTTTTCTGAGACTAAGTTCAAGTTCCAGACACCACAAAGTAAACCCTAGTCACTGCACTTTGTGCAAGAAAGAAGGGTATGTAGGTTTCATACAGATGTAAAAGCAGATTGTTAAGGGAAATTTGTCTCCCTGTACAATTATTCCTTATGCAGCAATTGGAAAGAATGATGGTGTCTGTGTGCACCTGCATTGGTGCAAAGTGGGGCAAGTGCAGCAAGCTGAACTTGCCTCTCTGCAGCCCCATCAGGGCAAAGGTTTAGGTATCCAAAATCTGCAAGTCCTAAAGTATCAGGGAACCTCAGAGGACACAGGACCTCTGAGACTGGAAGGTTTCAGTGTGCCTCCCTGCCTCCACACCGCCACAGCTCTTCTACTGGAGATGGAGTGGGACCAGACTGTGGCCAGACAGACACAGCACTTAGCATTGAATTAGCAGTACAACAGCCATCACAAACAAAAAATGCAGTATTTTGAGCCAAAAGACCAAAATCTCTTGGAGCAAAAATGAATACTCACCAACAACAAACACCGCACTCACACTTAATGGAAAATTTATCCTATATTCAAAGATCAAACTGTATAACAAAATTCAGCACACTTAGAAATGGTTGATAAAATTTAGCTGTTCTTCCAAAGCAAGAATCAGAGCTTCCAAATGCAACAAAATGAGTCAAGATGGAATTGACAGCTATTCACGGTGAATGCAATCCTACTTAGAAAATCCAACACAGAGAGGAAATTTAGCTCTCAGGAAGAGGTGATATTTATCATTTGTTTGCAGTTCTACAGCTGATCAACTCCCAGTTGTACACCAACTAAACATCAGGGGATTATCTCAGCTTTGATACAGGGTAATCAGTCTATTTGGTCTTTGAGCTGACTCACATCATCACAGTTCCCTAGAAACACACAGTATTATTTCACCATTGCATCAACAAATTCTAAAAATGGTAGTTATGCCAAACATTGGATGTAGTGTGAAAAAACCCCTCTTGAATAACAAGGACATAAGCAGCACTTTCTCTACTTCGCAATGAACTGACTGAAAACTGTTTAATAACATCCTATTAGAGACTAGAAGCATTGCTAGCATCACTAGTTATACACATAGTAGTTTATTATATCTTAATGTGCCACTCACAACGAAAAGAAATTTCTTAGACTGAATTGTCATAGACTGAAGTAGCCAACATTGCTATGAGTCATTTGTATGATGGGGAATTATCCTAGCCAGTGAGAAAATATCCTGGTTTCCTGGTGTTCATCTGCTTTCACTGAGATGCTGGCTGGTTTTCCAGAAAGTCAGGTGCTTCAACCCAAGTTTTATATACATTTCTTAAATGATAAAGTAATGTATTCACAGTGACTTGGAGGGACTGCAAACACAGAAGTCCAGTTCTCTGCCATTTACAGGTGACACCAACTTGTATAGGATGAAAATATCAGCTACATATCAGCAGGCAGTGCAGGTTTACAAAACTCAGGGCCACAGCATGTAGATTGACACTGGTTGTACACACATATTTGCACACAGAGAGCCCGACCAGGCACCTTACGGCTCCATCCTCAGGCACAGTACAGACACTTCAGTTTTGTTCCTGACACAGTGCAATAAACCCATGGCCATCTCAATTGTAGTCCATTCAAATGCTAGTGGAAAAGAAAACAGAAAACAGCCACACAAGCAGGGGCCAAGGAGGACAATCCTATCTGGATTTCTTCCATGTGTAAGTACCAGCTGCTGCAGCATGGTGATATTAGGATCCTTCCATGGAAAAATAGCTGCTAAAATGTCTCTTGTTTCTCATTCTGGAATTGTACCTGTAAAAACAGGTTTAAAGCTTATTTGTTTGTTTGCTTTTTCTTACACATGCACTGACTGTCTTGCCCCAAAAGTTAATTAAATGTTTAATATATATTACAGCTTTCTTCTATTAGTATTCATTTGTAGAAGCCTGGGTCATCTAACCCATTAAGTTCAGATACATATAATTTGTTCTTAATGTATGCCCATTATTTTCTATGAAAATATGAAAGAGATTTCTACACAAGCCTTTTATTCATTATCATTTAATGCATAGTCAAATAGGTAGTACAAATAGTACTGGTTCTATTTTTGAATCTTTGCATCATGAGGGTTAGGGTTCCAGCATTGCTACAATGCTATCTGAAAATCCATACCACCAGCAGATGATACAAAAGGATACATTTAATTGTAAGCTGTCAAATATGTGCCAAGTGTTGCTTTAAAAATAATTCCTGGGGCAAGATGACTCTCATCTTTGAACTTCTTACTTCCAACCCAAAATTTTAGTAATATTCCGTTGAACAATGATAAATACTTTATCAAATATGGTAATTAATGTTTTGAGATAAAATTGCAGGCAGTTATTCCAAGACTAAAATAATTTAATAATGACAATAATTTAACAATAGATGGTATATATAATTGCTGTTTTGGAATCATACAGAAACATTATTCCAGGGAAGTATATCTTCTCATCTGTCTTATGCTCTACCTTTATTCAATATTTCCCTAGAAGTGAACATTGGCTAACGGTCCCTTGCCAAGAATAAATCAATGAACCTTCTTAATTAACCAGTAATGCCCCTTGTAAGTTAAGGCTTCTACATCTGCATATTTTAGACAGCAACAGCCAAAATTTAATGTGCTTGTCCTTACCAGCCACCTCATTCAGAAAAAGAGCAAGGTGCATGCTAAACTGAATTTCTCCATCCCTTCATTCACTCCACTACCCCAGGTGGTAAAGGCAGTCTTGCCAAAATTTTTCAGACCAGAGCTGTACAGTTCATGAGTCTTCTGCTTTCATAGAACAAACATCAACCATATAATATGAATGATGGACCCATAATCAGTTTTCTTGTTATATGAATCCTGAGCTTCCATCCTTGTCAAGCAAGTTCAGGACAATCAATACACAAAGCTTAGTGTAATTTTAGTTATTACTTTGGACAGCAGAGATACAAGAACGAAGAGTACATTACTCAACTTCTTTTTTTTTTCCAAAGAGAAGGAGCTGTTGATTTTTAGTGTATGATAAAAACATTTTTATTGTCTGAATATACCAATCCTTCCATTTACACCTGTCTGAAGTGTTAATTTCAATGGAAAATCACTTTGGTAGGTGCAGAAATAACAAGTTTCAAACTGTCAAACAAACAAACAAAACAAAACAAAAAAAACCCAAAACAAACCCTCTAGAAGTTAAGCAGATAGCTATAAATACTTCTTGGAATTTCTTTTCACCTCTAAGTTCAGTAGTCATAGAGGTACTACAATGACAGTCTTGAGTTTTAGTCCCCTCTGTGACTGAAGACAAGCGTGACTGAAATAGCCCCATTAAGCTTAATTTCCCAAACAGAAGAAAACCCAAACAGCTTTTCTAACAGTTGTTTCTGAATATTTGTGAATCCTTTATACACATTTTTTAAAATCCTGAATGCATAAAAATTCACTAGGTAGGACAAACAAATTCAGAATAAAAGGATATATTTCTATTTTAAGCATTAAGAAGGCATCAGACCCACTAATGTCTTCTTAAGGATTGATATTCTGGGTTTTCATCTAAGGTATGGGTCTAGAACAGGGTCCATAAGATGAATGAATGCTCAGCAGCTCTCCCAAAAAATACTTGTGTGAAGTGGTTGAACTGGGACTTATGTATTGATCGGGTTATTGGGAGAACATGGCCTGTTTCAAGCTATACCTGGCATAGCACACAGGGTGAGATGTGGAAGGGAGATGTTGTTTGTGAGAGAAACAAAAGCTGGCTGGAGAGGAGCAGGATGCTGCATGGTCTCCTCTGTCGGCTCCATGAAAACCTCACTTCCTACAGCAGGAGCTTTTTTCCATCTGCTTTGTTTGCTCTGTGATTATATGTGTGAGCAACCAGGATTTATGAGTTCACACAGGTCAAAGGAAAGGCTAAAATTTTTCATACCAAGAGGATGGCAGGACAGGGAGTCAAGCGAAAGGTCAAGTCAAAGGCTGTGAGAAGTTAAATACAGAGGAGTCAATAGCCCACATGAAGAGATATCCCAGCAACAAAATACTTTTGCACGATAATATCCTTACTAAATTTTTCAGTTCCCTGACTTAAACATTTTAGGCCCATTAACATGATTCCTCTAATAGTGCAGACATGCTTTTTATGCAGGGATGCCTCTGGAGATATGATAACTGGAGGAATACTCCTCTCTATCAGGAGAACTGTCAGAGGAAATTACTCTAATATGTGTGCACAGAGGTCTTCCAGAAGAGGAAGGCTGCTCCCTTATGGGGAGATGAATGGAGCCTCAAGAATTATGTAGGCTTTGGTTGTTCCCTTTTGTTTCTTGCTTGAAGCACTTTTAGATTGTGTTAGGAGACTTTAAGCACTAGAAGTAAATGAGAGCTTCCATTTATTTTTCTGGTAATTTAATGTTTGGCAAACTGGAAAATATAGAGATTAATAGATCTGCCAGGCTCAGAAACATCTGGGTTAGCAAATTAATGAGACTATGAAAAAGAGGAAAAACTGCAATGCCATGACAAGCTTTCCGTCCCTGACAGATTACATACACATTAGCTGAGTGTCCTCTCCTTCCTCTCCAGTGGGGGTTTAGGGGCTCAGCAATGCAAGTAAGAGGATTTCTATTGACATCAGTGATTTCTGTGGTCTTTGAATAGATGTTAAGGACTGTACCCTCCTCTAGTAAAATGCTGACGGAACATTCCATTGATTTAAGTGACAGTTCAGTCATTTCACACCTAAAAAAGAGGTTAAAAATATATATGGGAAGCAGGCATTTTCTGAGAAAAGGTGTGATACATAACTCTGGGTTAATAAATTATGCCGACACTGCCCCAAGAAGATCAAAATAGCTATTAGAGAATTCTGTTTCTTTTGAAGTTAAGACAGAAACAGTCCACCAATGTCTTTTATTTCCAATTTGCAACACGAGCCTGGAAAAGGGGAGAGTAAGATCCAGAAAGATTGTAATTGTTTCACAGGTGGACTAATAGATGCTGGTACAGAGGACACTGGGAGGACCCTGGACAATAACATCAGCATTGTGATGAACTGCAGGCCTGCTGTGTCTCTTACACAAATGCACTTTCCTCATGTTGGTGTGGTGCCCATTTTCCTGCAGCTACTGTTTCATATGTTTTCAGGGTAGTTGCCTCTCAGTCAAGCAGGCAGGGCAGAAGTGAAGTAGGAACTCCAAGGAGTGCTCAGCCCAGATACATGTTCCCACCACAGCCCTCACCACAGTCCAGCTGTGGAGGTGCCTCTGCTGGCACTTAACCCACAGCTACACAGTTATGCACTGAAGAGAAGAAAGGCAAAAAGTTCTGAGGCTGGATCAAGCCAAGGACCTTCACTTTCCAAGCCCCAGAGTGACTGAAGCAAGCATCCCTGAGAAGGGTGGGTTTGTCATGGCAGAGGACATGCAGCAGAAACATTACATGGCTATCAGACTGGCAGAGGGGGACAATTTTCAGTCTGTTGTCATCTTCTAAAACACTTAATAGGATGCTTTGGTGTATGACACAATTTTTATTTTTTTTTTTTTTTTGTATCACAGCAGTACATCTCTCCAACCTATTCTTTAGAATTGTTGACATGTTCACATATTTATTATAAAATAATATGACATTTCAATGTGATAAACACAGCATTTATCTCATCTAGTAGACAAGAAGACAGTTATTCAGGCGCCTCCCAGAGCTGTTAAAAGTGCAAGGTCTGGAAAGGGATCCTCTTTGCCTGCTCATAAGCTTGCAGGTGGTGGAGAGTCGGCAGTTCGCCACTAGAGGAGCAGGAGCGGGTCTGGTCTGCTCAAATCCCACCGCCTCCAGTTAAAAGTTCCAAACTACCAGAAATATTGGGAAAGATTACTTTGCTTATCACTGGTGACCAAAAATTACTTTTGGAAACAGAGAATGTCTTTAGTGACCTCGTAAAAAAAAATAAAAAAAGGAGATAAATCTGATGTGTAGGTTAAGCCTACACTGTGCAGAGATAGCCTAAGGCAGTGTCTGCACTTCATCAGCGTCCACTGACTCAGTATGTTTATTCTTTTTATCTGTTTATTTTATAGTAGCTGGTGCATTTGTTTATAGCAGAGCATTTTTGTATCAAAATGTTAATTTCTGTACACAGGAACTGAGCTTTAAATTACATAAATACAAAGAAGGCAGAAAGCATCCTGAGAAAGACAAACCCAAGGGATACATGGAGGTCAACAGACCGCATTTGTACAAGGATTAACCATCTCACAGTGTCCAGGAAAGCAATGTAAGACCTCCATGCCCATACAGACAAGTGACTACAGGGGCAAAATGAAGGCATGATGTCCACATTTTATGATCCAAATGGTAATCAATCCAGAGTGAATTTTAGAGATATAAAGGGAGATGTTACAAGATAATTTAAAACCCAAGAAAAATAAAGTTTATTGGGTCGCATAAATATCAAAGCAGATTGATTGCTGGGGAGCTAGAATATTAACAAGCCAAGCAAGTTCACTGTCTGCTCTAAACAGACATAACTGCAGGTCAGCATGCAAATTCCTTCCATTATTTATACAGTCCCAGACAGTTATAGGATATTGCATACTGCATAGAATATTAGCAAAGTCGTGGTCATGCAGAAGAAATGAACAAAAAATACCCTCTGGATTTTACGTCTGGTTGAAACCTTCCGACTATGCCCGAGAAACGACAAGTGTTATCAATTTGACACAATGCGACCATACATGCTCCAGCCCACTACCTAAGTTAGTTTGTGTCCAAAGTCTTTACACTGGCTAATTATGCTATTAGGAGCCACTGGAGGAGTGAATGACTGACTAATGACTCCAAGATTTGGTCTATGCAGCAGGAGAATGGGTAAATGAAAAACAGCAATCAAAACCTCCAACGAATGAACAGAACCTTAAGGTGTTTGTTGGAGCTTTTTTTTTTCTTCTGCTATCAGTTATTTCTAGTACCTTGCAATTTTCCGAAAATAGTGTGAAGGAAACAATTGTAGCAACATTCTTAGAAAGTTCAAAGAGAAATCAGCATTAGCAGCAATTTCATGTGAGATCCCGTTTCAGCTCTGAGCTGAATCAATGAATAGATAACAATCTCATGGGGTTTTTTTTCTTGTCTCTTACGAAGATAACTCCATATATTATAAGAAGCTGAGACTTTCCAATCAATGAGGGTCATTAATAAAAGAAGAATAGCATACTTTTTTTTTTTTGGTGTTTATCAAACCTACTACCAGTATTTCCATTCTACCAGGTGAAAAAAATATTGAAAGATAAATAATTAAATTAATCCATTAATTTATGTATTATGTATGGGAGGTAGCATTATAATGGCATTCACATTTCCCAGCAGGATACAATCTCTGCAGTTTACATTGCAAGTACACATTTTTTCCTTGCAGTCATAATTCATCTCAAGACTTCTGCCTTCTGACTAATAGGGACAGAATCCTTATTCCCTTTCCTGCTGTCACCACTCAGCCTTGGAGGGATTGGAAGTGCTCTGCAATCCTCACCGCCCAAGTAATCCAGCTGTTACCCAGACCTCATGTCTTTATGGCACACATGGGAGAGTCCCTTACATGAGTCTGCTTTAAACCCTGCTCAGCTTGCATAGTGCTTTTGTAGCTCAACCCAGATCCTGGTAACTTTGAAGCAAACCAGAAGCAAATCCAACAAAAGCCTGAAAATGAGAAAGAATCCCCTCCTTTGAAATTATTCAGGAAACAAATTTCAAAATATTTTTTTCCTTTTCTTCATGGAAACCCTGATCCTTTTTTACATCTCTTTGCTAAAAATAACCTAGAAGTCTGGAAAATGTGTTTATAGGATGGTCTCACCATCATTC
This sequence comes from Scytalopus superciliaris, assembly GCA_013400415.1. Taxonomy (NCBI): domain Eukaryota; kingdom Metazoa; phylum Chordata; class Aves; order Passeriformes; family Rhinocryptidae; genus Scytalopus; species Scytalopus superciliaris. Next base: position 1,484,303 of record VXBX01005595.1, read on the forward strand.
CTTTGTATTCCTTTCAAACATAACACTGGTGGTGCATGCCCAGCAGCCCCTTCTGGACTAGACAGCTCTTGTACAGCTACCTATGGCTGACGGGAAATGGACACAGCTAATTCCCTCACTTGCTATGTTAACAACTTTTAAGAATTCCTCCATTTTTAGAACTTGATGAATAATACCAAGTAAAACACAGTATATTGAAAGTCTTGTGTTCTTTACAGTAGCAAGGAAGATATGTCATGTGTATTCCTCAAATATATTAGCAAAATAGGCCCTTTGGAAGTGTGTTAATATTCTACAACAGCCAGAGAAAATCTGACATGTTTTGAGGATGGTGCTGAAGTATCTGAGACATAACTAAGGATGAGTGGAGCCTCTTGGGACACTTATCATGATCACAACTTCCATCTATTTTCTGTTTCAGGTAGTTTCAGTGCCCCTACTTGTTACTGGGAAAGGAAGGGCACAAGAGATGGCAGGGTAGCTATGTGAAGGGGCAAAAAGTAGTCATCATCTCACAATTTTTTGGATTTTCTGTATCTAATAAGAAGCATTTAAAATCAGAACAGTATCAGGTCCTGTATTGGCCGTAAAAGAAAGCACTAAAAAATCTACTCTAGGAGGAAAAGTGTAGGAGCATTTCCACTAATATTAAAAGAATGTCCCAGTGCATTACTATCACTTTTCTCTTCTTTGCATATCAGTCTGCAAATTTCTTTCCTCCTAGAAGTAATGCAACCTGACTGAAAACCAAATAAGCAAGTAACTTTTCATTGTTTTCTTTACTTTCTGTACTTTACTTACTATACTTAAATAGTATAGACCGCAGTTTGAAGAGTAAAGCATTGCTTGGGTATGCTATCCTACTGCTCGATTTAGGAGCTAGGAATCTTAGAATATTAACAGAATTAACAGATTACTGTGCTCAATACTCTCAGCAGTTCGGGATTCTTGGCATATTCCCCCTTAAAAAATGGAAGAAAGAAGTAATGAAATTATATGTCTTGTTCAAAAGCACTCAGGTCTATTTTTAAACCAGGAATTGAGCAACACATTTGAATAACAGAGGGCAATAACAAAATAATTTGTTTCTGGTAGACCGATGAATATAATTTTGATTAGTTGATAACTTTAAAACACAATTACTTCAAAAGAAAAATGCAGCTCAAAACACTGCATTTTTGATTTTTCCACTTTCTAGTGCATGTCAATATTATTCAGCAGTTACTTTTAAAGTATAAACTATTTCTTAATAATAAAATTAAAACATTTAATTTAGAAAATACATTTACAAAATATTTGGGATGTTCAAATAAAACAAAATTTCAAAACTGTACTTTTCAAAAATATTTTACCTGACCCAAATCTGAATAACTGAAAAAAAAGGGTCTAGCTATGTTCATTCTACACAGTCCTTTCCATTTATTTCAGGAGTGAATCTTAAAAGAATGAAAATCAAATGTACCAGAATAGGATGGTTTTCTCTTTTTTTACAAGCTACATTGCAGAATGAAGGGACAACAACTAGACACCATCAATTATCATCATTACTTCTCCAGAACAGAGAAAAAAGAGATTTGCCTTTTCATTGGATAATGTGATCATAAAAGAGAAAATTCTAAGATAATTTTCCTAAGAGCGTTTCAAACTTATTTGGTAATCTTAGAAGCTGAAAATCATCATTGGCAATAACACTCTGCAAAAGAACTTGGAGCTATCTCAGTAGTCACTTTTACAGTCAAAGTGGGCTACTCTATCTTACAGGCAAAGAGCTTTAGCACAACAATTTAGAAGCCTATTATATCTTTACATACATACTACCAATCCTTAATTTGCTTGACATAGATAAAGAACATAAAAATTAGTAAACACTATCCACAGAGTACTCAATACAAAATAGAAGTCTTTTTAGCAAAAGCATATATGAATCAGAATAATTGAGTCCAATTTCAATTATTCTGCTTCTGAAGTGACTGGAAATACTGGTCATACAGAAGACTAAAAGACAGATTGGAAAATAAAACAATAAAGCTGGAAAAAACTTGTCAAACTAATCTGTGTCTGCTTCTGTAACAGAGTAGCACTGGAAATAAGCAGTCACACTGATCAATGTAGACAAGACTTCCAAATAGCAGCATGTAATTAAAAACTTGAAAATTAACACACTTCAGAAAACCTTCTTCTAACAGGAAGAAAAATATCCTCAACACCCTTTCAAGTCTCAAGTTCATGGTTGGAAAGAAAAACACCGCTTTGGAGGTTCAAGGATATGAATATCTAAAGCACTCAAGTTATCATTCAAGTGCTCAAATCCTACTATGAGTCTGAGGTTACTGGATGGAATTGTGCAGCATTATTATTATTTGTAGCTATAAAAGCAAGAAAGGCCAAATCCATACAGCAACACTGGGTAGCTGTGTGAGGAACAACAGGAATCCCAAGTGTGAGGCAGAATGCATTTTCATCAAAGATGACAAGGCTGAAAAATAAAGGTCCATAGCTCACACTGCACCCCAAGTACAAATGCCCGTAATTGAATATGAAACACAGAACAGGGTGCAAGAAATCCTCCCCCACTAAAACTTTTCGTAACAGGGGTAAAAATGCTCTAAACTGAAAGAAGAGGAAATACGTGATAATGTTACCAAATCACTGAAGAGTAGGAGAAAACATCTTCTAAACTTGTCCAACACCGGTACCAGCCAGAAAAGAAATCTTAAAACTGATGTGGGCTTGAAGACTATTCATTAGCAGACAAGTCTCACACATCTACCATGAAACTAAGATGTCTGCTGAACGGACACGTCATGTCCCTCATCTTCACCACCAGCATGTGCAGTGCAGAACCAAAACTGAAACCGTACAGACCCAGGTTAACCAGCTTCCCAAAACATCACATGATTCATCATAAACACTTAAGATGAAACGGGTAGGGGGAAAATGGTTCTCAATACCTGACACACATGTCCCCCAACGTTTTTTCCAGGACCCTACACACCTTGTCTTTGACATTCAAGCTAGTACCTGAGCTGGTGCTGAGTACAGTGCCACAGGACAAAGCAAGAGCTGTGGCTGCTAAATGTGTGAACTGACAGATCCCCTTGATGGGCCTTACTCTGAAAAGCCCTGTGTCTTCACAGCCTTGCTCCTTCCTTTAAGTTGTGCATTTCACAGAACGTAGCATGACTGAGTTTGATGACTGACCTTTCACCCTCCTCACCTCATGAATCAGAATAAAAGAAAATCCAAATCCTGGCTGTGAGAGTGGATGAGGTGAAAGGAAAGAGAGGCAGCTGCCTGCCAGCTGTCTTACAGAGGGCTTTGGAAATGAAAGCCAATTGGTATAAACTGCTGGTGAGAGATCACTTGTAAATACAACACATTTGCACTCTAAACAAAAAATACTGGAGCCATAATGGTATTAGTTCCCATGTTAGAAGAATGAGCTGTATGCCTTCACCTACCAGGAAAGAGGGGGTGGGCACACTTCTAATGTGAATATACTCACAAATGAGCAGCTTTTCAGGTGGCCCTCAACACTGTACTTCCTTCTTTCTTCAGCTTGAAGATCCAGTATAAACCCAGTGCAAATTGCAGAAAAAAATATACCATTAGGAGTCACAGATTTCCAAACCACTTTGGCAAAGAAAACAGTTTTCTAAATTATAGAGATAAGCTGTGATCTGTATTTGCATAAAGACATGAAAATGTCTACCGTGTGATTCAAACACTACTAGCACTTTAGTATAATTACTGTGCCTGCTTAAAAATCACCCATGGAGAAATGGATGAGGCCTTAAAATATAGCACAATACAAAATGCATCTTATGAACTGTACAGCTTTTAAAGTGCTCTTTAAACCCAAAAGGTGGCATGATTTAAGGTATATTCTCAGTTTCTTCTTATTATAGACGACACCTTCAACCCCAAATACTGGGATGTTATTAGCCCTAAAACTTTATGATGTTCATGACCTCACAGAAGATTTCATACTGTGCATCTGCATTAGAATTTTCATTCTGTTCAGGAGTGCACTTTTGAAACAGATCTCCTGGTCACTGAATGAGCTTTGGTTCATGTTATAGTCTTAAAGCACATGGACCTGAAGACACTCTTCAGGAGTGCCTGCACTGTGCTCGAACCTATAGTGGATGAATATGCCAACTGGACCAGACGATAGTTTTCTTTCTGTAAAATTTGGGAAATTTTTGTAGTGTGGACATTGTGTCTGCAGAACCAGTAGTTTTACTCTACTAATCCACTCCCACTGTTTCACTACTGGCTAGCAGAGACACAGTGTACAACTGTGCAAATGTTAAGTTAGACCCTTAAACTCCAAAGGAAACTAATGATCTATTGGAAAGCAGGATTCATGTTCACAGAGAGACCTGAAGGTAATCTTAATCAAGATCTGACCATGCATGGTTTGACTTGGCTCTCAAACCTTCATCACATAATGTTCCCACTTTCTGTTATTTTTCTCTATCAATGTCTCCCTTCTACCAAGAGAGTTAAGTGGCCAGAATGAGAGGTGGTTTTGGAAACCTGGACTGGATGCACTTCAGGCATTAGAGACTCAGAGTGGGATGAAATTGTAAGATGATATATTTCCATCATATTTCCCAATGTATGGAAACTGGACCACATATTGCAGTTCTCACAAATAGATTTAAAAAATGGCTTTTACTCTCAAATCCTCATTTTCATAGTTTCGACTACAGTCATAATTTCTATGTTCTTCTCTTCTCTGTGCTGCAAGCTGTAGTGCAGACCCCAAAAGGAGGAAGAAGAGGTCTTGTTTCTGCATGACTTTAGGGAAACTTGATTTACTCCAGGCTAAGATAACGTACAGTTAAAAGAGAGATTAAATGAAAATGGGTCCAGTTTTGGCTGTGATTGTAATACATTCATCTGGAAAAGAATTACTGGGAAATAAAAAATTACAACTGCAAAGGCACCAGTTTCTTTTTAGCTGTATGTACAGACAGCAAATATGTTGTCAAGCACACGTCTGCATTCAGCAACTTTGAGTTCTCCAAATAAAGGGGAGTGAAGTACTTGTTGAACAGATTGCAATATTCTGACTTTATATTGTAACAAAATCACCCACATACATCATTCTGTGAAAAAATGAGTAAGTGATAAAAATAAATGACAGTATAGGTGTTGGGACTAAGATGGAAAAGCATCAGTCACCAATCAAAACTGAATGATGCAAAAAGGATGCTACAGACTGTAGTTTATAATCACAGGAAGAGATCAACCTCTCAGTACAGGTCAGTGTAGTTTGGCATTAAGAACTATTGAACCAAATCAGACTAAAACATGGAATTAATGTATTCAAATTTGAAAAGGAAAAAAAAAGCACCTGAATATTCCCCAGAACATTTCTCCCATTGATCTACTACTGAGACAGAAAAACAAACTTGAATCATTGTCAATGATGACTATAAAGGTTTTTCTTTAGGCCAGAGTAGGGAAATGTAATACAAGAGAATTAAGACAGTGCTTTACAAATGGTCTCACAGTTCTTACTCTGGCTTCCTACAACAGAGGAAGAAGCAAGGAGGGAAAGTGCGGGCAGGAGGGAAGGCTCAGGAAAAGTGTGTAGAGGAGATATTGGTGTAGAGAGGAGGCACTATAAGAAGGTGTTTAAACTGTTGGCTCTTGTCCCACGAACTGAGATCTGTGGCCAGTGAACCCACATCTTTCTTGACCAAGTACCTCAGCCACCTTCTCCACCACCTCAATCTTCTCTCTGGCCAGGACCTGGTGTGACACTTCGGGGAGCCTGTCATAGTCCTTGGCCAGGCTTTCCCTTCAGCATCCTCAAATTTCCCTGTCATCAGCTTCTGTGTGTGTTCCAGGAGGCAAAGGCTGCAATCCATTTTTGAAGTTGCAGGTGGCTGACCTGTTCCTGCTTCAGTCACTGCCACAGCAGCAGTGTGGGATGAGTCAAAGGGAACCTCTGCAGCCTCAGCTCTTGCTCTTCTCTAAGCTCTCCTAGACACGGCACCTGTATCAGAAGCTCTGCTCCTAATTCACTTCTTCTTTTAACAAAGAGAGAGAACTAGCTCACAGGGATGTGAGTTGACAGTATTGTAACCTGGACAAAAGGATTTCAGAAAAAGGCCAGATAATTGACCAGCTCTCCTTTCTTGGAGATCAAGCACATGCTACTGTCTTGCTGTCTCTTTCTTACGGTGTCTTACTTAGCTGTTATACGCAAAAAGCAATATACAATGTTAACTTTTTAAAATCAATTATAACAACTAAAACAAAAATTTTCTGAACTTTCCTAATGGAAATGGTTATATATGGCCTATTTTGCACAGAAACTTCAATGTTAAGCCTTTCTTGCCATAGTTTATCAAGGAGATGGTATCAAATGGATTGTATTATACAAAGTAATAACCTCATTTATCTAAGTTTCCATGTCCTTATTTAGCTTGTTACAATGGATTTTTTTACTTTTACCTTGCATCTTTGAAATTACATATTATCTTCAAAAATATTCTAATATTTAATATAACTAATAATAGTTTCATCTTCCTTCATAACAATAACTGAAATTATTGTTTTCTCACAAAACAATGTTGTTCATGGCAGTGCTTACTTGCTTGGGCAGAAAATGTGCAACTCAACTGCAACTACTGCATGAATGACAGTTCAGTCTATTTACAAAGCCTGAACATTCCCAGCCTTTTCAGTAAATACATTTGAGTTAAGATGAATTAAACTTTCAAGAAACATTTTAAATGCAGTTTTTACTATATTAACATTCCCACATTTTATTTGCCACTAGACAGTCAGTGAGAAATTGAACAATAATCAATAATAGGATCCTAAGCACAAAATGAAAACAGAAATTGATACTTTGGTATATGACAGTTGAATACACGAGCGTTGTGCAATTTTAGACACCCGATGTTTAAGTGCTATTGAAATATTTAGTCTGTCAGTCAAGCTACTTTGACAAGTGGCAAATTCTCAAAGTGTTAATCAACCAACAGCCCAGGAAACAATTGTTTACTTTAGCATTTCATCTGGCTAGTTGAATTTGGTTCAGGCAACAAAAGGTTTTCTTGAATGATGCCAGCACAGTTGGTAGAATATTAAGCATCTACCCTTAAAAAGATTCCTTATTTGGGGAAGACTTCATCATCAAAGGACAAAAAAATAGGAGTTGTTGTATGCTTGTTTAAGGATACTGCTACGCAGAACAATACTGTAAATACCAGAAAAAAGATGCATGCTTCAGGCAAGAGAATAGAGGCCTATAAGTTCTGGGAAAATGGGGAAAAAATTACCAAGATAATACTATATGAAATTTTAGCCCTTTCTCAGTCCCAATTTCAGTTTAAACTAGCTTAACCTATCTTACTCTAGAAAATCCACAGATTAAGTTCTATAGTTTCATGTAATTTCATAAATCTTTTTCAGGGGACTAAATCTCAAAGGCTTTGCAGGCAGAGGAATCAACATTCAACAATCAGTTTCTTGACAAAACATAATGAAACTACATCAGTCAATGAAAATACATTAAAAACTTGTGCAGAGTACTGGAAATAATCTTAAAATAAAAACCATTAAATAATTAATGTGATAATTATCTTCATGCTGTTGATTATAAGGCAATGTTTTAAAAGAACATTGTTAGTGAGAAGACTTTTGGTTTATAGCACATCTTTCTGAAATCTGATCCAAGTGACAAATATCTCTTCAACTTTCAAGTGATACCAGGAATACAGAATCCATATTTGACATACTACCCGAACATAAGTAGCTTCTGCTCCTGTACCACAGAGGTATTGTGCCTACAAGATTGTCTTCAATGTATAGATGTTTTACTCAATCTCTGATGTATCCAGTTCAAAGACATGTAGAAAATATTTGCCCCCTTCATGGCTGCAGAGCAGTTATTTAGTGTATCTGCTGAACATCACATCATTGCTGCAGACATCTCTGATATCTGCATAGGTGTAAAGGTGCAGTGGATTTAATTAAAGTTAAATTCTTCGATGTCTTTCTCCAATTCAGGTTGTTAGCTATTTATCTTAGAATTCACGTGAATCAATTGTTTCAATCAAAATCAAATGCTGTAACTTAAGCGTGTAAACTTGATCTTCAGGAAGGCAATAGTATGAAAAAGACTCCTTAGGGGAAAAAAGTACAAAATTATATCACTGTATATCCACTCATTTTAATGAGTTTAGATCTGAGATGCAGGAACATAAAAAGCAAAACAATAATTTAACTATGTATGACATAGAAATGAAAAATAAAGACGCTTATTACAAGAACCTTTGATGTTTGACCTTATTATGTGTTTTTCTAGGGAGAAGTATCTGTAGAGGATTCAAACTTCCTACCCTTTAATTGAGACAGATTTTTATGAGGGACAGTGGACAACCAGTAAGTCATATGAGAAAAAAATGGCAAATTGACTTATGGTAAAAAATAGATGGGGTACCAGAGGAACAGTCGTCCTGGCCCTAAAGCTTTATGAGGAGTAACAGTGGGGATCATAATCGAAAGTGATTACACTGACACGAAAAAGAAGGGTGCAATGGCATTGACCCATGCTTCAGTCATGCAGGAAGCAGCTCTGTATTCTTTGACATCCTCAGTAATACATTAATATAATGACATAATATAATAACACTATAATATATTGTAATATGATGTAATGTAATATAATGTAACATAGCAAAACAGCAAACCAACACACTTCTATTTTTCTACTTGCTTCAGTTGGACAAAGCCACAGAGCAGCCTCAGATGAGAAATATTGCAGGTGAACAAGCAGAATAACACATCTGAGCATCTGCTCCTCTAATCTGAAGCATTGCAGTGGGTGGTGGTGGAGCTGCCTTGTGAGGCTTCCTGGAGCTTCGTGGGGACTGGATGCCCTGAAAGAAGTTCAGGAATACCAGAGATGGTGAAGTGAAAGGCAGCTAGAAAGGCATGAGCATGAGGGCACAGCAAAGAGGCTCATATACCACAAATGGCATGAATTCATGGGACAGAAGAACTCTGGGGAGACTGAGTGCAAAGTCAGGACAGAAGAATACAATAGATTAGGAGAAGATCAAGAATGAAGTAAAATAAAAAATTATACAATAAGAAAAGGAGAACTCATGGGAACTCATGGTGAGTCTGAGATAACAGGCAAGACAGAAGAGCAGACTAAAATGAGTTGATAGGCAAACCAGAAGACAGATTTAAAACTGCTGCTAGGAAACCGAGAGTAACGTGTACCATAGTCTCCCTCAACTTAGAAAAGATTAGTTAGTAATTACATCAATAATAAATCAGTTCTGTCTCGCTAACCTGCCTTCCACTATCTCTGTTACGCATGCTGCTGTAGAGATCCAACCGGACATATAGGGTGACTTGAAATCTCTGACCAGTACTAGCACATTCTACAGCCATTTTTGTGGGGATATGGTGAATATCTGTATCTTTTTAATGCTAGATAAAGCACCAATCCTTCTATGATGTGAGCACACTCTGCAGTTTGCTTGAACTGCATTAATAATTACTCTTCAACTGTGGTTAGTCAGCCATCTGTCTAACAATTTCAAAAGCATTAACCACATCATTTTTTTTTTTCTGATGTGGAGTAATGTCAAATGCTTTGCTGAAGTCAAGAGATATGTCCCCTTTATTCCTCTTTTCTATGAAGCTTATTATCTCATCAAAGGCAGAAAGCAAGTTAGCTTGACATGATTTATTTTATGAATCCATACTGCCTTTCTGCTTAATCTCTTTTGAAAACTTGCAGACCATCTCTTTCATTGTTTTTTCTAGTAGTTTAACTACTTCTTCTGGCATGTGCCTTACAAGATTTCATTTTTTATTCATCTTTCCCAAAGATAATAAATTTTAATTCATGTTTTGTACCACTTCAGATAATCTGCTAATCTTCAAATGGAGTGCTGGCCATTTCTTCTACTATCCAGGTAAAACAGATGGATCAAAGCCACATTTGAGGGATTTCTGGCCATGCTTCAACTATATCACCACAACAGAAACCTCTGACATTAGTTTGTCTACCACTGCTACAGACAGGTCTGTTCTCTGCTGATTCCTGTACCTTGCTGATAGAGAGGGTATCTTGCCACCTGACCAATGATTTCTGACTGTTAGAGGACATACCTTTCCCAGTATTCTCATTCTGATGCCATTTAAGATTGTTGAGTGAAATTCACTGTAAAAAGAGAAATCTAATCCAAAAAGGTTGTCCAGCAAAGCTCGGTTCTCCCTGTAAAGAATCTGGAAGATGTGGGGCTGCTGTAGCCACATGACAACATTTCTTTCACCAATAGCACTACTGTCCTACTGCAATTTTCACACCCAAAGTGCTTGACCCACCCATGGGAGCTCAGGGTTTCAGTTCCTATGTCTTGGGTAAAGCCAAGTGCAATTTTAGTATGAAGTTTAGGATTCAGCTTAAGTTGCCAGTAACTTTTCCTTTCACACAGTAACTCTTGGATTTCAGGGACTGAAGCCAGGCAGCTGTGCATATTGAGGAGACAGTAGAACCTGAGTTGAATACAGGATAAAATGACTGAAGAAAGTCCAAAGATAAGATACAACTACATCATCAAAATCTAATGGGAACTCACATTATCTGTCATCTCTGGAGTGTTATTTGTCAACATGGACAACAGCATGGAAGGCATTCCTGGCAAGATTTATTTTTACTTGAATGACAGTTAATTTGTCATACAAATTGATCTCTAGAGCTATATGATGTCCAGTGTATAAAAGAAAAGTCAGTGACTCACTTTAGCCAGCTGAAAGAGATGGCACTTTTAGTGAGGTCAGTATATTAATATCAATATTTTTATTATTCAAGGAACATAAGGCAGAAGAAAAAACATCTAAGCTGACATTTCAGCAGTACAGACATATGAATGTGGAACTGTAGCTGTTTGAGAAACAGGCCATAACAGATAATGGCAGAATGCTATATTTTATATTATTTTCTCACTGCTGGTGGATTCAGGGCTTCAAAAATGAAATTACAGGATAAAGACAGCTAATTCTGTCATCACTTTTGGAAGGGTTTAATTGTGAGACTCACTGTATCATTCTCTACTCCTCAGCATTAAAGAAAGCAAATGAGATCACATGACTGAAAATAAACATAATTAATTTTCTTCATTTTATCACCATTATGTTACTGAAATTGTTTAATAGATACATTAGCACTAGTTACAAGTACAATTAGAGCAATATATAACATTTATTACCCAAACCTATTAATTCTATTGATCTCCTATGACAATGTTAGATGTGGCAAATTTGGGTGACAAATTCCAGACAACATTTATCTGACATCTGAAGAATTGCAATGCTTTTCCTTGTAACCTGGTCAAAACTTTGACCTAAACCACATCTTGTGGATCCTAATTTTGTAAAAGCTGGGCAGTATGAAAGCATACATCTAGTTACAGTTACATACATCTAGCTGTATTTACATGTTGGAGAGACATAATAATCATCAGTACAGTGTAACCAAACCAGTAAGTTTTCAAGAAGTGATGATTTTCAAAAAGCGTAGTTCTCTATGTTTGTGTGAGACATATTTGCACATACATAAAAAGGCCACATCAGGTGACCCGTAGCTCCTCTCTGATTGATACCTGTAGGGATACCTAATGCTCTGAAAAGGGAAGGTTACATTTAGGAACATGTCCTCTCAAGGATTTTTATGTTCACCAAATTATGTTAATTTTGGAATGACAATCATGTAAGCACAGCATTCAAGAATTCCAGAAATGAAAGCCGATTCTGTTTTCTTGCAGGATATGTTATTACTTCCTTTCTTGGTGCATATACATACTGTCACTGTCCACCATGGGAGTCACTACCTTATCTGAATTTCTTGTGAGCCAAAACTACCCCGTGCAACCACTGCAGTGTGACTCCAAACTCAAGTTAATAAACTGAGATAAACTCTCCTGTCAACAATTATTAGATTTATCTTGGCAATTGCACAACTTCAGGTCAGCTCAAAGAGAGTTTGCATTTGCCCAGAGTACATTTTATAAACATACTATAAAGAGGCACAATAATTAACAGCTACTTTCCAGAGACAGGCAAGAGCTTTTTTCCTCATTGGTCCTTGATGAAAATTGTGTGATGTTTCATTTTTTCTAAACTCAGTCAATTTAACAAAAAGGCAGCTTGATAAATGTTGTCTCTCTCTGTTGAATTTCACTCAGTTTATTTAAAAGTACATTACGGTATTAATTCTGGTGCCACAGCTTGGTTCATTTCCTCATCCACTACGCATTTCACTTCAAAAATATTCAACGAGCATTTGTGTTCCCTCATATACTGAGTCTCAGATACTTAGAACAGATCAAAGAGAAACCTACAGCCATAAACCTAAAGCAAATTTTTGGGGTAATCTTGGTGCTCTGAAATGTGGGGGTTTTTTTAACCTATATCTTGTTGATCTGAAGTGCCATCAGAAATCTCAAATTGCTGCAAATCAGATGAAGCTTTAGAAAATAAATTCTCTGGTTCCTATATACAGCTCAAAACACAGGAATTTAAGGTACAGGTCTTTCAAGGAATGTATCTTCCAAATCTTCTACACAGTTAATAGAGGATGTCTCACACTGAAGTAAAAGCTTCAGTACAGACTGTATGAATATTTTGTGAGGAGAATCAAAAGCACAAAAAGGAACTAAGTTATTTCATGAAAAAATAACATTCATTTATCAGTTTGGGGTTACAGTCCCAAAAACGTGCAATTCAATTGAACATGTGTTTTTGTGAATAAAATAGGCAGTTACTCATATAATTTACAGTCTGTAATTAGGAATGATGAACAATTACAGGTCTGGAACAGAAAAGGTGACCTTAGAAAATGCAAATCTCTGAACATGCCTTTTTTCCTCCCAATTTGATAGATTTGCAAATAGAGAATCATAGTATGATTGTAGGTTTCAGATACAAAATTAAATTTCTACATGAAAAAGAAGGAAAAAAATCTGGAATTTCGTGTAGTGTTTTTAAAAGGCAATGGGTAAGTGACTGCATAATACTGCACAGGCTGTCAAGATACTGTTTTACATGAATCTCAATCACTTTTTTACATATATGGCAACACGCACCCTTTCTCACATCTGGACTTTAGAGGAAATGTATACCTTGGAAAGATCTATAAAGCTGTTTCATCCAGCTATCTAATCAGCAAGGTCCTAATGAAATGTTGGGGGTGTCAACTATATATGAGACACATTGTATCTGTCAGAGATATCACAGAGGCAGTCCCTATCTGGTATTTCCTTCTGACTGTCTAGCTGGCAATTAAAACTCAGAAGGCTAGAGTGGACTTCCAAGTGTTCCCTCCCATCCTCATGTAGCTCTTTTCCCCATTACTGTGGAAAAAATGTAAGGCGCTTTTTTTCCCTTTTAGCAGAGGTTTTACCATTTATCTGTTTTCATGGTCTTCTAACAGCAAAATATTATGTTGAAAAAAAAATAGTTGCCTGTGACAAATCTGTATCTTATTAGCATAAGGTGTTTTTCAGGTGGTCTTTTTTTTTGACTGACAAAAACTCAATAGTTTAGTTTGCCCTTTGTTATGTACACATTCTGTACTGTTATTGAGATTTTCTCCCCATGCTGCTGTTGCTCATCTTGCTCATGATCATCTCTGGCCTTCTGGTGCTGTTCCTATGTCTTCATTACCATCTTCTTCACATCAGTCATTCAAGCAGGGCTTACTCAGGGTTTCTGCTATGCCTGAAGCTACTGAGTTCTGATCTATTAACAATGTTCCAACTAAGCAAAATAGTTGTAGTACATTTGATCTAACTGATCAGAAGTGGTTTAGAAGCTCACACCAGCATCCTACATTTGACAGGTTACATTTTTCACGAGAAATATTTAGATATTTAGATAATCTTGCAGGATACTGAACATTTGTCCGGATGTCCTGAGAGCCATAATTCCCAGTGCCATCAGCACAGCCTAACAATCCTCAGCTTCTTTGCAGAACGAGGCCCTTTCTAAGAGATTTGCCGGCTCTTAAGCAGTTGGCCTTGCTGCTTAACATATATAAAACTCTTGAATTCAAAACTTTGCAATGAAAAACCATTGAGAATTAATTAGGAAAAGACAGATGAATTTGACAGTTGTGCCCAATGAAAAGATGTGGCCGTAGCATACCTAAAGAACAAGGGAGCACCTTAATGAACTACAAACTGAGAATGGATGACACATTGCCTGATATATCCTAAGCTGGTTTTCACACACAAATTAAAAGCAGTAGATTAAATACAGGACTGCAATTTACTGGAATTTCAATATCTAAGTGTGAGGTGCATGATAAATGAGATAATGTATGTATGTGATACAAACAGGGAAGCCTTGGGGGCCTTCTGGATGACTAACAAAATCTGGGATTCAGGAAAAAGACATCCAAAGACAAAGGCCAAATACAACAGTGGAAAAAGAGGTAACACACACACACACAAAAATCATTATTTTCAAGAGAAGAGCTTTGAAAAAGCCTATTCTGATGATAGCAAAAAGTTAAAGACTTCATGAAGACAATGAAAAAAGGCACGCACAGGGGACAGTGACAATGTACAGGCAACCATGCAATACACTGATCAAACAGTATCAAATTGATTCGAATTTAAATCTGAAATACAATGTCGCTCAAAAGAGAGCTCTTAAGGCAGGGAAGATGAAGCAACAAGGCTGGAAATGAATATGCCCCTTAAGAAAGCCATTGATAAAAAGCATCCAGAAGACCTTACAGAGCTAGCTGGGCTAATTTATGAAGACTGGATTTGCTAACCTCACAAAGGCTAAGTGACTGCACAGTGGGAAGCTGAGATATCTCTACATATTTGTTATGGTTACAAGCCAGGGGAGGGAGCTATAGAGACAAATATTCATATTGGTACATCATCTGAAGAGGTCACTCTTCCCACCTGGTGCAGGAAGTGAGAGAAGGGTTTGCCACCGGTCTGAGTTGCGCTGGGGTCCCAGCCATGGATTGCAACCACTTTTTGCCTCCACAACAGTAGCAAGCCAGGAGCTGTCCTTTCACCTTCCTGCCTCGCTGGGGCAGCAGCAAAGCTCAGAGCCACTGCCTCACCAAGCCAGGATAGAGGCAGCCCTGGGGGTCACCCCTGTGCCACTCCTGCTTGCCCTCCGCTGCAGCCGGAGACAGAAGAAAAGTGCATCTGGTCGCTGCCATCATGCGGGACCACAGCAGGCCACATGGGGAACCCCAGCCATTTGTCCAAACCATCGCCAAACTGAGCCCCCACCATGCAAATCGCAGCTCTCGCTGCTTTCCCATGTTGGGACAGCCCTTGCTGCCACTCCACAGCCCAGCCAAGCCAAGAAGGTCAACACACTGTGCCAGAGGCAACATGTGGCAGGGAACAAAGAGATTCCAAACTAATACGACCACTGCAGTAGGTACTGGACCTGACCGGGTGACATAGAGTGGCCAGTTTAATAGTGCAACTCCTTGTGAGCAATAGTTTCTTGGTGTTTTTTTTTTGTTTGTTTTCCTTTTGCTTTTGTTCTCTCATTGTTTGTTTTGTTTAGTTGGGTAGACAGGGTGGATGGAGGGGAGAACCCTTTGCCATTCCCTTTCGCCTTTGTTCCCGGGGGACTGTGTGATGCAGTGAATTCCCCTTTTTCTGTGAGTAAGCTGTTTCCTTTGTATCTTTGTGGTGTTGCTACTTTATTTGTCAGTAAACTGGTGGGGTTTTTTCACTTATACCTCCTCACATTTTTTGTCTCTCTGTATTAGGGGAGGAAGTTCATTTTACTGGAGTTCCTCCCCCAATATTTGTCTTTAGACCAAGACAATATTTAACAGAGTGTAAATGCCATAGGGTAGATCCTGTGCAACCCACATGAAGTCTGAGCTGATGAAAGTGCAAACAAGTTTTTATTAATGGGAAATATTTTTGACTGACCCAACATTGTCATGGGAGAAGACAAAATAATTTTCACTTATTCTAATGCTTCATGTCGACAACCCTACTACTGTTACAGAAGAACATGTAATTCTTGCATATTCTGTGTTGTATGCAAATTTTACAAGCCAACATGCCTCAAGCAGACCACAGGGTTGAGCATTTCTTTCTCCTGTGTTGCTCAGTCTTGATCTCATGGCACATTCCAGAGGAAAAGCCTAGCCTTTAGTGCCCTGGATCTTTAGAGGTGAAGCATTTTTAGAAACTGCTACTGGGAGAGTGAATAGAAAAAGTGTTGGAAGTACAAGACTGTACAATAAATCAGTTGCTGAAAGCAGCCTAAAAAAGCAGTTTGGAATAAACATGAATAATCTAAATAATCTAAGAAGATGTATTTTCACCCTTCCCTACTCCTTCATTTCCACTGTTCAATCTCCTTTTCTGCATCATTTATCTGTTTCTATTTCCCAGTTTTTCTTTTATTTTCCTCACTTTCTCTCTTCTCTTGACTGTCTTATCATGTTCTTCATGTCTCCCTAATAACACTTGTCTGTTCTCACCCATCTATCTCATTAGCCATCTTCCTATATGCCCTATGCTCTGACACTTAATTCCTCCTTTTGGCTAAATGTTTTTTTATAAGCAAAGCATTATACATTTGTTCTTTTTTTTTTTTTTTTATCAATAGTATTCAAAGGACTATACCAAGGTGGTCACTAAATATTTCCAACTTACAAATTGGCAAACAGATGCACAAAGAGACTTAGTCTGCATGAAGCTGCCAGCAGCAAGTAAAACTTGTGTCTTCTGAATAAAATTTATATGTTTTTAAGTACTAACCAATATTGTCCTTTTACCTTTATTCTATGTTTCAAATTACTCAGTCTCATCAGCTCCTCCTTTTACTCTCCATATTTTCTTTCTGTTCAAAGATTGTTTTTTTCTTTTCAGCTACCGGAAATACCATTACACACGTGCATATATACAAATATATATATAAAAACACATTTCTATGTGATACTGCTATATTCCCACAAGAAGCTTAACAACCAGCAAACTGTGGTAAAAAGGAGATGTGCAGTAAGACATCAGTCACATGAAATAATGATGGCTTAGACACCTTGGGAATCACCAGATAAAAGTATTTGGGGATTTTATTTTTCTTAATTATTTTGTACAGTGTTCATCACTAACTTAGGACTTGAGCATTTAGCAATACCATGACACAAGTAATAAGTAACTGTTCTGTGTGCGAGCTTCCTTTTATGAACCTATTCGGTCCTGGGATATGTTTTTTTCTCATTGCAATTTAACCAATTATTTTAATCCTATGTGCCACAATATTGACCTAATTGGAATTCAAAATGTCCTACATCTAATGCCTTCTCTTTAATTTCTCATTAGAAGTTGCATAGAAAAAATTTGACCTCATTTTCATGTTTTTTCTTCCTATTATTAGATTATTTTTTTTGCCTGAAATACTAGATCTCTGCTTTCTATCACAATTTGAAACACTTTCTTTGTACACCTTCTCAATTTTAGTTATTCTCACAGAGAAACCGCATCACTTAGTGCTTCATTGCACATGTCAGTCACAGGCCATCCAGTGTCACATATATTCAACAATTCAATAAGGGAGGTCTGTTAAATATTAATAATTACCTATTCAGATGGGAATTGCTTGTGACAATAGCATGATCACTTTGTAACTGAGACTAGATTTGTCCAACTTGGTTGATTGAAACCCACAAGGTTTAAAATCCCTCTCAAAAGGACCCAGGTATTTTAGCTCAGACTTGGAAAAGCAGAGTCCCTGGGATGTGGGGAACTTCTATATAAGGAAAGCACATGCAAGCAAGAATAGCTGGTGTACTCCTTCATGCCTGCAGTCCTTTTTAAGACCACCTAGAAGAATAAAACAAGGCAGCAAAAAGGCTTTGATGATGGGCAATGGTTCTAAACTGAAAGAGAGCAAATTTACATTAGTCATAAAGAAGAAATTCTTTACAATGAGGGTGGAACGGGCTGGCCAGAGAGGTTGTGGATGTCGCAACCCTGCAAATGCTCAAGACTGGATGGGGTTTTGAGCACCCTGCTCAACTGAAAGATATCCCTGCAGAGTGGATTGGACCAGACAATCTTTATTCATAGAATCATGGAATGGCTTGGGTTGGAAGGGAGCTTAAAGTTCCAACACCTCTGTCACAAGGAGGAATACCTTCCACTAGACCGGGTTGCTTCAGAGCTCCATCCAACTTAGCCTCAAATATTTCTAGGGATGGGGCATCCATGAATTCTCTGGGCAACTTGTTCCATGACTCACCACCCTTACAGTCAAGAATTTCTTCCTAATATCTAATTTAAATCTAATCTCTTTCAGTTTAAAACTACTGCCCCCTGTCCTGTCATTACATGCTCTTGTAAATTGTCTCTCTCCATCTTTCTTGTAGGCTTCCTCCAGGTATTGTGAGGCTGCAATTAGGCCACCCAGGAGCCTTCGATCTACCAGAATGAACAATCACAATTCACTCCACATTTCCTTTGTAGGAGAGGTGTTTCAGCCTCTAAGCATTTTGTTGGCCCTCCTTCGGACTTGCTCCAAAAGGTCAATGTCCTTCTTGTACTGGGGACACCAGAAATGAATACAGTACTCAAGGTGGGGTCTCATAAGAGCAGAGCAGAGGGGCAGAATCACCTCCCTTTGCTTCTCTCTTGCTGTGCATGCTTCTTTTTATGCAGCCCAGGACACGTTTGGCTTTCTGGGCTGCAAGCACACATTGCCAGCTCATGTCCAGCCTCTCATCCATCAACACCCCTAAGTCTTTCTTTGCAGGGCTGCTCTTGATCTGTTAATTCCCCAGCCTGTATTGGTATCAGGGGTTCGCCCAACCAGGTGCAGTATCTTGCACTCAGTCTTGTTAAACCATATGAGATTCCCACAGGCCAGTTCTTAAGCCTGTCTAGGTCCTCATGGGTGGTATCCCTGCCTTCAGGTGTGTAAAAACCACCACTCAGCTTGGTGTCATCCACATATTTCCTGGGAGTGTGCTTGATCCCCTCATCTATGTCATTAATTAAGATATTAAATAACACTGGACACGTGAGGGACACCACTTGTCATTAATGTCCATTGGGACACTGAGACATTGACCACTACACTCTGGATGTGATTATCCAATCAATTTCTTATCCATCTAACAGTCCACTCATCAAACCCATCTCTCTCCAATTTAGAGATAAGGATGTTGTGCAGGACGGTGTCAGGGGCTTTACAGAAGTCCTGAAAAGTTACATCTGGTGAGCCTTTCCTTGTTCACTGATGTAGTCACTCCATCATAGAAGGGCACTAGTTTGATCAGTCAGGACTTACCTTTCATGAAGCTGTGCTGGCTGTCTTGGATCACCTCCTTGTCCCATGTGCCTTAGCAGATCTTCTAGGAGTATCTATTCCATGACCTTCCCAGGCACAGAGGTGAGACTGACAGGTTGGTAGTTCCCAGGGTCCTCCTTTCTACCCTTCTTAAAGATGGGTACAGTGTTTCCTTTTTTCTAGTCACCTGCAATTTCACCTGACTGCCAATGATTTTTTAAATATCATGGAGAGTGGCTTGGCAACTCCATCAGCCAATTCTTTCAGGACTCTGGGATGCATGTCATGAACACAGACTGACGTTCATTCAGATTCTTCAGCTGGTCATGAACCTGATCTTTATTTACACTGGGGGAACTTCGCCCCCTGAGTCCCCATCCTGGTGTCCATCCATTTGAGAGGTGTGGGAAGAGAGGTTTCCACTGAAAACTAAGGCAAAAAACTTGCTAAGTACCTCATCCTTGTCCTCTCTTCTTGTTACCAGTTCACCGGCATTGTTAGTCAGAGGCTGCACACCTTCTTTGATCTTCCTTTTCTGGCTAACATACCTGTAGATGCTCTTCTTGTTACTCTTTGCATTCCTTGCCAGATTTAGTTCCAGCTTTGCCTTGGCCTTCCCCACCCCATCCCTACACAACCAAACTTCATCACTATACCCTTCCAGGTCACCTGTCCTAACTTCAACTATTTGTGCATTTGCTTCTTTCCCTCTAGTTTGACCAGAAGCCTATAACCTGGATTGCAAAATAAATCTGATAGCCTGGTTGTGGAAATGCATAGATTCCTTCAAAGGTAAGCAGTGACATGAGCACCTGGAATGCCTTAGAACAAATTCTGAGTTTCCAAAGTTTCGTCATCATCAGTCTTCAGGGTGTCCTAATTCAGCCTTCCAGCACCTGAAAGGAGTTTACAGGAAAGATGGAGAGAGACTATTTAAAAAGGCCTGGAGTGACAGGACAAGGCAAATGGCTTCAAACTAAGAGAGTTGGTTTAGACTGGATATTAGGAAGAAATTCTTCCCTGTGAGGGTGGGGAGGTCCAGGTTTCCCAGAGAAGCTGTGGCTGCCTCATCCCTGGAAGTGTCCAAGACTCCTACTCAGGGCCAGTCTCTTTTCTTCTTTGCCCAATTCCTTGCTCTTGGAGATTTCTGGCTTTTGCAGTCTATGGAAGACTTCCTTAAAGATGGGCCAGCTCTGTCCTGATCCCTTGTCCCTGGGGGAAGTCTCCCAGGGAATCCTACTGATTATCTCCTTGCAGAGCTGGAAGCTTTCTTTCCTAAAGTTTAGTGGTCTACCTTTACTCCTTACCTGGCCCATATCCTTCAGGACTGCAAACTCCATGAGCACATGATCTTTAAAAGTCCAGTCATTCCCTAGAAGCTGCTCTCCAGGGGAATTTCTGAGTCTGCACAGAGAAAACTATTCACAAACACAGATTAAAGAACACTTCTGTGCTCTTATAAATAACTATAAAATTAAACACCTACTAAAGGTAAACATGGGCCTACAGGGTTTTCTTAACTAGATCCTGAGTGTGGTTAATTGCATATATTTGTTTATACATAGTCTTTTAATGAGGAGCTTTTTCATTATTGCCCATGCACGTTTGAAGGGTTGATTATATTATAAATTACAATGTTCACCACGACTTATTTTCCTTTTGATACTTTACAAATAGTGTATGCCTTTTTGTGTAGGAAAATTTAATCTTAAACTCACAGAATTTCTGCCTGCAACAGGAATAAATGGTGTTTTACAGTATCTTGTTAATAACCAAGGCAATGTACTCTATGATGATCCACGGCTTAATGTCATTCTTCTTTGAATAGTTATATTTAAGTCAGTGAAGAAAAAGTTTGCGTTGCAATAATTTTCATTTCTTGAGGTCTACGTCAGAATCTTTTAATCATTAGTGAGCATAATGTCGTTTTTCATGATTTAGGCCATTTAGTAATTTCCTGTGTACTACAGCTGCATGCCTGTCAAATCACTGTGCTGATATACCTAAGACTGCACACCAAGAGCTGATATATCAGACAAAGCCCACCTAGGAAGAAATATGCTACTGCTCTCTTTTAAAAGAGCATTTTTAATCACGGTTTCAGTTTAAAATGCAAACATTTATGGTTTCACAGAGGATCTTTTAACCACTCAAGCAACATAAGAAATCCCATTGCAAACTGATGATACTTGCTTTTTGCTGTGGCTGGTTGACTTCAGGTGTTACTAGTATAATCAACACTTTCTTAACCTCTAAAAAGAGTTTTCCAGTTTTGTTTCGGCCAGATCCTAGACCATGAGAACCATAATATGAACTGAAGTACTATACTGTCAAATGCATTGTTATGAAGTCTATCTGAAAGCTATATGCAATAATCCAGCTTAAGAACTACTGCACTATGGCTGAATAGCAAAAGATCTTGAAAAAAGTTTTTATATTGACTTTTTTTCTCATAGCTATCCTATACTTGGATAGACAATTAGAAATGAAAGGATTTTAATAACACAAATTAGCATAATGTTCAAATATTTTTAGTTTCTCATGGATAAAGAATTGAAAATTTATTACTTAAATATATTCCATATCACCTGCTGTTGGAATCAATATTCAGGAATCAATAACACCAATTTCTTGACAGTATCAGTTTTAATGAAAAATAGCTTATTACAATGAAGGCAATGAATCTACATGGTATTCATTTCCATTCCAGGAAAATGCAAATAGATATTAAAATAAAACCTAATGTGATCCTTTCTCCTGGGTATTTTTCTATACTAATGCATCATACTGGAGTATATCAAGTACTGTGGAGCATTTTGCTGTGTATACACAGTTCAGTCCCACAGTCAGAAAATGCCTAAAGCTGGATAAAGTCTCAGTTCTGTTCTGATGTATGAAAGCATTACAATAACAATCATTTTGTGACCACTTGCTTTATCATGTTTGCAGTGTTGTTGTCCCTCAATATTATTTTTAATGTAAACAGTTCTTGAGACATAATTTTTGAGACATAACACATCCTAGCTTTTAGACTGCTCTAGACACTTAAGTGATATTCAGAGCCTTCAGAGCTGTGCAGTGTGAATTCCCTCACCTGAGGTTATAAGACAAGGTTCTGTGAGACATCCTGTGAAAGGACAGAAAAGCACTCCCTTCTCTGGGTGGAATCTGAATGAGTCTGTGCCCATATAGGAACAAGCCAGTCCAGTAAAACCATTTGTGGCTTGAGATTTACATGAGAAGGATGCTTGGAAGGCACAAGGCCTGCAACATCTCTGTAAGGCTCCTCCATCCTCGTTCAGGGTTCTCCCACCTTAGATGGCCTTTTCTTTTTTGCTGACACAAACATTTGTGAAGCTGTGCTGTGATCAAGAAATGAATCTTAATTGAACTAGATCTGGTCAGAAAAAAAAATTAGGTCTGGCCAGAAAAAAAGTTAGTTTTAACCTGAATCAACTTGCAGATCCTTTGGACACAAACATTAGAATCCTCACAAAGATGGACACACAATCCGGTGGAAGTATAGGGCAGGTGGATTCTCCAGATCACAATGTCCAAGCTACAGTGCTCTGAAAAGCTCCCAGGACTACTGAGTTATAATGAAGTCACAAGAGATTCAACACTATCCCACTAATCCAGTATGTTCTCTGCATAAGGTCGACTTATTAGAAAGAAAAAGGTAATCTTGAGTTATACCTCCATCCAAAACACACTAGAATTCTGTAGGTAGTCAGTGGAAGTTGCTACCAATTAAATCAGACAACAAGCTCCCTTGCTGTTTGGGGTCATTTTTAAGATGTTGAACTTTTCTATTAAAAAAAATCTCTCACCGTATGACTCCAAAACCTCATCCTGCCACCCAAGCCACAATTTAACAGGAATTAGGACATTTAAAGAAACTTTGAAATTTAACATGTTCCATGTATGTATATTGCCTATCCCTGGAAATGTTCAAGGCTAGGTTGGATGGGGCCTCGAGCAACTTCAACTAGTGGGTGGCATCCTTGCCCATGGTGAGGAGTGGGGGGAACTAGACAGTCTTTAAGGTCCCTTCCAACCCAAACCATTCTACGATTCTATGTACACTTGGCAGATCACTCACTATTAGTCACTGTGGGACCATTAGCATTACTCCCCATGCCTTCTTTCAAATATAGTGCTCTGCCCTGCAGAATGCTTTTTCTTTAAATGGGCTGTAGTCCTACAGTAAGTCTATACTCTTGCTGTTGGACTTGTGCTAGCAAAGGACCACTGAAGTTTAAAGGAATTCATCTAAATGAACTTTCTTCAACATCCCTGACTGTAGGTGCTGGGTAGGAAACTGGGCTTACAACTCTCCTCTGTCTGCCTCAAATGGCTCTCTTCTCTGGCCATGTTAGACTTCTTTGCAATCCCAGTTCTCTCTAGCTTCCCACCATGAAATCCAGATACAGATTTGAGTAGATACTAATTATTTAACTTGCTTATCCATTTTTTTTGTTGCACAGATATTCTGGATACTTATTCAAAACACTCCTGATTTGTAAACCAAGCATGAAAATTCTTTTCCCCTTTCTGGTTCCGTATTTGACAGTCTACTCACACCTTTAATGTCACCTAAGGCTGATCATGTTTTTTAAAAGGCTCCAATGGTTGTCTTGATTAAATTAGTGGAAATAAAAAAAAAAAAAAAAGTATTAGACAAAGTGTCAGGATAGCTTATTAAATCCTCTGCCCTGATGACATAAAATGAGCACTACTGCAAGAGGTTAGCTTAAAAAATATAATAAGAATTGTATAATTTCTAGAATATCCATGTAACACACGGAGCTTTAAAGCATTAAACATGAGAAAGACCATACACAAAGGGTGGAGATTGAATTACAATTGAGTTATAAAGCAATGAATGGAAGGTCAAATGCTGCCCTCTGAGACTACATCAGCATCTTTCAGTGCAGTGGCATTGCAGAAGTATGGACTGAAACAGAATGGTTTAAGATGTGTCTAAAATAAAGATTTTACATTTCTATAGGACTAGAGGTTTGTTGTTTTGTTGGTTTTGGGGTTTTTTAATTTTAAATGCAGAGAGCATTCTTAGAAAATCTAGCTTGACATTCTGAATAATAAAGGCCACTGAACGATCCTCTGGCTGCTGTCTTCCATACTTTAAGTCACAGAGTCCAGCCTTAAAATCATTTCTAAACATACCCCAGGGACAGAGTCTAAAAGTAGTCCAATCATCCACCTAGTAAGACATTCCCCAGCATGACTCAGAGTGATAAATTTCAGTCTTTTCAAAGCCATATGAAGTCAAAAGGCCAGATAAATCAGAATATAAATAAAGTGTGACCAAAAGCTACACATCCTCATGGCAGCTGGCATGCTGGCTGTCAAGGTTGTTGGAGACCTTCAGATTAACTGCCATCTTTGGTAACTACAGACCATCTACCCTCTGATGTTTTCTCCAGAGGAAAAAGGAGGAGATCTCTGAACATCTTGTCTTCAACAAAGAGATCAATTCTGTAACCAGATGATCAAAGCTAGTTGCTCTTGGAGAAAAGGAAGAAAATGCCTGTAAAAAGGGACAAGAGAAAAACTCAGGGCCAAAGTCACTAGAGGGATTTGGGAATGCTACAGAAGTATGAAGGGCATGTTAAAGAGCTCAAAGAAATCTGCATAGCCTGTGTAGGACATCCAACTTTCTGACTGCTTACCCATATGAGATACCGAACAATTTAGAAGTTTTCACAAGGGTACTAAACTCAAAAGATTATAACCAGACAAGCAGTTCAAGCTAAAGTATGAATCCTTTCGCCTTGGCAAGTGATCAGCCTAAAAGCAAGGAATTGAGGCGGAAGGGCACAGATTTGGGTGAAAGTTGCCATGCTGTTTTCACCAAATGTCCAAGGTGGAGCTGGTTCTCCCCACAAGCACACACAGAGAGCTGACAGTGATTCAAATGCAAATAACATGTTCTGTGGCCCAGCCTGGCATTAGCAATGTAAAGATAACAGTCAGTCTGTTATTTCTTCTGAATGCTGCAGGTGCACAGTGGCAACCACAAGGAATTGAACTACACTTCAAAGCTCATATTAAAGGCAGCCCAATATAGGGTACATTTCAGTCTCTTCCATGACAATAAATTCAGAACTAGAATTCACGTTAATATTGTTGACGATACTGTCTATTGTAAATCATAAAATCCAGAAGTGGGTAGGACACTTGACAGCTGCTGATGAAATTACCAACTAACTAACTAGTAAGTGGAGTCTGGAACACAGGCAAGCAATCTCTTTATGTTGTCAAAACAACTTTCTGTGTTTAGTCAGATTAAAAATACAAGGAATCAAATAATAAAAATTATGCATTTAATGAATATATTAAAAAAGCAAAATAAAATTATTTATGACTCTGAAAGTAGCAGAATCCAAAGGAAGGTATAGTTCTCATAGCTCTAAAAAATTCAGTACACTTTCAGGCACTTAGACATAGATGCAGGTAAGAGGAGAAGCAACTCAAGACAGGTAAAAAACATTCAACTTATCAGAATACTTTTGGGAAAAGAGTCTTGACTTATTGCTAAGTAAAACAACAGCAGATTTTAAACTGCAATTTCTGACAATGAAGCCTTTTATGATTTCAAATAACAAGACGATTAAAAAAAAATAAAGAGATAAAAATAAAAGGAGGAGGGAAAAAAAGGAGGAAAATAAACCTCAGGAAACCTCAAAAAATTGCAGGTGCCACCATCAAAACTGGTATCACAACTCTGTCCAGCCCAGCTGAGAGGGGAATTGCTGGGGATCTGGCAGATCTCATACTCAAGAGATTCAATGAGTCCATCTGAGACTCTCCATTTTGTCTCTGAAGAATTCAACAAACAGCTCATAACAGGTATCTTAAGGAACAAATGCAAGTAAGAAAAAATCAACTAGGGTTATGCTAAACTAAATGTCAGGAAAGTTCCATGTTATGTGACGACAACAACAACAACAAAAGTATCTTTGTCTGCCTCTGCCATTATGTAGTAAGAGGCAGAGCTCCCTGCTGCAGCTGATCATGGCTTCATTTAAATGAGCAAAACAAGGCCAAAAAGGAAATGTATTTTGTAATTTAGAACACAGTTTTTAACTTTCAATGGTAACAAATAGAAAAACAAGCTAATGGTAGAATTTAGAGTATGAATTATTAGGTTTTATGCTGAAACACTTAGACTGGCTGAATTCTCCATGTCAACAACATAAGAGTTTCAAGCATGACTAATGTGCTCATCAATATAGCTTCAATAAGATTATAATAATTACAGAAAACTCCCTCACCTTTGGAGAGAATTCAGAATTGCTATTTTTCTTTAAGACTGCCAAAATTATATCATATCTCCAGCAATGAGAATGTAATGCAATCCTTTATGGCTGAACAAAAGGCATTTCTTGGAATATAACTGAGTTGTTTCCAGATAACCCAAGGATCTCTGTCCTCCAAACCAGAAATCCTGGTATTTTCTTAACGGGATGGGATAGTTCAGCACACTTATTTCCACAGGTGACCATTAAGATGAAACATGCCTCTTCTAGTCATACATTGATAAGATACAGTCAGAAGTATCAAAGCTAGTGTCAGTATATCAAATAAATTTAGAATGCAGAGCACAAACAAGGTAGGAAAAGCTGTCACATGTCCATGTGTGTGGCTTCAGGCATGGGAAGAAATCTGCTCCATACTTCAACCTGTATGAGGCCCAAACTCGGCAATATTTCCCAGGCACATCTTAAAGCAGGAAACATTTGGGAGAATAGGTCACTTTGAAGGAAATAACATAAAATACTACAAGAACTATTTACATTCCTAAAATTTCTAACAATGAAGCAAAGCCAGCCACACAAGATGGTGCAGAAGGATCACTGAAAATCCAGGCTATACACATACAATTTCAATATTGTCAAAGTATCACAGTGTTTCTACTTGCTCATATTTACCCAAGCTAACTATAAGTACCTAGAAACACTATCCATTTGTCTAGCCTGTACTTCGCCATCTTGTCTATGAGGATGATAAAAGTCTAACTGAAGTCAAGATAAAAAGCATGCACTACTCTTCCCACATTCATCAAGACAGTCACCTCATCACAGAAGGCTATCAGGTTTGTTAAGCATGATTTGCTCTTCATAAATCCATCCTCACTGCTCCAAATCACTTTCCCATCTTTCATATATTTAGAAATGGTTTCCAGGATTATTTGCTCCATCAGCTTCCCAGAGGTCAAGTGAGGCTAACTGTGTTGTTGGTCCCAAATCCTCCTGGTTGCCTGTCTTGAATGAATTTGCATTCTTTGAGTACCTAGAAGCCTCCCTCAATCACCATAACCTAAGATTATCAGTCCTGTCTCTCCCAAGTAGACCTTGGTCCTCAGAGATGATCCCATGGTCATACACCCCACATATCTGTTGTCAACAGCAGTTATGCAGTCAGTTGTTAGATTTCAGATCTCCTGAAGCCATTGACCCTCAGCAACAGGATCAAGGAGAGACCACCCTTGAAAATCGCCCCAGAGCCACATAGTCATGCTTTATACATTTCACATCTCTTCTGGCAGAAAGTGGACCAGACTCCTATGATCAGAAAAGTCTCTGCAGTCTCTCCACATCCTGGATCTGATTTCCAAGCAAGCAGTAAAGTCTCCAGACAGCAGATCTAGTCAGCCAACACAGGCCTCCATCCTGCACAGCAGGGAACAACACAACTGTCCCTTACCACTTTCTCCTGATGCCATACAGCTCCAAGCCCCTCATCTGCAACCACAGCACTGAATCTGCTCTGCAGATGCAAACCCAATGGCAACCAAGAGCTGTCCTCCATTGTCAGAGGTCACAAGCTCCCTCCTGTAAACACTCCTGCATCCTTTAGCTGGGTGCTGGGAGCTAGGGTCAAGTCATGGCTCTTATACTGGCCATTCCCCAGTACCAGCTGCAGGCATTCTCTACCCTCCCTATTCAGAAGGCAGCTGGAGTAGGAGCCCCAAACCCACTCTGATGGGGGACAGCTGGCAGAACTCCTTAGAGTCCACAGAGCTTTTGCTAGAAACAGAGTTTCCTGTAGGTACCTTTTGATAAAAGAGTCAGTAGAAAGTGGTTCACAGCATCCCCAGAAATTCTCCAACAATACTAGAAATTCTGAAAGAACGTATCATCCCTTTTCTTGGCCACAGACTTAATTTCCTTTAAAATTTCCTCCAGGAAAATAAACCTTCAATTACAGTAAAGAAACTTGCAACAAACAATAAATACAAGGTGTATAACTTTGTACTGAAGGTGCAAAGTTTAATTCTAGCATCATCTTTCTCTGCTTTGTATTTTTCAGTCTTTGGAGTCACTGAAACACTAGTAAAAGCCAAACCAAAATGCAGGAATATTTTAGAAGTAGATTATTTTCAAAAGATCACTTAGTCACAAAAGCACAAATAATTAGGCATATGTTTAAGTTCATGCACACAGGTGGCATCAAAGACACGGGACTAATGTGTGTTAAATCAAATATGGCCAAGAGTTTGTGGTGCTAAAAATCCAGTCTAATGTCTTGTCAAAATAAAACCAATTTCAATGTAACTTAAAATTTTACAGTGAAGCAGAAAAATCCATTCTGCAGATAATAGGTTAATTTTTAGCTAACGTCTTTCCTAAAACTGTCATAAATGCAATTATTATTTTTTACACCATATGTAAAAGACAGAAGGCTGCAGCTAATAAATAGCATTTTTCATTCTATTCTCCAATCCTCCCAGGGGAAGACTTTGGCCTCTTCAAAGGGAGTGAAATCCATTCCAAGACAAAAAGTGAAAAGAAAGCAGTATTTTTCATTTTAAGCTTCCCCATTTTTGCTTAAGATTTAGCAAAAATAGAACAATCTATTGAATACAGGTGACTAAATACATGATCTCTGACTATGCGGTTGCTGTTTTGGGCTTTGCTAAAATGTACATGGAAATTACCCACCGAATAATAAATTAAATTACCACAAACCTATATTGTTGAATATATGTATTTTCTTCCCAAAATGAAGGATTTTTATTAAAATATTGATATTAGAGGCAATAATTGCAGGAAAATAGAATCATATTTCAGAATCTTTCTACATATTTGAGAATTTTCGTTATGGAAAGATATCGACAGGAATGATGCAGACCTGTATTTGAAAAGGCTTTTCTTACACAACATTATCCCTTTGAAAGACTCGCTTTTGGTGAGGCATCTGCTTTTCTTCATCCTATTATTACATTAAGAGAAGGTCAGATTTGAATGACTGAAGAAAATATCCAGCTCTTTCTGCAGATGTCTCAACAACTTTAGTACCACTGTGTCCTTGCTCTGAGCACCTCTTTTTACAGTCTGAATGTATTTCCAATATAGACTTTCAGTTTGGCTTCCTACAGGAGGCAAACTTACACAGTCATATATAATATAACTTTTTGTCTGCTAGCAATGAATTTGAACTCAGAAATCAAGTTCAACAAAAACTGACACAGTGGTAAAGGTGCCAAAGCTTCCTAGAAGTGTCATGAAAAAAGACTGGAGGTAAAAAAAATGGAAACAGTTTAGCAACAGTGTATTGAAACATACACAATTAAAACCAGCATATGCCAGCAGAACCCTAATGTAACAATGCAATTATAACTGTCTATTTGTATTCACTGAAATCTTAGAGACTGTATATGAAGAAATGAGACCACAAGTAAATTAAGTTATTAGAAATTATCATATCAAGACCAGATACACTACAGGAGGTCGAGTCAGATGGTTTAAGGAGAGCCACACAGCATCAAAGACAACTTCATTTGTTCCTCTTCCACAGAGAGGTTCTTCCAGCCACTCTCTCCACTGTGGTACGTGAACAATTTGAAGAAGGATTGTGTTATGCTGCATGGGTCCAAAGGTGACTGGGGCAGGTCTGCAGAGCACTGCTCCCCCAGCTGCAGCCTGGCTGGCACGGCCACACATCACAGAGTGCAAAAACAGCCCTTAGAGGACTGATGTGCCTGGGTTCAGGGACTGTGTTTCTTCTATCAGCTCCCTTTTGACAAAGTGATGATGCCCAGAGACAGTAACACAACCACAAATTCAGAAAAGATGGTCACCATCTAGTGCTATTTTGTGGTCTTCTGGTGGGCCACAGCATATCCTAATGCAGAGCAACAGGCTGTTACAGTGTAGTGCTTTCCCTTGCTGAGGTACAGATGGACCTCAGAGTTAACATTTCATAAAACTTTCATTGAAGTTAGATACTTCACATCTTCAAACCATTGCATGTATGATGCAATATCATCCTGCTTGCAGATTTAACATATTATATATGTAAGACAAAGATGCCTAATTCCATGTTAATACAGTTTTCTCTAAGGAAATTTTCTGCCCTTCATGGGTGGCAGTAGTACAACCATATTATCTCAGTGCCAGGTATTTTATATTCAGGAAAATCTAGTATTGAAATGAAAAAAAAAAAAAAAAAGTTCAAATACACAAACAATCAAAATTAAATCTAGCCTTGATGTTATAATTACTAAGTATATGGAAAAAACTGTCTTTAACAGTTTGTTTCATATAATCTGGAATTAAAATATCTTAATTGAAACTATGTGATTAAGTGCATAATTTTTCAACATTACCAGTGCTTTTCTGGGACTTGATAAGGCTGGCTTTCATATAAATCTTAAATACTAAATCTCAATTCCTGAAACATCTTCTTATCTTGAGGACTCAGGTGAACTGATCATCCCTTGAATGACATGTCTTTTTAAGAACAAGGAACAGACTGGCTTACTTTGGAGGCACTGACATTTTGAGCTAGTTTGATTTGGAGAAGGGAAACATAAGGTGAAAGAGTTGCTCTGTCCCTTTATAGCTGGCTTTCAGACCAAGGACTGAGAGCGTAATTTTTTCAAATGGAAGTAAAACTTGAAAGCAAAAAGGGTGGACTGAGCCCTGACAGTTGATAGCTTTTCTTTTTCATTCACACTGAAGAAAGAGCACCTAGCATTTCACAGCTTATGAACTGATAAATCCTTTTCCTTAACTCTGAAAGGATAATTCTCCAGTGTTTGTACTACTACCTCACAAAGATAAAACAGTTCTTTCATGTGCTCTACAATAAAGAAATTTTAACATATTTTTAATTATATCACAATACTAATTCTTCTTTGATAGACTTGTTCAGAATGGTTTAATTGTTGACTACTGCTTTTTATATTTCTTTCAATTAACTGAAAGACTTGATAGGTAACTTATGAACTGACACAGAAAAAACATTATATACATCTAGTATTGTGCAGAGAGAAAATACACTTGAATATTTATGTTTGCAACCAGTTAAGCTACTGAGTACCAAGCATGTGAGAAACAGCGCAAAAGACACAGAAACAGTAATGAAGAATCGGTGACTCTATTACTTTCATTTATTAATTTAATATGCACAGTATAAGTAAACAAGGATTGGATGAATGAATGCAAGAGGAAATAGGCCTTAAAGATGCTTATGAAAACTGATTTGAAAAAAGAATCAAGGTGCAGAGGCTGGACAGTGTTAAAAACTTTGAAAGCAAACAAAACAGAAACAGATCTGAACAGAGAGCAAATAACAAATTAAAGAAGAGGAAGCATCCTGGGAAACCACATCTAGATTAGAGTATGCAATTACAGCATTTTCAGCTTGATAAAACAATCGATTATAACAGTGGATTAATTTTAAGTCATGAGTGAACACCGAGATCTGAAAAAGAGCCAGTTACTTTCTCTGGCAGTCTTCTACTCAGAAGTTGTAAGTTACAGTTTCACCCACTCGATGATCAGTGCAAAACTAGAAAGGCCCTTGATATATGTTCAGTAACTTTCAATGGATACCACACAAAGGCATTCCTAAACACATCAAACAATGATGGCAATATTTATTACTGCATCAACTGCAATAAACAAACCCAAATAATAAAGCAATAACACACACAATAAACAATTACAACACCTTAAATTTAAAATTGTAGACATAACTTTAACAGCCAAAAGGCTAATATGATTTTGAAAAAGAATACTGAAAATATTAAAATAGCACAATACAAAAGCTAAGAAGCTTTGAAGAAAAGGAAGCTGAGGTTCTAGGCCAACTTTATTCAAGCTGTCTAATTATATACAAGATAAACTCAGTGAATATGTTCAGCATATAAGCTCAGTCATCAATGCATCCAAATTCTCATTTCTTCACCAGCTGTTTCATTTAATACAACTCTATTCTGTCCTTTTCTTGAATGATAACACATAAAGAATGGCGTTCATGATCCACCTGGTGGATGAGGGAGAGGCTGTGAGTGTGTGACTTGGACTTTAGTAAAGCCTTCAATACTGCTTCCCACAGCATTCCCCGGAGAAGCTGGCAGCCCATGGCTTGGACAGGGGCACTCTTTGCTGGGTTAAAACCTGCCTGGATGTCTGTGCCCAGAGTGGTGAATGGAGTTACACCCAGCTGGCAGACAGTCAGTAGTGGTGTTCCCCAAGGCTCATTATTTGGGACAGTCCTATTTAATATCTTTATCAATAATTTGGGTGAGGGGATTGAGTGCACTCTCAGTAAGTTCACAGACAACACCAGGATGGGTGGGAGACCTGACCTACTGGAGGGCAGGAAGGCTTTGCAGAGGGATCTGGACAGGCTGGATCGATGGGCTGAGGCCAGCTGTATGAGGTTCAACAAGGCAAAGTGCCAAGTCCTGTGCTTGGATTGCAACAGCCCCAGGCAGCGCTGCAGGCTTTAGGAAGAGCGGCTGGAAAGCTCCTTGGTGGAAAGGGACCCAGAAGTGCTGGCTGACAGCAGGAGCCAGCAGTCTGCCCAGATGGCCAAAAAGGTCAATGGCATCCTGGCCTGTATCAAAAATAAAGTGACCAGCAGGACTAGGGCAGTGGTTATGACCCTGTACTCAGCATTGGTGAGGCTACACATTGAGTACTGGATTCACTTTAGGGCCTCCGACTTCAACAAAGACATTTTTTATGCTGCTGACCATTGTTGGTTTTCATACATTTGATTCTTACATATTTATTGACTCAGATTAGATCTGATCAC
The DNA here is from genome assembly GCA_013400415.1 of Scytalopus superciliaris. Classification (NCBI taxonomy): domain Eukaryota; kingdom Metazoa; phylum Chordata; class Aves; order Passeriformes; family Rhinocryptidae; genus Scytalopus; species Scytalopus superciliaris. The sequence goes on from VXBX01005595.1 coordinate 1,517,720, forward strand.
TTTTGATACGTAAAAATTAAAAAAGCTAGTAAGCTACATTCAAGTATGTAGAGTGACATATCTCGGCAAGGCAAAAAACCGAAAAAGTAGACTCCAGATTAAAGAAACTGGGTTATGCACTTTATGAGGGTTTTCTAGGCTTGTTTATCTGCAATAATCAGAAGAGGAGCAGATAAAAAATGCCAAAAAATGGCAACTAATGTACTCCTCATTCACTTGTGAAAAAAAATAGGTTAAAATGTAGTTTGTGTTTAATCAAAATTTGTATCTCTCAAGCGTTTTAACTAAAATACTCTGCATCTTGCAAAAATTATTTAGTGATAAACCTGTAAGATTGCATTTGACATAGATAAAAATCTTGCTTTATGCTTAGACCAATCTAGGTAATCATGTAATTTTTGCTTGCTTTAATTTTGTCATTACTGAAAAAAAATCTCCAGTTTCCATCAGACTTCTTAAAAAAAATAAGATATTGGAAAAGAAAATTAAGGACTTTATCTTTTTTGCTTTTTACTGATTTCAGTTTAAACAGCTGTACTGTATGAAAAATCATGCCAGATAGCATGACCCAATGTGCTTTGACAAAATGTAAATGTATTCAAATATATGCATTATGCAAATAATTCCTATACTTCGGAAGTCTAGACATATTCCTATAGGAACACAGCTACCAGAAACAATATTTGAGCAAACACATACATTCGATTTGTTCTGCAAAAAATACATTAGAACATATATAGTGTCTAGAGGTCAGTCTGTATTATTCTATAAATTCTTTTACACTCTACATTTGATGCACATGATATTCAACTGATAAAGAAATATGGAATGGGAAAAGTAAGAAACACTTGTAGTCTAACAGAAATGCCATTGCTGAGAGATCAACTCTACTTGACCATGGTTTTAAAATAAAAATAATCCTATTATAAGCTACAAAACATTAAACTTTGCTCCTGTCTTAGAACTTGCTTTACTCACTTACCTACATTGCTACAAAAGAGGAAAACTAGCTCAGTGAAATCTACACATCAGTCTAGACTCAGACTTTAACTTCCTGAAAATAAAAATAAGTAAGACTGAAAACCTCTTTTCCACCGTTTAAAGATGCGTAACAATCTTTGTCCATTTTTAATGGAGAATCTGAGTAATGCTGTTAATGGTGAAGTAGAAAACATAAGAAAATATATTTTCCAACCAATTGTCCTAATTCTCTTTCATGTCATTCTATTAGGCTTTTTATACTCTTTCAAATTTTATAACTTCCTTGTAAGTGTCTTGAATTGCAAGGGAGAAACAGCTTCAAGATCAGAAATGGAAATCTGAATATGAGAGAAATAAAATTGTCTGGTTTCCAGGAGGTTTGGAAGAAAATGCATAGACAAAAATGTATGCATATTTACACATTTACTCTGCATACACAATGACCATGATTACAGTCAACCAACCATTAATTTATTGAACTGATCATTGGTGCAGGAGTTCCTTAGCAAAATATCATTAAGTTACAAAAGCAAATCCACATATATCTTTGCATGCATGCTAGCATGTCTGACCTTTTAAATACCAGACCTATTTTTACTGTGATTTACATACTATGTAGATGATCATTAGGTACTGGGGTAGAATCTTAATGACTGAAGCTCACTCAAGGCTGGTTTATGTACATTCAGTGCTCACCTGGCAGGATTTGGCATACACTGGTGAACATTTTTGCTGGTTCACAAAATTATCAGGGACAAAGGGATTCAAGAAGCTACAGAAGTGCACATGAACCATACACATTCAAATCACCTGTAGGCCAGACTATAAAAATAAGATTGGAACATTCCAAAACATACAGCTGACTTGCATGAGTTAAAATCTACCTGGGTGGGGAAATAAATACACTGACATGTGGTAGTGCTGCTCAGAGCCAGGTCCCATACAATCTTCATTCAGCTCCTGTTCTCTATAAAAGTGTGCAAACCTTGAAAAATTGTTATTCTAGGGATAGTACAACCTTGCCCAGGAAGCAACAACACTGAAATTGGACAGTCTGTGAAAATTAGTCACTGGTTTTGTAGAAATATAAATGTGACTCCAGCAGCAATAGCAGCAGTAGAAATGGATTAGGGAGGTATATTAGTCTTTAGAAGAGGTCCATTGCACAGAACAACTCAATCATAAGTATGCCTGTGCCACTGCAATGGCTACTCTTTAGGATACAAAGAGCACTGTCAAGAGAGAACCAGTTTCTCTGGCTCTCACAAGACCTAACCATGATGCTGGTACAAATCCCTCACCAGACCTGTGGAGGGTCAAGGGAGTAAGGAAAGAAAAATGAAGTGCAGTAAAAATTTCAGCCGACAAATATAAATGGACTGAATTTAGGGTGGGCAGGCAGCTTAAACCTACAGATGGAGGAAAAGGAAATGGCTTTGGGAACCACTTTTAAATACCCCAGATGCAATTCCATAGATCTTGCAGTAAAATTTTCTCTCCCTTCCACTTCAGGAGAAATAACATAGGAAGTCCAAATAAAGCTATCAGAATGCATCCTGGAATTCTTATTTAGTAAGTCTACACAAAGCAGGCTATTGAAACACAACACTATATCAAGAACTAAGCAGTACACCACTGATACCTGTAAAGGGATACATACGTAGTTATACTACAAACATGCAACATTTAGCCTTAAAAAGCTGTGAGGACACACAGACGCGCAGCAGAATTTTTGGTGAGACTGGTGTATAATGCTAGTGTTATGCTGATTAAAGGGTCTATTATTTTAAGTTGAAACATTTCATTCTAGTGGAAACCTCCACTACCTCTTTCCTCCCACCCTATTCCCATTTACTCTTCCTTCTTTGGGTAATCAAAGCACATTTAAGATTTGTTACTGCTGCTAACAAATTAGTAATTATATAGGTAATTTACACCTAATTTGTACACTAACATTATCACTGGTACTGGTAATTTCATCATAAAACATGCTGCTGCTCAGTTTCTTCTCTTTCAAAGGTAAAAGTAAGCTGACTTGAACAGCTATTTTTATCTCAGAGTGTAAAGACATGAAAGGTACATTTCACAATCAGTGTCCAACTATTGCACACAGTGAAGTAGGCTCTCCTGTAACATCTGAACTGCTAAAACTAGTCAGACCATTTATTCCAGTGCATTACCTCTTTAATAAAAAGTAGTTATTCTTTTGCCAATACAGCTAGAAAACAGTATAAAGAATTGCAAACAGTCAAATGGAAGAATACTGAGCCTTCTTATTTCTATTTAGGCAATGGAGCAATAATCTCAGTGAAAAATCTCATTATTAAAAACACAAGCGACAAAAGTCTAATTTTCTTGGAAAATCTTGCTATTTTAGGAAGTACTGATACACGTTTATGATGTATTCTTGGTAGGTGATTAATAAAAATCCCAAATCATACATAACGTCAATTGTTCCCGGACCAACTGAATACAGGTTCATTTGCGACACTTGAACTGTATTTTGTACTCTATATGTTAGACAGGGGTCAAGTGGGCTTCACAGATTAGCTATCAATAAATCCTGTACAACAGCACAACAATATATATCACTAAACCTCAAACACTGACATGGATCACAACACAGCTTTAAAACCCATACAGCTTCTGCAGAAGTAATACAATATTATCTCTCTGCAGACCTCAAGAGATCCTCAAAAATCAAGGGACTGCAACATTGCCAGTCCCCTGTGTTCAACAATATTATCAAGTCCCCCCAGCCACTGAAATATAGGCCTAAAAATCATGAGGTTTAAAGATAAAAATCAGCACTATGCTTTATCTTCTCAACAAAAAGCTTACAATTCCTACTTCCAATCTTGTTCCACAATAGCAAGGGTTATTTATTTTCTGGGGAAGTTTGGTTTCTCAGAAAGTAATCCCATTTCACAGCTAGAGCTCTAGGAGGAACACTGAATATTGGTATGTGATATTGTGAAAGCATGTAACACAGAATGTGGTACACAGCTGATTTTTTTACCCATCACCCATCTACCACACATCCTTGGAGGATGGACTATTTCAAGGAAAAACACTGCATCTTCCCCAAGAACAAATATCAGCCCTGCATCGTTTCATCATGATATATGACTCCATTATACACACTCTTACTGGAAGAACTCCTGTGGCAGCATGGCCCATAGGAAATATCTCTGTATGCACTTAGTATGCAGCACTAGTAGGTATAACAGATAGTAGTTCAGAGTGGTCTATCCTCTGTAAGGGAAGAAGGTCCATCCCACCTCTGTAGACCCTTCCTCCAAGGAATTAGTACTGGAAGTTGAATGCAGACATTACTTGGGAGGAAAGACAGCAACGAGAAATGTTATTCCTGGGGTCATGTCTCTTGTAGAATCTGCATTTCAACATTTCATAGCCAGGAGAAATACAGCTTACAGTTTTACATCTATATCATCACCTGTGATGCTGGGGGTGGAGGAATGGGGGTGAGACAAGAATGGGGGAGACACAGGAAAGAGGACAGAAACAGAGGAAAGGAGAAGGAGGAGAATTCTGTCTATTGGGAAGGAGAGCTCAAGAACAGGCACCCAGGCATCACTCCTCTTAGACTGTCTCAAATTCGGGATGAAGTAGCAATTCTTACACAGATCTGTTGTCTGTTATTTTGTAGGCTTAGGTTTTTCAAGTGGACACTTGCAATATGGCGTTTACATGTAAAAGATGGTCTGGGATTTTAGATGAACTTTAGATACAAATAGTGTAAGATATTGAACCAAATCTGGAGCAATTACTACTTAAAGTAATGGTTATTTTTAAATCACATATTTTACTGATCTTTGAATAAAAAGATTCTAAGCAAATGTTAGATATTCAGATTTCATAATTAACTTCCAAACATATTTTACAGAATCAGGGTTAATTTTCCCTATCTATATTGATCAAGAGTGTGCTTTCCACAGGCTAACTCTTCCAGACATATTTTTTGAACCACTAAGCCAAGGCAATCTGTACAATTCACCACTCAAGGAATACCATGGCCAGTTTAACAAGTGACCAGCTCAGCTTGCAACACACAACAGGGCTCAGTTAAGTAAATTGGGTGTTGCTTGGTCAGTGACTTTTTTTTTTTAAACATGTTTTTTTAATAATTAATTGAGTGTGCATCCTCGTGCTACAACTGATTGCATTTCATTACAATCTCTCATTTCAGCACATTATAACTTAACCATAAAATCTGGCCTTTGGCAGAAACGTGGCATTCAAGGACTCAAAAGATGTATATAATACCATTTTTAAATGGAGAGACCAATAAGCTTTTGGAAAAATTTTAACAGCAACTTTTTAGTTACAGATGTGAGGTAAATTACGTTGACTGAAATCTATTTACCTCCATCACAGCCTGCAATTTATATTAAATATCAGTTTTTTAAAATGTATTCTGACTCTAAAAGTGAAGGAAAATTACTGTCTACAGTTTCATGGAGATGTACATTTTTTTAAAGTTTATCAACATGAAAAAAGCAAGCTGTTTCTCTGATGAATGGGAAAACACATGCAAATGATTAATTGTTCATTTGAAAGCAGTACAATCTTCAAGGGGAAATGTCCAAAAATAACTATATGAAGTCTTTTTATGTTGCATGGGAATTGTCATATAGGAAATAACTGACCTATAAGAAAAATTTAAAACAAGATTAAAAATTACTACACTGTACAGTAATGTCCAGTAATGTATTCTCTTATTATGAAATAATAGAATAGCATGACTTCGCTCCCTTTCATTTCATTAAGCTAATTCTCAAAAGGTTTTTCTGAGGTTTGCAGACAGCTACATTCTACTTCTGAAAACAGGAAAAACAGTTGTGGAAAAAAAAATCAAAGTACAGACAACTGAAAAGTAATGCAAAAAGCAAAAATAAGATGGCTTGACTAAATCTTTTGACACCAGTCTTGAGCTATCCAGAAGATCTGAACTCAAAACAGCAGATTATCTGCTTGGGGGCAGAAATTGTCCTACAAATATGGGGCAGTATCTTAAGTTTCAGATGTGCACCTTCTGAGCAGAGATACCAGGCAAAAAGGTCACATAATATCTTACAGCTCTCTAAGCCAACTTTCAAAGATCCCTGGAAAAATCTTGCTCAAATTTACTGACAGTAAAACTGCTCAAATAGCACTTTATGCTGGCTTTGAATAAATTCCATAAATAACACATAAGTGCAGAGGGTCAGTGAAGAACCAGGTTCCTTCTAGACTAGCCTTATAGAACTGTGACAGGTAATGAGACAGATTACAGAAGCATTAAAGCAATTTTTAAAAGAGAAGACTGAAAAGATTGGGGTGAAATCCATCAAACCAAGAATTGGTTTCTACAATCCAGACATCTATATTACTCTGTCACCCCAAGGGATCCACTGTAGTCATTGAAGGCCTAGTAAGTAAAATCATGTTATCTAAGATGAAATGCATTTCATGTGGGAATTAAACAAAACAGGTGCACGTAGGTCCTTAAAGTTCTTCCTTTCCATCAACTAAAAAGGCAAAGCAAGAGCTCAATTAGTAGATATCTACACCAGTGATACCCTGCACTGAACCTTGTAGCACTTTTTGAATCATGTTTTTTTGCTTTCCCTTCTCATTGAAAGATTTTTCTGGACTATTTATTTTTACTAATCTGTTTCAGAAATACTTGATGAATGCTACAAATAAAAAGTTTATATTATATACAGTTAATTAAATCTGAGTTGTTTGCGATTATAATTTCTCTGTGTTTTCACATAAATTAAAAAAAACCCGACAGCACAGTCTTTCCATGTCTTTTCCATAGAATAGTTGTCATAATTTCAATTTTTGCTTTAGGCCACATACTGCATTTTCTATTTGTAATAAAATATGCACAATATAGTTAAGCTCAGTTTTCCAAAAGTAATCACAGGTCCACATTTGCTAAAAAAAAACAAAAAAAAAAAAACCCTGAAGCTTTATCAGCAAATCAGTGCAATTATAGTCTTTGTACACAACACACAGCTGCTAGCCCTTTGAAAAACCGCCAAGAATTACAAAGTGATAGACTGCAAGAGAAATCACGTTTCAGAAAAGAATCTTCTATTACTTCCAATCTTACAAAATTCTAAACTTTAATTCACTTAGGAAAAGATAGCTTTCTGGAAATCCTGGCTTCCCTCTGCATATTTTTGTTCTCCAGCTATCTAAAGTTTGATGTCTCCAGTCTTGCTCCTTTTTGACGGACAAAAGGAAAGGAGTAACACACTATTAGTTCATGTCCATAACACAAGTTCCAGTTGTCATGTGTATCAATAAATATTTGCCAACTGCAGACTAGATCACAACACACAGAAAAGATGTGTGGCTGTTTATTCATCTGCGTATGGCACTTGTGCTTTAAACCTTTAAATTTATCATTTACTCCTCACAGGTGCTGATGTCGGCCTAAAGCTTTGTGGGAAAGGCCTGGAATACCTTACACAGATATTGAATAGGCCATGAAGTATATTTTACCTAGTTTGATCTCTTTGCTGGTAATCAACACTGATTGACTCAGACTTAAATGTGAGATAACAGCAAGCAAAGAAAACGGGAAGTGACTATTGAAGTAACTGAATGAGAGGCTGGAGAGCAGCGCTGTGGAAAGGGACCTGGGAGTCCTGGTGGATGGTAAGTTGAATATGAGCCAGCCATTCAATATGAGGCAGTCAGGAGGGCCAACCCTTTCCTGGGTGGGGGCATCAGGCAAAGCATCACCAGCCAGGCGAGGGAGGGGTTTGTCCCGCTCTGCTCTGCACTGGGGCGGCCTCACCTTGGATATTGTGGGCAGTTTTGGGCAATATAAGAAAGATATTAAGCTGTTAGAGAGTGTCCAATGGAAGGCCAAAAGGATGGTGAAGGGTCTGGGGGGGAAGCCATGTGAGGAGTGGTTGAGGTCACTTGGTTTGTTCAGCCTGGAGAAGAGACTTCATTGCAGTCTTCCATATCCTCATGAGGGGGAAGCGGAAGGACAGGTACCAATCTCTTCATTCTCATGATCAGTAACAGGACTCGAGGAAACATCATGGAGCTGAGTCAGGGGAGGCTTAGGTTGGGTATCAGGGAAAAGTTTTTCACCCAAACCATGGCTGAGCACTAGAACAGGTGCACCGAGGGAAGTGGTCGCAGCACCAAGCCTTTCCAAATTCAAGAAACATTTGGACAACGCTCTCAGACACATGGTGTGATTCTTGGGGTGTCCTGTACAGAGCCACGAATTGCACTCAATGATCCTCATGGCTCCCTTCCAATTCAGGATATTCTACGATTCTATGATTCTATTTTACGATTCTACAGTACTAGTTACCAAATATTCCTATCAAGCCAGCTTTTTTTTTTAAATACCTAGTTTCTTCTTCTGATCCATCATTTCCCCGGTTAAAGACCAAGTAACTTACATATCTGCCTCCAAGTGCAATGTTTTTTGTGGTGTCTCTAATTACACAGAAGAAACAATTTCTGCATGCTGGACACCCACCAGCATGCTAGAATCAGACTGCAAACCATACCCTGAGGGCTAGGCTGATTACATATGCCCTTTACTTACTTCTTATAAGCACAGAGAGTCAGGTAATAATACATTGCTTTTAGTCACAGGCTAATCTGCCATGTATAAAGTTTCTGACATAGGTTATTTATTCTTTCATTAAGCTCAGGCCCATTTACAGACTGCACTCAGGAGAGCTCCTTTCTTCTCTGCCTCACTAGCAAAGCCTAACCATAGGTTCTGTAAGGAACGTCCAGTATCTTCCTTCCACCACTGCCAGCCACAGTCTTCCCTGTAGAGAGACCTCCCCAGACTCCATACCCAGTGCTCAGGTTGCCTCTGACCTGCCTTTACTCCAAAGCCTGCCCTAAGCTTCATGCTTTCAGATTGTCACTCGCTTTCATACACAGCACTGCTCTGCCCTAACTTGGATCGCTCTGGTTTCCTTTCCTTTCCTCTCCCAGCCCATCAGGTAGACAGCAACTCTGTGCCAGTCAGGAGACCCCTGGCCATCCCTTGTCCAGCTCCAGAATGGGGCAGGAGAGCTACTTGCTAATGCAGTAAGCACTGCTCTGCACTGCAGTATGACTTCTGATCTCAGTAGTCCTCTCAGTTCATCGTCTCCCACTTTTCAAAGAGGCGTATGGAGAGCAGGTAAAACTAAACGCAATACAAGACCCCATGGCACTCATCTGGACTTTCCTTCAATTCATTAACAACCAGCAATGTATTTCCACACACCTATGTTCAAAAGCAGGCAGCAACCTGAAATGAGATGTTTTCAAATAAGCTTTTGAGAAAGACACCATCAAATGTTCTATTAAAATGTAAATATATTGCCTCTATTATATTCTTTTCCTCTCTTAATTTTATAATTTGATCATGGCTTGTTAGTTCTGGTTTCTTTGTTTAAAACCTATGCCAGTACTGGCTCAGCTATCCTCTAATTATCTATGTAAATGACAGTGCCTTTAAAGATATTAGCATCTGTTTTGATAGTTTATTAGAGACTGAATTAACCATTCACTGAAAAAGGCAAAGAAAACTGTGTAGTAATCATATACCTTCCATTTATAAAGGTGACAATTCAGCTGAAAAGTTAATACAAATATTTTCCATGCCTCTGAAAGCCATAGTAAAGTTTATTAAACATTTCTGCTGTCACAACAGATTCTGGAACTTTTAAAATCAATAAGCTTTTCCAACTCTCAAAATGCTATGAGAAGTTTTACAACCAACATTAGTGATGCTGTCACTCTTCGATATACTAAAACTGTTTTTTAGAAAAACAAACCAAGAGGAGAAAAGAGCCCTGCAGCAACAGCAAATAAAGCCCCTTATGATTAAATTTCGATAGGTTTAAATGTCATAAATAGATTGAAACAGTGAAACAATATAGTGTATTGATAGTTTTATTTTTTAAAATCTTTTACATTGTACTATTGAAAAATACTAAAAATACATAGTATGAAACACATTCCACAGTTCTCACCATGAAGCTGCAAAGGTTTTTCTATGTAAAAGAGGTTAAAAAGAAAACGGAGGGTTTATGACAATTTCCACTCCTCAGCCTTTGCCGTCCCTTGAAAGAACCACAGGAACAGGAAAGCAGAAAAATGTTCAGCTTTACTTTCCATGTCAGACTTCTTTTTTAGAGGTGTAATACAAAAGCTGTCTACTGTACAGCAAAGAAGAGATGAGATCTTCACTGGAATAACTGATCAGAGGTTTGTTCATTGCTAGTTATCAGCAAATCCTTCCAACAGGAGTTTAACTTATGACACGCTTCAGATTTCACAGACAGAAGAATAGAAGAGCAAAAGGTCTTCTCTGTGGGTTAGGAAATTCATGGCATTTAAACAAATATCAAATTTTGAGTTAAGAAAGTACTCCTAGACACAGCTTTTATAAAAGCTTATAAAGCAAATATGCAAACCCAGGGCCTGATTTGCATTACTATAAGTTAGAAATTTGTTTGTATCTAATTATAGTATCAATATTTGCTTAGCTTTAATTAAGAGTCATAAAGTTTCAACTCTTGTCTTCAATTTTTGCTTCTAATTTGATCAATAATTTATTATCAGCTGAAAACCAAACACACCTTATTAATAGTATATAAACAAAATTTTGTCTTAATAGTGTCAAAGTTAAACAAAATCTCAATTAGGAAATTCTGATTTTCTCTAAACATCCTATTCTAGGACAGAACTAAATCTTTAGACCAGGGAGGCCAGCAGATTAACCATTCCAAAAAAAACATCTGCAGCAGACTTTATTAGCATCAAAATAAAAAATGCTGTATTACTGAAACAGAAATACATTCAAATCCAAAGTAAGCTACAAGGCACCCAGGGCAGAGAGCTTAAAGGAGGAGGACAGAACACAAAATCTAAGCCAAAGAAAAGAAACACAGAGAATGTACAATAGGAAATTATATATTTGAAATCCAAGAAGATACACATGCACATAGCTAGGAGAAAATGTTAGGACAGTTAGATGAGAACACAAAATTAAAAAAAAAAGGCAATGGAAAATTAAATTCTACAAGCAGAAGTAGTGAATCAGAAGATATGGTAGTATTACTGCATAAAGTAATAACATAGTATGTCAAGCATACTCTGTTTCTTTGATTACCTAATCACAGTGAGATTATTGCACTGTTTGAAATAATGCTGCACAGACCAGGCAAAACAGTATTAGGACTCAAGGTTAAGACTCAGAAATTGCAGATAGGTTGTCCTTTCACTCTTTAGGTAGCACTAATCTAGATGAAGTATATGCCAGAAGAAAAACTACAAAACAAAGAAACAACAACAAAAAAACTCAAGCAGTAGCAAAATCCAGATTGTTTAACAAAGGCAGAAAGCAAAATGTATAAACTTAACGTTATAAACCTGTATATTTCTAAAGTACGTGTTTTATGATCAGTACATGAACTGGTGAGCTCACTCCACCTTTTCTTCAGAGATTTAATAAAAGTTACTAGACTAAATCTAATCTTCTCAAGAATATTTGAAAAAGTATATTGATTCACTACAATTTAAAGAATTCTTGCATTAGATCATCTGGGTTAGGATTTAAGACAGAAGGTAGAAGTGGTACTCCGTATTTTTGAAAAAGAGAATAGAACTGCTGTCACCCTTTCCACAGGCTGAAGGGGCTGGACAGAGACTGAACAGAAGGAAGAGAGAGGAATTTCCCCAGAATATTTGGTATTCCAAGTTCCTCACTTCTGTGATGGGTTGTTTTTTGTAGGCCTTCCTTGGTAACCAGGGTCAAGATTTAGGAAGTATTCCATCCCATCTCTTTACGTAATCAGGTGTATATAAGCCGAAGGGGGAGGTGTNACACTGCCACTGTCTTCTATCTATATCATCGGTCCTCAGTCTTCAAGTTCTCCTTATGTCTGCTTCTGGTTTTCTTCATGTTTTCTGGAGGTGAGAATTACCTCAAAAGCAAGGCAAGTTGTCAGAGTTCCAAGAAAACACAGTAATACCAGACTCTGGATATAAACATTAATTTTCTCAAACCTAGTGGAAATGAACAAAAGTTGTCTCTTTTCGTACTTTTCCACAAAATCACAGAATCATTTAGGCTGGAAAAAAAATCCTGAAGATCATCATGCCCAAATATGCCAAACACTACCATAACTGTGAACATTTCAGCTCTTCCCATCATTAAGTAGCTCATGCTAACATTTATGCATTACTAATTTACATATACTAGGCTATTACATCTAAAAAGGAAAAAAAAAAAAGAAAAAAAGGAAAAAGAAAAAGGAAGGTGAGTTTTTACTGCTTTCTTAATGCTTGAAAGTGCAAAAGTGGCATGCTTAGAAAAATAAGTCTGGCAAAAAAAATTAAACAACACATGAACCATAAATTTTATCCAGAAAATGCACGGATAGAAAATAATGACCACATACTGTTGCAGTTCCAAAACAGGGTTCACTTAGGAAGTGTTTATCCCGGTGGAGAAAAACCATTATCAGTAGGCCATATCACAAAAGTACTCAGGCTACTCAAAAAACTGAACATATCAGAAAATCATATGAATTTCAGACCAAAGAGCTATTAATCCATCTTGAAACACCTAGGTATTACAGCAATACTTATGAGTGCTTTAGGAAGTAAATGAGAGAAAGACACATTTCCTGTAAAAATAGGGTTTTTTTCCCCCAATATTTCTTACTATAATTTTAAGTTGCTTAAAGGCTGGACCTTTTCAATTTTTTTAAGAAAGCCCTTCCACAATTACAGCGATCTCAAAGTCAGGTAGTCGTCTTGTTATTGATCTAAACTGTCTCTTTACTAAATTATATCCCATTACATCAAGTCACATTCCCTATCTTGTCCTAATACAGGCAAAGAACTTCATCACATTTTTACTGCCTCACAGGTACTCACGCCATTCTGTTTCTCTAGGTGGCTATCATATTGCCATTACTCATTATTCAGACAAACTATAGAGAATCATAGAATCACAGAACCATGAGGGTTAGTAGAGACCTTCAACATCATCAAGTCCAACCATCAACCATAATCACCCCTAAACCATATCCACAAGTGCCACATCCAGATGTCTATTGAACACTTCCAGAGAGGGGACTCCGCCACCTCCCAGGGCAATTCATTCTGATGACAAACCACTCTTCCATTGAAATTTTTTTTTTTTCTGACATCTAATCTGAACCTGGCACAAACTTAAGGCCATTTCCTCTCATTCTTTCCCTTTGAGACATGGCAGAAGAGACCAACCCCCATCTCCCTACAATCTCTGTTCAGGTAATTGCAGAGAGTGGTAAGGTCTCTCATGAGCCTCATCTTTACTCCAGACTAAACAATCCCAGTTCTGTCAGCCACTCCTCAGAGGACATGTTTTCTAGACCTTTCATGAGCTTAGCTGCCTTTCTTTGGACACAATCCAGCCCCTCAATGTCCTTTTTGGAGAGGCCCAAAACTGAACACAGTACTCGAGGCATGGCCTCATCAGAGGAATAATCACTTACATAGTCCTGCTAGCCACACTGTTCTTGATACAGGCCCAAGATGTCATTGGCCTCGTTGCCCACCTGGGCACACTGCAGGCTCATGTTCAGATGGCTGTCAATCAGCACCCCCAAGTCCCTTTGTGTTGAGCAGCTCTCAAGCCTCTCTCCCCCAGCCTGTAGAGCTGCGTGGGGTTGTTGTGACCCAAGTGCAGGACCCAGCACTTCACCTTATTGAACTTCATGCAGTTGTCTTCAGCATTTACAGGTTTTGCTTTTCCCTTTCAGTTCTGTCTGACCACCCTCAATGACCGTCAATGGATAATGAAGTGCACATATATATTCCAGCAATTTTCTCACCAGCATGTTACGGAATGTCCCAACTTCATGATCTGTTACCTTCTCTAAGCAGATGGTAGTACTTCTTATGGGGTGAGAACAAAGATCTTTCCAGTCCTTAGGTCTGTTGATTTGTTGATACTGTGGAGTAGGTAAATAAATGTAAGTGAATGACAAAGCAATTGAGTCTTTACTGTGTGCTCACTTGATGTTCAGCTGAAAAAAACCCACCTCTCTGTGTATATAATGAAGTTCTTTAGCTCCTTCTCCTTGCTATTCTTATGTTAAGTTCAATTCAGCCTGAGCTCAGGATCCTGACATATTGGCAGCAGCATCTTGATCCTAAAAGTTGTTTTGAAGCATACAGCATAAAACACAGCGCTGTCACACCCCAGAGCAGATATCGGTGCTTAGGGACAGTCACTAAGTCAAGAACCAAGTCTGAGAATCATCACCCCAGAATGGCTGCTTAGAAGCTTAAGTATTATTGAAGGGAAACAGCCCCATTGCAGAGGCAGTCATTCCCTCCATCCCAAATCACATCCCTCTCTGTGGACTACATATGGAGCCTGAATAAGAACAGGAAACCCTAAACCATGATAAAAAACACTCCCTATGTGACAGACTCTCCCCAACAATATAACTAAAAAACTTAGTCCTCACTCCCCTAATGAAGCAGGTGTAACTTTCTACTTGTACAGAATTACTTTCATCCATTGAAAATTGGATTTTTGTGCTTTCTGACTAGTCAACCAGATAAAAATGAAAAAAAAAAAAATTACACTTCTGAAGAACAAGCCCAAAGCAATATTCCAAGCATGAAATGGCAGAAATTTTCTGTACCTTAAAGGAATGAAGTTTTTCTGACAATTGGGAATCAGGGGGCACTATTCCTGCAGTTTATTTCCCTTAACTTGGCCAGCCACTTTGAAATCTTCCTCTACAATCATTTAATCACACTCATACTATGTTAACTATGGTTCCCCCTCTAAATTGAACCTCAAAAGGTTCATCAATTGCTAGATTTTTCTTGAGATATGAAGTCTGAAAACTCTTCAGCCACCAACATGTAATGAAAAAATATTTAACTTCAAATAAAATCTTAATCAACCAGCTGCTACTGCAGTTGCAATGGCATATTAAGCTTTTCATAAAGCTGATAAAGATGTGGATTTTACATCTTTTTTAGCTCCACTTTTTGGTTGGAAAACAACCCATCCTATAAGGGTTTCTGTGACTCCAAATGAAGACCATGGCATAAACATGGCATGGGGTTCAGGAGCATATTGGGTGTAGAGAAGGAACACAGTTCATAAAAATACCTCCCTTTCCTTTTCTTCTCTGGAAGAACAACTAAAACCATTCAATTTCTAGGTTTTACCATACAGGCAACATTTTAACACATTCCTGCTCAAATCCCTGCCTTGGAAATAGAACTGAAAAGGTCAAGGGAAAACAAGAATGAGCCCCTGAGTTGCAGGAAATTAAGAATAATATTATGAAAAGATGAGGAGGTTGGTTAAAAAATAAGGTAAAATATTCAGTTTTCTGGTCTGCCTAATTCAGATAGGGTTGTTCTTATGAGGACGAGTAAGTGGTTGTGTTACTGTAACACATATGGAAGAAAGAAGGATGTGCTCTCTGACAAACAGAGGGTCACGAGAAGGGAATGAGAGTCTGAAAAACAACCTCATGAGAGTCAGAAAGAACCTACTGACTACCTACCATACCAGCAAAGCTGACAATATAAAACTCACCTGAAAGAGACTGTGGATGTTGCCACTAATTAGGATTCTTGGGCAATTTTCATTGAAATTCTTGTGTTTTTTCTCAGAGGAATGAAGAAGCACAGCAAAATAATGAAGATTAAGAATTAGTGCTGTGTCAAAATGATGGTAATGTGAAAATTTTAGAATGACTACTGATCAAAGGGGTATCTTCTCTGTAGAGCAGTGAATCCATAGAGAAGTGTGAATCAAGCTGAAATGAATAATAGAAGGGTTGATGAGTTTTAAATTAAGGAGTACAGGGGCAATTCAGAAAGAATTGCCTTATTTGCATTAGTTTGGTTATTCAGTGTGCAGGGAAAAAATAAAACATATGAAGGTCTAAAAACAGATGAAGGTCTATGCATGGCTGTAGTTTACAGGAAGAGCAGAATGAGTAAGTAACAATATGACAGTAGAAGAAGGATTATGAGAGAAAATTTGTGAAAGTACAATAAGGGGAATGAAAATATTAATGTTGATGAGAACAGTAAATATGCAATCAAAACCAATAATGAAAGGAATGAGCCAGCCTAGCCTGCACAGTTGAAAGGAAGGTAGATTTGCTAGTTCGTAAAGGAAGTAAGTGAACTGCTGAAAGGCAAAAGCAACAAAATGGAGTTATTAAAATTACTGATACAGACCTCAAAGCAGTTAGTGTAAGCATAATAAAAATACTAGAGCAAACCTGGCAGGAGCAAAAAGCATTGTGGAAAGTTGCCATTAATGAAAGATAAATTTTTCCCATGAAAGTGAGAAATATTATACTGTAAGATAGCATTGTAATTTATTGACATAACAGTACATGGGAAGGTATAACATGAATAAAGGATAATTCCAGATTTGAACGAATACATCCATTTGGTTTCAAAATCAGCAATCCTAATTGGCACAGTACCAAGGATGAGGGCTAATTGTGAAGAAGGTACAGAAAGATTTTATCCCACCTGAACCAAAAAGAAATCTAAAGCAGTTTAGTACTTTCAAATACTTCAAGTGGTTGTTGGCCTTGCTCACCACGTCAGTGTGAATTTCAGAATGTAATGGGACAAAATAAGACAGGATCAATGTCTAACAAAGAGGGAGGAAGGAACAGGAAACTCATTAAATCAAGTTTCAAGTGCATGATGCAGTGCTGTCAGCAAGGTAACAAACTACACATGATGACTCCCTGTAACCTGCTTCTGAGGAATAACAAACAATATATTACTAGTGCTGTTCTGTTGAGTCATGTTAGCAAGAGATCAGATTTTATGCTGGTACTTTTTCTAAAAGGGATAGTATCTACATATTGTGAGCCTAGTGGATAAGCGTAGGTGTGATGGGGGGGAAAAAAAGAAAAAAACAAAGCCCTAAACCACATTAATTCCTGATCATTTGAAGGAAAAGATTCTGGCAGACACTTCTTTCAGCATACAGACAGTATATGAAACCCATCATAAATGACAGTCATAAATAGAGTCAGTACCCTAATATAAAATTACCCCATAATTTCATTATAGGGGAAATTCAGTTCCCCTCGTTTTGGCAATATATGTACCACAATTGCTACAATACACACAATATGAACAAGTTCCTTGACAAAAGGATGATGCAAGAAGTTGAAAACACACCCAACCAGTAGTGTTAGACATGAAGCTTGAACGTTTATGAAAACTATTAAAGTAGCTATACATATCACTTATAGAACTGGGGGGAATTTTTATCATGCTGTAGCACTACCTTCCAAACCTGTGAAAGCTACTTTTCCTTCTGGATGTTCAAAAATTGTCAAAAAAACTTTCTTGACAGAAAGTACTGGGTAAGTGGAATAAAGAAGCATTTTAAAATATAATAAATACAATAAATAAACACATATATAAATTTTAAATATAATTCAACATAGCTATGTTGAACAGGATCTGTCACAGCCATTGATTCTTAATAAACCAATTGAAGAAACAGGTATTTCACAGTAAACAAAACATATTTGATATAGCAAATACCATCCCTAAAATAACCTGCAATAATAACCATTTGAGATTACACTGAAACCACTTAATTTTGACAAAACTGTCCTAAGAAAAACAATTTATTTAGAATCTATTTCATCATTTTAAGATGCTCAGGAAAAAATTGACCATTTCTGATGTAACTTGAACTTGCAAGTTTTTTGTTTGATGTCAAAGATTTCGGCCTAGTAGGATGATTCTAACTTGCTAGTAAGGATTTAAGAATTTCTGTATTTTAGCAACACCAAAAATTACAGCTCTTGGCATACTTCTCATGCAACAAAATACAATAAATAATTCCACATTTGCCAGAAGCTTATTTTTTAGCTCATTTGACCCTTTCGCATTGGGTCTCTCATATCAATCCTTCCCTGTGCTTTGATAAAAGCATAGGATAAGCTCATGTTAAAAAACCCAAAAAATCACTTAGTGAACTGAAGTTGAATTTACATAATAGCAAGTACAGCCTCACTCAAAGAACTAAGTTAAAAATGTAAGCTTCCATTTACTCACGTTACTAGAAAAATTTGTACATTAAGTACCTATGTGCAACATGCACAAAAGGACAAAGCACGTGTACTTTTACTCTTGCCTCTTAAAGGGAAAAAAAATAAAAGATGTACCAAAAAATCCATTCATCTTTCATTTCCTCAGTCTGTCAAGAAATGTATGATATTCTTATCTCTCCTCCAATTCCTACTTTCTAAACACAGTCTTCCTTGGGCATTAGCAATGGAATCAAAATAGTGGCTATATCACAGCAGTGTCTGTGTAATATCCCATACAGACAGAACCCATGAGGAGGGTGCATTGGAACTGATAACAGGATCATAGTGCCTTCTGCTCCACATATGTAGATGCTGTGGAAAGCAGTTCAGAAGCTACAAATGGAACTAACATACCACCAGAGATGTGATGAAAGAGAGTCAAAATATAAAGGTGGATCTGTCTTGAAGTGCTCTTCTGCGCAAGAAACAGAGTAATGCTGACCTGAGGGGCACATTCATTTTATTATTCAGTCACTAAAAGCCACATTGAGAACTACACAGACAGAGAAGGTACCCCGACAGACAGAAAATGTAAAAGCAGCAAATCAGGTTACACTAGTTCATCGATCACACTACTAGAACTGTCCCTCAGCCTTCTTGAAATTCATACCACCTTTGTCATATGTGATACATTTACAGTATTTTAATTCATACATATGATATTTGTATAAACATACGCCTTTTTCTATATAAACAAATTTTCACTGATTATTTTTTGATTCATTGCTAAATTTTCTTATGATTATAATTTCATTACATTACAGTGGCATCAGACAAGATCGTAGACGACACTGTTTTCACAGATTGAACATTTTGACAAGAAATCAGCTGTATGTACGCAGCAGACTTCAAGTACTTTTTACATGAACCATAGCTTTCACTGCATTTACATTTATTCATAATTTTTAAAGTGAAGTTTATTTAAACTTATTGAGGTTTCTGTTTAAGCTTTACACTCTGAAAGTTTAAATAGGTCTTCCATTTATTCTTAATTCTAAACACTTGAGTTCATTTCCTTTTCAGCCTTGGTGTTCTCACTAGAAACTGTGTTTCATTACTTTTTATATTAAAGATCCCTATCTAAAGTAGCCATGTAGTATTTAGAGATCTGTGTGAAAAGTGATGGAAAGCACCGAAGGGAAAGGCATTCTCTCATCTTGTTACTCTTAGGCTGTGGTCCTGCCAACCAGAAAGGCAGCACAGTTATTAGGGGCTGGTAATGATGTGGTTCCCACCTCATGGACCATGAGCCCCAGACATGTGTCTAAAGAATAAAGCACCTACTTTGCTAACAATTTAGAAATATTTCTGAGGCTGGAATTTTTCATTTTTTTTCTCCCTCTTCCAGAGGGAAGAACACAGAGAAAGTTACAATTTTAAGATTTCACTGATCCCAAGCTGATCTGATTTAAAACTCCCTGGTTCAAAGACCATTTCGATTCCTTTGGTCAGTGTCTCCCTTTTGCACTGAACTAAAGCACGACACTTATCAGAACTCTCTATGGCTTTTGAAACTTTGACCACATGTTTTTCCTGACACATTTTCAGATCTCAGCAGGATAGACACAGTACAATTTCAGTAGCTTTTTCTCTGATGAAGTCTAGATGGTAGTTGAGATGACTTAAGGCAATTAGTCCCATAGTCTGCTCTTCTGGTTTAACACCTTTCCAAGGGACAGTAAGTCAAGCACAGCTTTCCTGTCTTCACCAGGCATATCTCTCTGACACCATCCAATATGTGCTGAAGTTAGCACAGACAGTATAGGACTTGGTTATGAAGTCGGGGNCAGAATAGAGAAATTACATAAATGATATCCTGTGTTTAAATAAAAAGGACTGTATGTGTTCTTCATAAAATTTCAGAAGATTTGAGAAAATAGTATCAACAAAGACACCTCCACAACCAGCTTGGTCTTGAATATGTAATTTAGCATTCAAAACTTTAAATGGACTATTTTACTTCTGACTATCAAAACTGGGCTGTGACATCTCATCCAGTCAGCAAAACCTCAGGCAGGGCGGGGGAACTGCCAAAACACAAAATCAAAAAGTGATACCCATTTCATCAGGTGAGAATCAACAATATGAAGACACTTTTGGACATTGCATTTCAAAACTTCCTCAAACAAAACTCAATTCAACCTCCGTCACTCAGCAATTAAACTCAAATTTTCAGATTACTGCAGAATTTTATTTATTTTTAAGGAAAATTATGCCACACGGAATAATTTGCTAAGTGAATCTTAAGGACAGTTGGTGCAAAGTTCACTAAATAATCCCTTTTCAAATGGGGTTAACACAGCACTTAATATAGGAAAAATGTTTAAGCAGCAATTTGGAAAAATTAATATTTGGCATAACTGTACTTTTTTATTCTAATACTACTTGCAACACGAGAAAACCTCTGAAGTGGAAAGTAACTTTAAAAAGCAGAGAACTTAAATGAAATATAAACTTTGCCTTTAGAAAAGAAAATTCTATATACTTTCTGAGTTGCAGAGCAATAAAAAAGTTTTCTGGAGACCCTCCTAAATCATGTCAAAGAAAAGAGAAAGGATATCCTTGTGTATTTCTTAAGGTATCATTCATGACCAATAGGTTGGGAAATTATTCTGCACTTGCTCTTTCAGAGAGATTTCAGCTTTGCAGGCTCTAATCCTAAATCTAAGGATTTCTTGACTAAAAATATAATGAAGTAGTCAAAATTCATTTCCAGGGAAAAAATTATTTTAAAGCTGAAAACAAGGCTACAGACCTTTACAAGACCTGAACTGGGTGATGGTATAATACAGCTCTTTGCCAGAGGGAAAAGGAATGGGACAAATGATTACATCAGTGCTGATACTGCTCTAGTTTTACCATTTCATCTTTTGTAATAGTTTAGATCAACCCTAAAGACAAGTGGGATTCAGAATACTGTTTAGACCTTGGAGATAGCTTCCTCTGCCAAACAATACCACGAGAAAATAATGATACACATTCAGAAAAGATATTTTGTTTAAATACTTTTGGAGGACCATTTTATTTTCTTTTTAGCTTCAGCCCAGAAATGTATGTGCTAAAAAGCACTCTAAAAGCACAAAAGGAACAAACAGGATTAGACTGGTCATGTAAAAAGCCCTCCTTACAAAATACATCAGCAATGACCAAGTAGTCAGTTTAAATTTGCTGAAGAATGAATGGTTTCAACTTTAGTCTGTACTTCCAGGGACTGAAAAGCCTTTGTGTGTGAGTAATTCGTCACAGTTATGGCTGAAGAGGTGCCAAACAAAGAAGTTAGGCTGGAAGGTGCATAACTTAATGACTCCTATGCAAATGACAAAACTACCACAAGATTAGCCTTCTTTTAATTTAAA
>VXBX01005595.1:1545224-1569180 GCA_013400415.1 Scytalopus superciliaris
TAGACTAGACTAGACTAGACTAGACTAGACTAGACTAGACTAGAATAGAATAGAATAGAATAGAATAGAATAGAATAGAATAGAATAGAATAGAATAGAATAGAATAGAATAGAATAGAATGCTCTTCAGTTGGAAGGGACCTACAACAATCATCTAGTCCAAGTGCCTGACCACTTCAGAGCTGACCAAGCTAAAGCACATTGCTAAAGGCATTGTCCAAATCCCCCTTAAACACTGACAGGCTGGAGTCATTGACCACCTTTCTAGGAAGCCTGTTTGTGGGATTGCTTTAAGCAGACAGTGTTTCAGAATGTAGTTAGAGTGTAGATAATAACACCTGGTGTTTGTTCAAGATATGCAGCTACTGGCTGGGAAAAGCCAAGAAGGCCAAGGGAACCATGATAAGCTCAGGATGAGAAAGTAGAAATAATGAGATAGGCAATTAGCAATAACAAGACATAGTGAGTGAATTGCCAACCAATCATGGTCTGAATAAGGGCGCATGGACAGTGGCCAGTAGCCAATTGCTCTGCATACAGAAACGCGTGTACGGTAGTAAAATAGGTATATATATATCAGTAGACGTTTTGAATAAAGTTGGATTTGAATATGCATCATATTGATGTGTCAAGTTCATTCCCGCTCGTGAGGTTGATCCCCGGCACCTGTTCCAGTGTCTGACCACCCTCAGTAAAGAAATGCTTCCAAATTTCCAGTCTAAATCTCCCCTATAAGGTTAAAAATCAGGTCATAAAATTAAAGGCTTGTCTCTTGATTTAAGAAGGTGACCAGGCAGATTTGTTTAAATGTTGACCACTACCATGATTAATTTGAAATAATATTGTTTACTCTATTTAGGATTGTTCTTACTATTCCTTATCTAGCTACCAGTTTACCATATATGAAGGAAATAGCTAAGTATTTATACTGTATAACTTGAGTTCTGAGAAGAGACAGAATGTCCTGAGCATTGCAGCAGGAGGGCCCCTCTGCAGTCAGGAGCTCAAAACAACCAGTGTGACCCCACAGCAGTCCTTGGTATTGCGAGCACAGGGTTTGTGCCTGGGGTGTGACACCAAGCCTTTTGTCATGTACACCAGAGGTCAGACTGGCATCCCAAACACCTTGAGGTGATTTCAAATTATTTTTTTCCTATTTTGATTAAGCAGAAATGAATTGTCTGTTTCTGTGCTGGCATCTAGTATTTGTCCTGGGGAAAAATTAGTGTCAAACTATCTGCTTCAGAAATAATGATTTGAGATGTGACTGCACACTGCTTGCATGTTGACACCTCTCAAACAGGTGGGAATGCAGACATGGAATGCACCCTTACCTGCACTGCAGTCCACAGGAAGTCAATTTAGTTCAAACCACCATATCACAGCAAACAAGAAGTCACTTCATAGCCCAGTTTATGGGTGGAGGTGGCAAGTCCTTCTGAACTTCTACAGTGTGGCATGTTTGAGGAGTGGTCAGCATATGAAGAGAGTGAATAGTCTATGAGAGTTTGCAGACTTCAAATGCAAACTTTGCTGTAAAGTGAGAATTTGTCTCTATATGTACTGCATGACACAGATAACATAAAGGCAACTGAAAACATTAAAAGATAAAACAATGCTAAAATGTTGCCATTTAGGATTTCTAAATCCTACTAAATCCTGCTTTTTTTTTTTTTTTTTTAAATAGCTTTGATTTAAAACCAGAAACAAAGAACACTTGGAGGAAGAATAATACAGGGTGTGATATAATATGATAACCAACTAGAATAAATAAGATTCCAGTTGCAGTCTTTCTACTGGTAGGCAATTACTGTCAGATATCATCAATACTTAGAGGAAAAAAAGTAATTCTTCAAAGAGAAAATATTGCCTGTTTCACTTCCTGCTTTTTGCATAATGACTGACTCTTCCCTTTAGTTTCTTCTAATTACTACATCTGCAGTAGGAAACAGTAAATTCTCTTTTTGTTTCATTTGCTCTTATGACATTTGAGGTCACTTCTAACAAAACCTCAGGCTCTGTCCTAGAATGAAATTAAAATATAAATACTTTGGAGAATTTGTGGCTCAAAGGCAGGTCTCTCTTTAGTACTTCAATTGCCTGAATTATTCTGTTCTTGAGTTAAACTATATGCATCCAAACTGAAACACTAAAAAAAAAGAATTACTTTCCTTCTGTTATTCAATCCAGATTGTGAGATTCAGACCTAACTTAACCAGCTCCCTGTAAATTCAAAAACTAGAAATAACTATCAGATTTTTGCTTGTCCGCATGTTGGAGAAAATCAAAACTAAATTGCATTGAATTAAAAGGCACAGATAAACTAAAAGACATTCTGGCTTGAAACAGACACATAGCTTCTTTCTCTTCTTCTGTATTTAAAGACCTTAAAATCAATTTTTATACTTGTGAAAACTAAGAATTTTGCAAGTATATCTGTTTCTAAGTGTCTAATAATTGCAAGTATTAAAAAAAATATTAACACAATTCAAATGCCAACTGAACATACAGAAGAGCATTTGTGTATTTTTAAACATTTACAATCTGTGTGCTGCACTATATTTCAGCTCCTAAAATAACAGCTCTTTGGTTTAATTTGTGCTGCATGAATGTAAAAAGGATGGCACACAGCACTAGGATATCAACTGCCTACTTGGAGAATGATTAATTTAAGATAAATACATGCCTGGCTTCAGTTTCACTGATTGTATTTTCTATCCCAAGCTGCAGAATGAATGTTTCAACTCAGATGTTGTAAAACATATGCAGGAATCATTCTTTTCTACTCACAAACCACAGTGCATCACAGATTTAATCTTGCTCTTCTGTACTCTTTGGCTGAATTTAATTTTACTTCTGCCATCAACCTAATAGACAAAAAATGTTTCCTATTTATTTTAATACATAAACTTTAAACTCATGTTATTATGATTTCATCCCACCTCAATTTCTTGGTTTGATGGCAAATAACAAAAAGTTTAACTCTGTCTACAAGTTCATAATAGAATCACTTGGAAAAAAAAAAAAAAGAAAAAAAAAAAAGAAATTACAATACCTCACTGAAAAAATATTTGGTTTCATAATGATCATGGGACTTACCAGACATAAAAAATGCATAAAGATACAGAAAAAAGATCTTGCCTTTTTTTTTTTTTAAGTGCTACAAAACAAGACTGTGAATTTTTTTTCCATAGGAAAATGTATTTTTAAAAAAGAAAAGCTAAAAAAAAAAAAAGAAACAAAAAGAAGAAACAAAACAACAAGAAAACCCCACCAATGAAAACTAGCATGCGTCTAGGGAAGCATGGTTATAATGAATTGATCAACCAAATAAATTAATGAAAAATTCTCAAATCTGCTTTATTTTATTCCCTGGGAAAAAAAGCACCTAAACAGACTCCACATACCCCAGACTCAACAAGACATGTTTGCCAACCAAGCACCTTCCAACAGTCCAGGTGCAGGTTTCTGTTTTAGCTTGCCCCATGCTGCCATATGCTGCTACGATTTAAGGCCAGTTTGATTTTTGTTCCATTCTGTGACTAGTTCTGGTTTTACCCATTACTGTTTTCATGAAAAGCATTCTTGCCATTTAAGCTGACTTCAGCAGCCTGCTGCTATTGATAACCTTTAATGTTTAGGACACAAAGAAGAAACATTTACTTACAGATTTCTGAGGCTTTCATTACTGATGGCCCCGGAATGTAACACTTAACAAAATGAGATGTTTCTGAGTATCTGCTTTTCATCACAAAATGCTGAGTCACATTTTGCTCTCATGTACAAATTTGCTACATAAGTGATTCATTGAGATCATCCGCATAGAAATAATGCTTGAACTTCAGTTTTCAAAGCCAAGTCTTACACACTCCCCAATCCACACCTATTGCAAGTGCATGGTTCTGAGCTCTGACTGGTCTCCTGGATCACAGTGGCCAGTAAGTCCTACTAACAAACCAGATTTCCATTTTTGATTGCAAAAAAAACCCTCAAACCCTGAAAGCTGTTTGCAATGAAAACTATTTATACCTCATTCTGTTGCAAGTAGAAGTCCACTGGAATGTGGTCATAGCAAGGAAGGTCCAGTGCAGTACTCAGAGGCAAACCATCGGATAAAGCCATGAGCTGTACCTTGTGATCACACTGCAGCTTTCCTGTGAAGCCTTAGGAAAAGGCTTCTGAAGAGCAAATCACATATCATGATTCTTTGCTTAAAAACATTTTTGCACAGACCAAATACCTCAGCACCCTGCATGGTCTGTTAGTATAATCATGCTGTATCCACATAAGCTGAACAGAGTTTATGTTTGATTATGGTTATATCTGAAGTGCATGAAAACCGTGCCTTGCTTCTTAAATCCACACCATGCATTCATACCATCTCTACCTAACTGTGCGGCAACAGATACATGTCAATTCTAGAAGTGACATTTAGACATGTGCTGAACATGGGAAGAATGCCTGAACCTCAGAGTTTATCGCTGTTGTAAATCTAAGACATTTTGCCATTTCAGAATTAGCTGCTTTTGAAGACAGCATGTCCAGACACAATGACATCTGTAGCTGTTGAGCCCACAACAAAGGCAACAATGGAACCAAGGGCAAGTATTTGTTTTTCACTATGAAATTTGATTTGAAAAAGATGGTTAAGCAATTTAGAGTTCCAGTTTTCCAAATTACTACAGATTAAAGAAATGTATGCAATTAGGAAAAAAAAAATCTGAAATCTCAGACTACCATTAAAAGACAGATTCAGTGACATTAAAACAAAATAAATAATCAAACAAAAAAAACCACAACACCTCCACAAATTCTTAAGTACCTTGAACAGAATTCTGGAGATTTTAAGCCTTTCAACCAAATGATGATCCAACCATCCTGATCAATCTAAGCCTGGAGAAAAGAAAGATGTGTTTGAACTTAAATATTGTCCAAAAGAGTGCCAAGAGTTCTGAGCATACCCAGGACTCCCTATTAGCCAATACTGACCCCTTGGCTGAGCTCCAAAGTTTGCCAAACCAGGCACCATTTTTGGAAATGTCTGAAAGAACAGGCTTGGTCAGAGCACGACAAACACACAGCAACACAGATTCACAGAATCACAGAATGGCCTGGGTTGGAAGGAACTCTAAAGATCATCTACTTCCAATGCCCCTGCTGTGGACAGTGACACTTTTCAGTACACCAGGTTGCTCAGAGTTCCATCCAGCCTGGCCCTGAAACATGATTATGCTTTTGCATTCAGAAATACAGGTAGAGAAGGAAAGTTTTCATGAACCTCATGGTGAAAAAACTTGTCAAGAAATTATGAGCACCATGTTCTGTGTCCTTTTAACTGTGGCCAAATCCCAAATCTAATCTATCTACAAGTTCCCACCAGGGCTCTAATCATCACACAAGTGTTTGTACTTTAGATTTTTTCACCTTTTTTTTTTTCCAATCTTACAAACAGCATGAAGATGGAAAAGCTAGATGATGATTGCTGAATTTCTTCATCTTTAAAAGCACATAGGTATCTCCTCCACAGAGGCACTGCAGGAATGCATTTGTTAAAGCACTGTGAACAGGCAAGAGCAGTATAAATGCCAAGTACTGTTACTACTACTAGTAGCATGAATAATAATAATAATACTTGACACTAGTATAGTGCCTTCCATCTGAGAATCACAAATCACTTTACAAAAATCAATTATTAAGATGCTGTGAGGTGGGTAAGCATTATCTCCCTTTTAGAGATGATGAAACACAGGCTCATATCAGTCAAGTGAATCGCTAAACTTATCCAGGAGGCAGGCACAGAACCACAATAGATAGTCCACATAAGACCTCCTCTGTCATCTCTAACTAACAGGAATTCTTCTTTCCAATGTGTCACTTATTTGCTCTCACTTATCATTTTTGTGAGCTGTCTTCTACAAGTAGTTTTCATTACCTTTCCTATCATTAGAAATGACAGAGTTAAGGACATCACACTAGAAAATACACTCCTGTCCCTTCATTTGCACAATAGGTGTCATGCAGCATTACATGAATAATCCATTTACATGTTGTAATACCTATTAATAGTTACTCTCCTTATCCTTTTTTACTGTTTTAGTAAAGAAATAAAGCATAGCTATCACAACAAAAAATTATTTTGGTAGATTTTACAAAATCAGAAGCCATTAATAAAGCTAACTGTATTCTTTATGATCCTAAAAACTAACAGCCAGATTTTATTATCCTTACCTGTGCTTATTAACATTGTTTCTTGAAAGAAGTACCTCTTAATAGAGGAAGTTTCCTTAATGCTATTTGCTCACTTACTGTCATGCAAACACTGCATGATCTAGTTACTTTCTCTTTTGCCCACTCAAAAGACGGTGGATTTTTCATTTCTTTTAGTAACATAAATTCATGCCTATATGATCAGGAACAATTACATGCCACCCCTCCACAAGATCTCAGCCCGCAAGCTGCTCAAGGATTCCCACTGTTAGATGCACCCACACAAGTGAGTCTCAGCTGTGACTTCAACTTCAGGGTTCAAGCACAGCCCCAGGCTGAGGGACTTGCGCTGAATGGCCCCAGCCTGGGTCTGCACCTCACCTTGATAACCTTGATAACAGCCACTGATGTAAGACGGACTACTTGCACTAATTATTTTGAATAATACATAAAGATATCAGTGGCCTGCCATTTTAAGACTATCCTGAGCTTAATACTGGTGACTACCACCTAAGTTCTGCCAGAATTTTCTCCTTCATTAACAAGGTTGATGTATTATTATTTTCTTCAAAAGTCAAGTACCAGGTAGATATTTAAGTGCACAGAGAGCTTTACGGACTAGAAAAGGAAGAAATCTCATTAAAATTTTCCAAGCCAAGATGTGTCAAATGAAGTATAGAGACCAGGCAAAAATTACTGACACTTTTTTCATACATTAATGTCATAAATTATTAGTCTTGTTAATATTAACATAAAATGAATGTATAGAAATGTAAGATACATTTTTAATTTAAACTTTCATTTCCCCACACACATTCCTTCCCTCTCCAGTAACAGTGTTATGAGAATACTAGATCCCATCTTCTCTAACTTTAGTAAAAATGTACTTTCTTTTCCCTATTTATATATCTTGTAAAGATATTAGTGTGGCTTAGAAACTGCATCATGTTAAGAGTCTACATGCACATACATATTAATCTCACCTGACTTCAAGGAGTGTCCCTTTACTTTCTGCATGCAGTTCATAACCGGGAATCAAACTATGCCCTCAATTAGCCTCTTACTTCCCCTCAAAACTAATGGAAGAACTTCACAAGCACAGTTGCTGTATCGTGCAGCCTTCTCTACACACGGTGCTTCTTGGAGGAAGGGGACATGGTCATCTTTGCCACCTCGGACCTTCCTTTCCTTATTTTCTGCTCTCTGCCCTTCTCTGTTCAGTCAGCTCGCCATGTGTGTACACTCTGCACTGACTCATCATGCAGTGGTAGGAGCAAAGCACACTGGAGTATTCTAGGAACAACCATAGAGACATAATGGAAACAAGGAAAGCATTCCTTCATACAGCAGTCATTACAGCCTTCCTTTTCTTCTGACTTTCCTTTCTCCAGCCTTGCTGAATGTATTTTTACCACATTAATGCATAAAACAGAGGGAAAGGGGGGCAGTCTTGTCCATAAGATTTCCCATATTCTGTGAAAACGCTACATGTCCCTACTCCTGTCCTCAGGCTGCAGCAAGGAAAACTAAAATCAAATTTAGGTTCAAAGCTCTTTCCACCATAGAACATTCAGCGACTTTAATTCGAGCTGACTTAGCATGGGAAGTCATTGCACATGTGAAAAAGACGTTCTCCCTTCATGAGAGAACATGGAAATATTATTTCCAAAACAGCCAAAAGAAGCTGACTTAAATTTTCAGCTAAGACTGCCATCATTTTGATCCTTCCTTCGAGAGAACAAAAAAAAAAAGCAGTTGCAAAAATCTCTTTATTAAGGATGGAAAGAAACAGTCAGCTATTGGTCATAAAAACTCTAAATAAATTATTTATCCAACACCTGCAATGGGTTAAGCTTGTTCTCTTTTGAAAAATGACTAAATTTTAGCGATAGTATGGCAGTCTTTAAAAGTATTATAATGGATAGTGTTTAGAAGGCTAAGTTTTACACACAGTCCTTCACCCTAATAAATTTCCCTACATATTTATTTTTAACGTATAGTCATACCAGCTGCTCAAATTCACATTCTTTAACAGACCAACCATCACTTACAACTCACCACTTACAATATTCTGCATAATCCCAATTTTTCTGTGCTTTAAATCCAATACCTTACATACCCTCACGATTACACGCATGTAAATTTTTGAAATCAACTTCTGTTAAGTTTTATACGTTTCTAAACTTTAAAAAGACACAGTTCTGTTGTTGATTCTGAATATTGGATTACAACTTCTAACCTTTCTGTAGGAGAAATCTAATTATACATCAGATTACATTCCGAACACAAGTAGCATTTAGCTTGCTTTAAAAGCATTTCGGCCTTAACATCTCAACCTTAAAGATCATTTAAAATTAACTCAGCTATACAACCACTTACGTTAACCTTGTTTGCTGTCAAGGCAAACCTGATAGAAACTGTCAGTAATCCTCAATCAGCACTTTCTAACACAGGTAATATAATGATCTGAAACTAACCTGACTGACTTTCTATTTCAGAACATAATTAAAGGATTGCAAATTTTTTTTCATTAAAATAAAAATTGTTGCTATAAATTTGGTATTATATTCCTGACAGAAGAACCTAATATATTCTTTATTTGCCATTGTTTTTTGTTAATATGCTATGCCTGTATTTATTTAATAACATGGGGTTTTCTACAACTAGGAAAAAAGCAAGACCTTTATGTGCCAATCATAAACCAAAATAACACCAAGAAATCTTCTCAACTTCAGCATATGCAGGATCAAGCCCTGAACCGACATTATCCATCACTGTGTGCATATAACACAAAATTAATTTGATATGTTAATTTTGTACTTGTGGTAGTATTTACTCTTAAATATGCCTGGAAGGATAAAATGTTCATAGAGTGAGTAAGATGTGCCACTGCATATGGCAGAGTAATTGCATGGGAGACAGGATTCTCTACAAACATTTTTTCAAGACATTTTGCTGAAAATCATGAAAGTCAAGCTCAATAAAACTCCTTGAAATTACTGTGGGAAGCACAGATTTATTCCTGTACTAGTTACAGGGGAAATAATGTACCTTTCTGACCCCTCGATTGTACAATGCCAGCTCTCAGTGCAGGGATGAAGCAGCAACCTGGTGATGCCCTCCTGTCCCCAGCCTGCCATCAGCACTTGGAGTGCCCGTGATACTTTGCCAATATTAACAAATGGCTCGGACCTAAATTATTGCACATGCTTGCCTAAAAACTATGCTTCCTAGGGACATACCTACCATGAAAATTGTACTCCTGAAACTAGAAAAGCTATTGATTAATTCCCTCCTTCACACAAAATCACTCTCAGCATCATACCTGAAGAGGAGAGCTCCATTTTTTCCCAACAGAAGTTGAATTTTTTCAGATTTCTAGTTTATGATAAACATGCTGACTGTGCTAACAGAGCAACAGCTTATAGTTTACACACACTAATAATAACACTGGAATTATAGTCATGCAAGGGAGGCAGTTCACTCATCTGCATACTAAAAGCAACCCTACTTCCATTTACGTTCCACATAAACCATACATACATCCAAACTACAAATAAATTAACTAAAATCCTATGTAATCTGTATCTGTACTTCAATTGCTTTGGGTGTGGGATTAAATCAGTGCCAGAAGGCTAAATATCACAGTGAGAGAGCTGAGACCATTTCCAGCTGCAGTTGCAGACCAGTTCACTAACCAGCTATAGCAAGAGCAAAAATATCCTCATTCAAAATTGACAAAACTCAGTTTTCCAAAGCTTTTACTTCTTTGTGTCAATTATTTTAGATATGTCATGTTGCAGATATTTGGTCATGAATGAATACTGTTTCTCTAACATGCTATCAGTATGAAAACAACACAAATGAAAAAAACTTATGTTTTCCTATATTGAGCTTCCCCTTTTTATCCTGTCCCTTTCACCTTCCCAAGGCAGTTCTCCACATTAACCTCTGCCTGCTGAACTTTGGTGAACTCCAAGTGCACCTCTGGCAGGATTAGCAACCCAGCTCTTCACTGTTTTCATCTTCCATATTCTCATGCTGGTTTCCTCCTGAACATCTGGACAGAGACAGAGCAGTGACTGCTAGGTACCACAGTGTGTGTAGTGCACATCTGCTAGCAGGCACACCAAGGCCAGAGAAAGTTATCACGTAAATCCACCCCATTTAGAGAAACTGAAGCAGTCTCACAAAACCTCTGGCATTCCCACAGATGTCATTTTCCCAGGCTTTATTTTGTCCTAGTTTCCCAGAGTCATCAGATCATCACTTGATATCACAAGAGAAATATTTACCAGGTTTGGGTAATAAAGCAAGTAGCTCCATCTCTCACTTGCCTAATGGTGGGATCACCAACACAAAGCAGTAAGACCTCCCACAAGTGAATCCCTTTTGTCCAGCCAAGTCCCAAGATGAAAAGCTTTCCACCGCTCAAGTGGCCTGCAGTCACACAGATTCCCACAGCATCCCTTGTGTGCACGTACCTGCAGGACTGGAACAGCACAGTGACCCTACCATTGTGAAGAAAGATATCTTAAGTGGAAATAAATGCCAGCCCTCCTATTTTATCTGAGGACAGGGTCCCACTGAAGTCATTAAAGAGTAGGATTCCTCCTCAAGTAGCGTTACAGATAATGACTGTTGGCAAGTTTCCTTACATATTATGTTAGAGGAAATTAACAGTGTGGCAACAATGTAATTAAGAGGAAAAGAAACCAAGAGAAATCCCCAAAAGGGCAACGGAACATACAAATCCAGAAAATCCATCTTATTATAGAGTATAATGCATTAGATTTCAAATGAAAGCTGAAAATGACACTTGTCCTCCATATGAAACTAATCACTTCACGAGATAAACAGCTGATGTTAACTGGCCTAGTCACTCACGTCTAAAAATTGAAGCAGCAGAGAATGGGACATTAGCTTAATATATAGATATTAAGATAATACTAGGTTAGTGACTAATATTGAGATATTAATTGTGATCACATTTTAAAAATACACTGCTCTGCATTTATAATCCAGCAAAAGTTTCAACTGACTTTTGTCGAGCTTTTTCTCTTCTGGCAAGATTAAAAAGTGATTTATATGTGTCTTTCACTAAGACCTGATTTATTCCAATCAGAAATATGGATCCTAAAAGTAAGTGTCCTGATGTTATTATGATGAGCTTCTAAAATGTCTAGTATAACACCATCCCACAGTGAATAACCCATAATTGTCCTTCTTAATGAACACCTACCTGCTACGAGGATGAGGAATGTGGAAGCAAGTTCTGAGTCAAACTGTGTGTGCGCTCTTAGGGAGTCATGCAAATCAAAGATGTGCTCCATAGAAAGAAAGGTGCTTGAATACATGGGCTAGAGCTGCATGGTCTGTAATTAACCAGCCTTGTTTGTGTTTCAGTAGTACAGAAAAGACCGTCACTGTATAGAGTCCAGCAAAAACATACAAGGCTTCATTTCTGGAGCATAGTTGCACTTTCCTTTGAATTGAAATTCTGTGACTGAATCACAGTGATGCTTTATAACCTTGGAGGTCCTAGCAACCAGTATTCGTTAACTTTAACCAGATTACTAACTAAATATCTAAATAAAATCTGAGGACCAGATCCATACTGGCATAAAACAGCCTTGGAAAATTCAATCAATTAAATAGATTAATTTACACAAGCTAAAATCCTGCCCTGAACGGACAGCCACTGTGCACTTCTGCTCCCAGTGAACTTTAAGGAGGCTCAAAAAAACTACAGAAGTATTCCAAGAAGCTCATTACGATTCACCAGTATCCTCTCATCTGCTCTTTATCTTCAGTGTTTGTTGCCTGAGTGGTGAAGTTGGACTTTCTCTCATTCAGTCAGCATATGCATACCACATTTACTGGGAATCCTCCTGTCAGGAGTACAAAAGAGATTTGTAGTGGGATTTCTGAGAAAATCCAGCCACTCCATCTGATCCAACCACCACACCACTGTCAGGAGATCCAGCCACTACCCTTCAATCTTCAGATGTCCCAACACTCCAACATACAGTTCTACCTTCTGCACAGCTTAAGGGAGCCCAGGCTACACTCATTCTAGTAACTGAACAGACACAGGGCATAGGCACAAGCACTAGTACACAACCATCAACACTGGTTTTTTAAAATGCTCTCCAGCACAATTCTGACTTAGGGCACCCACCATTCTCTCAATGCCCAGTTACAATTCTGGGAACAGTGTCTGAGCAATGTGCCCTGTAGCTGGTTTGGAGTTCCATATAGGTGAAGGATTTCAAAGACAGACAAAGAAAGAAGGGAGTCTTTTACCTGCCTTTACTGAGCAGCTCATGTCACTGCTGCTGAATCCCCTTGGAACTGAAACTGCATGCTGGTAATGTTTCTGCCCTATCCTATTTCCCAAATCCTCTCCAAGAAATGTCTGGGACACTGCTACTTGTTCAAAACCACAAGCATACTGGAAACAATGCTCACCATTTCATAGTTTAGCTGATGAAGCTCCAATGCCTGGCACATTCCCTGGTGTTGTTTACTAATGCGCATACTGCCTGTGAGGATCTGAGCCTCAGTGTTTGGTGCAGCAAACTCATTTACTTTGCAATTAACCTCTCTGTTCACACTTAGTATCCCACTTCCATTCCTCTTGCCAGTCACTTCTGAAAACCAAGTCTTCTCCATGCCTGCCAGCCGTAACGCCTACAAGTCTTTGTTCACTGTCCTTCAGAGCAGAGACAAGGATTCACATTTTTATTGTTTGTGCTCCTCACTGTGAAGTACAGTGTACAAGTGCAGTACTAAATCACTGTACTTGAGGGCTTATTCTTAATATGCAGATCTTATCAAAATATATTAGTATCATCAAGCAGAAAATTGACACCTTTATGTTCCTTCAGATACCACATATCCTTTTTAACTGTGAGAGATTTGAACCCTACAATTTATCCTATAGTATGCTGTAATCAAAAGCATCAATCTTTTTAAAGCTGTCTAATGCCTAATGCCTACAGTCACCATCCTTATTAGCCAGAGGTTAGAAGTCCAAACACAGCTAAGTACCTAAGGATAGAAAACAAGAGGAATTTTTTGTAACATATAACTTGAGCTCCAATGCCTTTCTTTGTAGGGAGACATCTCAGAAGACTTTGTGTATTTAAAACACTTCAGCATAAGGTGCTGCAATTATTAATCACTTATTACTCTTAAGAGGCCATCAGGAAGCCAATTAGGATTTCTATAATGGCTCTCAGGCAAGTAGAAGGTCAAGAACTGAACTTTACCTGAGCAGACATTGGATGAAAAGCTGTCAGTGATTCACCACATTAACGATGATCTCACCTGCTAACTCTGATTATTTCGCTATGTTTGAGGGCATAGTTTGGGGTGTCAGTGAGTTTTGGATTTTTTTTTTTTTTTTAATTGTCCCAGGTTATTGTACTGTTTGGTACAATGATAAATCATAGCAGTTAAAATAGTTTCTAAAAATACATATTTCAAGCACTTTTTAAATCATAACTATTCTTCAGACAATGCTAGTCAGAGCACTAGGAAAATAATACTCCCGCAAGACGTATTTTGGGAAATTCTTGGGATAAGGAACTGTATTTGGGTAGAGGGAAAAGGTGTTCAAGGTTCTTATTACTGAAGTTTACTGATGAACTCCAGATCTAAAAAGAAAGGCCTTGAAAACTGTTTCTCTACTCGAATATTTCTAAGTGCACATATTCAGTAAGCCTCATTTGCTATACCTTAAGGAGCAAGACTTCAAGAGTACACAGTGGAAACAAAACCTTTTGCTGTGGATTTTAAGCACATTTCTGTTTCTTTGGTTTTTATTGACTGTGGCAATTATGTAGGCTCTATCAAGTCATTCTGTAATCTCGTTTAAACCCCTTTCAAGGAAAAGAATTTTTTATTTTCTTTCAATTTACCGTTTATAACAACCTTTACTGAGGAAAGCTGTCATGTATGCAAACGAACACAAATATTTAAAGGCTGATTCCACAACCCATAGATATGAAATTCAATCATCTACAATGCCACTGATTCTTTAAGGTAAAGAAATAATAATACTAATCCAGGCTAGCAGATAGCTGTTAAAAACAAACAAACAAAAAAACAATACACAAAAAAAAGAAAAAAAAACCTAACGAAAAAACCCTACAAAAACCCAAGCTAAAGTTATTTGCTCTTTTATCCTTTCCCCATTAGAAGTCATAACATGGCATATGGATATAACCCTCTATTTCAGTTATCATAAAAGATTTATATAATAAAAAGCCCAGTGCTGTCAATGTGCGAGTTTTTTTACTTCACATAATGAAAACTTGTTTCCCAATAATAAGACAGCTCTAAACCCGTGTGGCACAGATTTATTAATGTAGGCAAAATGAAAAGTGTATCTTTCTCTACCAAGTGTTACTATTTTCAAAAAAGACATGTCCTCTAGGTAATAAATTTGAAGACTGTTTTTTGTTTATTTTGAGGTGAGGGTTTACTTCTGAGATAAATAACCACAATATTGCATCTGTATTTTCTGAAATTTAACTTCTAAAAGATGCTTATTATAATGCTAAGCAATAAAACAGTGTATCTACACAATAAAAAACTCCTGTTCCACATGGTAAACAAGTCTTCAGCACAACATGAGCAAAATATAAAATCAGCAAGTTTACATATGCAACACTTATTTCATGTCATTTTTGTTTTATAGGATAAAAATGCAATGTTTGCATCAAAAAGCACACATTTGTGATTTTTCCATTGATTATTAGCAATCACAAAAATTTATCACTCACTCCCAGAAACAAAACCTTTTATAAGTGATGTTTATTTTGTTAATGATCAGCGTCTCCAACGTTGTTTCTTACATTACGTCTTTTCCATACTTAATAGCCAAGGATGTATTTATCATTCCAATGAAAATTTGCAATCTTTGTATATAGTAACAACCTGATCTTTCTTCATTTGTCCCACTTAATTTTTTTTTCACATAGGTTTTGCTATCTTCTCTTTAAGGTGAAGTAAGTGCATCTTGAGACACTAAAGAAGGGAAATGCTAGTGTCTATTCATGTAGATGCATACAAGGTAGCAACCTCAGACTTCAGTACAGGAAGAGCAGTATTACAGGTTTATAAGGACAGCAGTTAAGCATTCGGACAGCCAAGAGAAGCTGCATATGTATTCAGTGACATTTACGGGATGTGTATTTATTGTTTGGTATGCACAAACTACTTGCATGCACATCATATTCTGAGTTTTTTACTTTGGCTCCATGGGGACCTACAAGACTGCATTTTTTAGTTTCATTTTCTGAACTAGTCCTCAATAGTTATGTGACAATTTCTGATCTGTTCACTATCTGTGCTGAGATGATGGGTACAGCTCAGCTGCTGTTTGGCACAGACCTGTAGCCAGATGAGTTGTGGGAATCCGGGATTTTCTGTTCCTACACCTGTAATGCACCACCAAAAGCTTCCTGTAATCACAGACAAGGACTCAAGAGCAGGCTCAAAATACTAAGATTATAATTTGTGTCTAACATGGGGGGGCATAAATATACACATTCTGCTGCTTTTTAGATCTCCCAATACAGTCAGAGTTTTACACACCTCTCAGAAAGTCATACTTACACTGAAGATGTAGTGATTAGCACTGAAAAATGAAGATTAGTATAGACAAATAACTTGTACTCATCACTTCTGAAACACACAAAAGATACCAAAATTAGATTAATAAAAATCTGAATATGAAAATTTTTCTTTGGAAAAAAGTCCTCAGAACACCTTTAAATATAAGAATTTTCATTTCTAGCAAACCTGATCACAGTATTCAGACAGATTTCATTTATAATTTTAACCCCAAAATCTAATCTAGCAAATATTTTGCTATCAAACTGTATACTTTAGGGAGTTCTGTTTTTACATTTTCTAATCTTGTTTCACAAGCCTTCCTCACATGTTACAGTCTGAGTTGGAAATCCAGGCTGCAGATTTACAGCTGATTACAACTGAGAATTTCCTCAATGACACCAAATACAGCTCTCAGTCTGAGCAGAATACAGAGAGAATATTTCTGTTGACACAAAAGCATTAAATCTGCTTTAGAAAGTGTTCCAGGGAAAACACCAATTGAAAAATTGATATCAACTAGAATTGATTAATGTATGGACTGTTTCAGAGCCACATGCAATCTCACAGCAATAGTTCTATTTTACTTGAACCAGCTTGCCAATTATCATTATGCATAACTATGAAATCGGGACATTTTGATGATGATGATGTTTGCATCTTATCCAGTATGCACATAAATTTAGTCTTAAAAAGAAAAAAAAAAAAAAAAAGAAAAGAAAAGCTGTCAATAGAGTGCCTTCCAACCGGGTACAGAACAATACATTCTGCACAATGAAGGTCATTTTCAGGTATCTGTACATACCCCTAGCAAATCTTGCTGCTCATGCACTGTGTGGTTTATACAAGACAAGCAGTGATACGTGCCCACACAAGATACAGAAATGCAGGTGTGAACTCCAGATATCTAGTTCTAATATTACAGTAGCTGCCTCTGGTATCACATATACAGATTATCATCATAAATCAAGTCATTTTAATACTGTTCATTCAGAGTTTTCGAGGTTCAAAGGCTAACAGAGGAGCAGGCTGAATCTTCAAAAAAGAGTGCTTACAACTGTCAATGTGAACGCTAAAAAAGTTCTTTTAGAGGATCTTCTAATTGCTATTCAGAAATATTTACATGCACAGACTTCTGCACACACCTATGTTTGCAAAATTACTTATTCTTCAGTGAAGACTGCTTAATTCCTTGAAGGGTCAAACTAGATTTTAATGGTACTGCATGTCACGTTGAGAATTCTGGTACCTGCAGGTCCACAGATGGATCTGCGCTTCTCTTTGACATTACCTTGACCTTTTATGTAAATTATCCCTGATCCATGGTTTGTTTCTTTTAACTGTTGTAGGTGTACAAAACTTCCACAGTAAGATCCTAACTCTTGAACTCTAAAAGAGTGTTTGCAGCTTCTGCTCTGAGTTGTAACAAATGTGATGCACTGTCTTTCAGAGCAAGGACCTTGAGGGCATCATGGAAGGTATGGCCATGTAAGAAGTCAGGCTTACACAGATGGAGAGACACAAAGCAGTAAAACTAGATCTCCCACATTGTACCACAGTGGCATTTTAAAATAACAGTACTTCAGTAGGAAAATAAAAACATTCCTAATTTCTATTTTTTTCCCCAGAGAAAAGTCAGCATTTTCCTTAGGAGAGCTGAGAAAAATTACATTTGCAGGTAATGATGAGTTTAGTCTTCCAAAGTGATCACTTGTGATGCTATAATAAGACTTAACAAAGCTTCTTCATGTTAAATGCAAAGAAAAAAAAAAGAAAAAAAAAGACCCCAAAACTCACCCCCAAATTAAAAATCCCTCAGCCTTGCAGCCAAAGGCTACACAGTCCCCTACAGAAAACCAAGTAGGGAAAAATGTCTGTACTTCAGCCAGTCTTTAAAACCTTTATTTTCATTCTCCATTTAGGTACCTTTTACAGGGAGCAAATCATTTTTTGAGGGAATAAGTACATTCAGATGATAAGATTCTTTTGACAGTTTTTTTCAAGGAATCTCATCTCACATTAAAGTATTTGCACAAACAAAGTTATTCAGTTTATTTAGTTGTTAAGTGGTCCTAAGAAAACGTTCATTTAGGTACAGGAAGGAGCTGCAGCATCCTCCCCAGCAAAGCCAGGCGAGTGCTTACCATGGACAGCACATGGGCAGGAGTCCAGAAAACCGGGTAGGAACAGGCAGAGAAACCATCTTTAATGCCTAGAGCATGGTTAACAGCTCAACGCACCATCCGAGGAAGCACCTGTTTCACAAACACCAGATCTCTACATTCATTTTCAAACTTGCTCACAGTGCAGAATAAAAGAAAAAAAAAGAAATTCAAAAAACCCACTAAACTGCTATGCTCTGGGTGAGTAAAATGCGTATGAACTGAAAGTGAGAACACAAATGGATGTAACAGCAATAACTCTGGAACTAATGGACAAACAAGCATTGCCACATGAAAAATAACAGAGAAATTGATCTGGCTTTAAGAACTCAATTGAGGGACCAATAAAAGTATTAGAATGCTGGAAAAGCACTCTCACACATAAAGCACCTGTTTAACATTACTGCTAATTGTGGATGAAGGAAATGGCCCCAGCAGAAATTGGTTGAAGATGATTAAATTTAATTGCACTGCTATATACAAATGCTACCCACTCACTGAATTAGAATCAAAATATGCTCAGAAGTGATACATTCCACAAAACCAGATTTAATACACAGCATGAGCAGTGAGGCTACATGTGGCAAAAAGCACATTCTTGTTTTCCGAAAGTTCTTTCTCTCTCTCACATGTTGCAGAATTTCAAAGAAAGCACTGTAACAGGAAGCATGAACTGAGGAAATAAGGTCACCGTAAGGTTGAGTGTGGGCTGCAAGAATGCTCATGTTCTCCAGCACAGTGGAACAGTAGGGCTGGTAGGGAAACACACTCAGCCCACTCTGAGACACAAAGTGCCAGGAATCAATGAGATCAGAAACAGTTAAGCAGGAGTGCCTGCCTTGGTTTGTGTAAGGCAGATATCTTGGTAAGCCAGCTCCACACTTTCAGAAGAGTGCACAGGATCCCTCCTGGCAGGCAGCCACTTCTGCTGGAGGCAGCTGCCAGAGACATTTGGCACAGAAAAGTGAAGTACCGTTTTCCATTTTCTTTACTATTTCTCTCTTTTTTTCTTTCCACAATATTTTGCTAGTACAGTTGGGTTTTTTCTTCCCCTCTCCTTTTGTAGGACTATTTATTAGAACTGCTGGTTAATTATCGGTCCCTTTATACTATACTTTTTAACTTAAATTTTACATCCCATGCATTTTCCTCCGTAATGCCTAGAGTATACCCTTCCTCTACGCTTTCAAGTGCTGTTGAGGGTACAGTCACAGCACTGAAGGTGACTTGTTTATAGTCAGAAACCCATGAGTTATTTGGTCTTCCAGCTAATCACAGATATACGATGGATAATCCTTTTAACCTGCTGCCACCTAGACCACATTTCACATGGTACACATCCAGCATGTCTAGCCTTCAAATTGTTTTCTGACAACTGTGCTTGGCACAGGTCTCTCGTCTCTGGTGGCAAACACACTGTCATTCTTTATGGCAGCCTGGGTTTTGCTAGTGTTTCCCCATTAAACTCAGGCAGATGGAGAGAGCTGCCCATGCCATGCCCCTCCTGTTCTCTATTTAGAGTCATTCAGCCCTCAGACTCACTTAAGTTTTCAAAGAAGTTTCCAT
This sequence comes from Scytalopus superciliaris, assembly GCA_013400415.1. Lineage (NCBI taxonomy): Eukaryota > Metazoa > Chordata > Aves > Passeriformes > Rhinocryptidae > Scytalopus > Scytalopus superciliaris. The sequence goes on from VXBX01005595.1 coordinate 1,564,784, forward strand.
GTGCCTAGTGTTGTTATATGCTACAGAGAGTGCTAAGCTGCTCAGTCCTAGTCATATTTATTTTAATGCTGAAACAGCTTGCTTGTGGCTCAGTATCAACTAAACAATCATTACTTCCAAGTACCTGCAACGTACTTAATTAGAACTACTGGAGCCTCTGGACATGGGGTGAGAGCTGTGCTTTTTAAAAGGTAGCCCTATGTAACAGAGAAGCTTTTCCCAGCCCCCACATCCCAAAGAACTTAGGCAAGCACTAAGTGCCATGGAGCAGCTGCTTGACAGCCTTATTAGAAATCAGCTTAGAGAAGTATGTGAAAAATACTGTATTCAGCTGAAGCTGCAGGGAATAACGGAAGAAAAATAATTAGCCGAGTCAGAAATTGGCTAAGGCACCAGGTCTTCTGAGCCTTCTATTTCCTTCAAAATACAAAGGGATCTTTAAATACTGAGTAGTAAATGAGACTTTGTTTATATTTTATCTTAAAATGTCACAAGCAGAACAGTGCGCCCTAATAGCATCCTTTGCTCAGAAATGATTCAGAAGCAAGGGGGCCATCTGCTGAATTCCCAGTACCATTTTCTGCTATATCCTGGACAAGATTTTTTGAAAATTTCACAGATGAGTACTTTTCAGTGTCAGCTTTGCTAGGCTCGTGAGGCATGGCAGTAAACCTCTGAGCAGGTTTGGCTGCAGGTGTATATTACAGCATATCTATCATGACTACAAAAAGTAAAACCAGTACATCAATCAATGTAATCTACTTGGGACTCAAAAATTCTGTAGACAATATCACCAGTCTGAAGTAAGTAATATGTCTCTATCATAATTCTTTTCCTCAAACAGAAATTTTCAGAGACAGAAAAATTGCTCATAATATGTTCACGAATGTAACTTTGCAGATAAAATATAAAAGCTTAAAGCACAGAATCAGGTCTCTAAAATAATCAGCTTCCTTCTTCAGCTTACTGTCCATTATCCTTAGAAATGTTGGCATCATGTTTAAACTCAGCATTTCCTTCCCTGTGCAACTCTGTAACAGCTCCACTGATAAAGGATTCATTGCTTCTAATTCCACTCTTTTTTAACTCACTACCACTAACTTCAGATCCCAGCTTCACTACAGTCATAGCTAGTCTCTTTCCTGATGGGAGAAAGTGGGCAAAGGAAAGGTAGAATTTTTAAAAGATTTTATGACCATGTCACTACACATTCACATACACATCTTTGTAATCCTCCATATCTTGTTCTCCTTAGTACTGCTACAGCTGAAGGTCTCTCTGCATACCCGGAAGAAGGACCAGAATTGTTTCTGGCACAGTAATAACAAAGTATGCTAAATAAATACTACACCAACACCCAGACTGAAAAAATCCTTGTTCATATAACCATGAAATTTGATAAAGGTATTTAAAATATTCACCACTGTTCTCATTTCTTAAAGCATAGCCTTAAGTCCACTGACATTTCATGGTCTGTTAATACAGAACACTTTAAATATAGAAAGGTACATGTTATGCATTAAAGACTATGTAGACTCATGCATAAGATCATTCATAGTATAAAAATATAAGATTGTTTAACAGTACAAACTATAAAAGTGAATCTTCAATGCTGCTTCCAATTCAACATTTTAAAAATGACTGCAAGACATAACTTGTATCTTTCAAAGTTATAATCAGGAGATATTAAGTAAAAGCACAGTACAGGGAATGTAAATAAACACCACTTAAGACTTCCCCCTTATGTATAAAAAGCAGTCCCGAGTTTAACTCGATAGCTGGAGGATTTGTTTGCATTGTGTGGGGCATTTTCATTTTACTACATCAGTCAATACTAAATTTCAATACGCATTACTCCTACATCCATAATACAAAAACGTATCCAGGTGGTGGTGTTTGCTGTTCACTGTTGCCAACTTTATGCACACTGATAAGCAAGAAGGGTATAGTCTGAAAAGTTATAAAGTTGTAGGCACACACAGCTTACTCACTGCTTGCAGTATTTAATAGCAAATTATTATCCTCTTTGCCAACTAAGCATCCCTTATTTATTTCCTAAAATCTGGACTTATGTATCAAAATTGGAAAACAGCATATGTAGAACAGTAGTAAGTTCTAAATATCAAACACATAAAAAAGTTATAAAGCTACAATTACCAAGCATTAGTAAAACATTATCAAGCACCTTTACTCCCATGAGCTGCTCAATACTCCCTCTCCACAGGGCTTAGCCTATGACCTCAAAGGCCTGACTAACTTTAGAGGGTAGCCACTAAAAAAGGCAAAAAGAAATTAAAAAAAGAAATTCAAGTTTTCCATCTAGAATTTAGAATGAAAGCTAATGATTGCTAAAATTCAGTCCTTTCTATAGAAATGGTCCCAAAACACATAAAGCACACCAGTTCCTGGCCATATGAAACTCAGAAACAAGTAGTTCTGTCTTAGTGAAAAGCAATACAAAGTGCTCTTGCTACTTTTTTTCATACTCTGGAAAACTCATATGAAAGAATGTTTCCATATAGCAAAAGGAATTTGACTTAATTTTCAACTTTGTAATTCTTTTCCCTTTCCCACTAAGTCCTACATAGTAGACTTAAGACTAAGATTCTTCAATGTAAAGCAAAACTCTTTTTAAAAAACCACAGCTTTAAGCAATAAGAAACATCAATACAGTTTTTGTTGTCTTCTCTGTTACTTGCATATAAACAAAAATTACTCCCACCTGAGCAGCAGAACTGTTTAAAATTATGATTTTCTAGTGGAGTCAGACAAATTTGCTTTGTTAAGTATTTAGATTGGGAAGAGTGGTGTGGATACTCACTAAACAGACAGAAGGGGAAACAAAACTGCAAAGTGACGAATTTGGAACATAACGCTATTTGGAGGGTAGTATCTTCTCATACTTCAGATATTACTTGACCTGAACACCAGTTGTTAAAGTTCTACTAAATAAAAAGTATTTACAATGAAGATTGTTCCCATTTTAGATCTTTGAGATATTTTCCTTCAGATCTAATTTTGTACAGAAATCTGTTAACATCTGCGTTTCAGAAGGTTCCACACACGAAGGTGGATCAGCTCCACGGATCAGAGAACACAAACACAGCTCAGCCAATGTCTGATCGATGATACCTGAGGTGCAGTTGTATTATATTGCACACGACAGATACAGCAGTACAAGAGAAGGACCTGCAGGTGCTGTATCAGAGTGCTGGTTCACAACACAGAAGGGATTTTGAAAGTGTAACGAAGCATTTGTCACTTTCTGTCATTAAAAGCCAAGAAACAGAAAGCAGAGACTCAAGTTTCCTAGAAGTGTTTAGGTTGCAGGTGTCTTACGGGGTATAACCCGGGACGGCCGACGTCCCGCCAGTGGTTTCAGGGTGTCCCTGGTACTCGTGCCAGTACGGGCGGGTGGCAGGTCCGCTCCCCTCCGTGTGTCACATACTGAGTCCGAGCACAGTGACAGGGAAAGTATAGCCGCGACTACGGAGACGATTACGATACCAACGCCACCACGGAGAGGCGGAGCAAAGGCAGCGGGGCTTCGGCGGCTCCCCCTGCACCCCGCTGCTCCCCGCCCCGGCGACAGCGAGGGCTCGGCGAAGACGCCCCAGGCAGCCCAGGACACCCACTCGCCCCTACGAAACGCCTTTAGCGACTCACGGAGACCGTCTACGGTAGCTCAGCGGATCTGCAGTCTCTGCAGGACCGCCCCAAACTTCACGCGTGTTCTGCCTAGATGTCGGTCTCGACAGGTAGTTCACAACACGCCGCAGCCAAACTCGCAAGTGCGGTTTTTTTGCAGACGGAACCAGAAGGATGATCGCTTCCCTCCTCCGCCGCGTCAAAACCTTGGACAAGGTACTAAACCGCGACACCTGGAGCCGACACGGCGCCTTTCCCTCTACCAGCCTCCAACTTTCCCGCAAAGCGTCAGAAATTAACCTCTCCGTGGGCATGAGCCCGAGACGCGGTCCACGGATAACCCCAACTAAGCACCAACCCCCCCTCGCCCCACCGCGAAGCGCCAGCACCGCCCCCAGTCCCGTCCCCGGGGCCACACGCCGGCAGCCGCCGACGGAGAAACTTTTCCAAGTCGCCCGGCGAGGCAGCGCCCACGCCGGGCTGCCCCGCCGAGTGGGACCGAGCCCCCGCACCGCGCCCCCCGCAGCCGCCCCGCCCGCACCGCTCCTACCGTGCGGGGGGCAAGTGAGGGAGGGAGCGAGGCAGTTACCGGCGAGCGGGCGCCCTTCTTGCAGAGCGGTCCCCTGAAGACGCCTTTGATGCCGCGGTAGTGCCCGTTGCTGAGGTGCCGGGAGCTGATGACCAGGTAGCACGCCATGCGGGGCCCGCGGGCGGGCGGGCAGCCCGGCTCTCCCGCGGCGGCGGCGGCA
>VXBX01005595.1:1570886-1751712 GCA_013400415.1 Scytalopus superciliaris
TCCTCCTCCTCCTCTTCCTCCTCCTCTCCCCCAGACCAGGCCACCGGCAGCCGACATCCGGAGGGGAGTTTCTCCGCGGCAGCTGGAGCGGCGGCTGCTCCCCATGGCTCTTCCCTGGCCGGGCTGGGCGGTGGATGCAGCGGCCGCCGCGCACGGTCCCCGCCGCCCCGCTCCTCCCGTGCCGCCGCCGCAGTCGGCGCCGCGCCTCGCTCANGTTTGTCTCCACCGTCCCCCCTATAAGCTCGTGATTTTAGGTGCGTGGTGTCATTTACGACCTAAATGATCTACACAGAATCGCAGGTGTGAAAGTCTTCCACCACTAAACAGCTGAACAGGTTAGGTTGTTCTCCCATTCTGTAAGACAGAGGCGTGATATACCTCGGACCCACCTGTGCAGACTCAGCTTCTTCTCTTCGGGTCACAAGTATTGTCTCTGCTCTGCTGCTTGCTCAGTCAATAAAAATAAATCAATAAATCACACGGCCTTGGTAGTTACCTGCAGATCATTCATTTCTGCAAAGTAAATTGCTTTAAACTGTAGATAAGAATTGTTTCATTTTTTTCATTTAATACTGTAAAAGCGTATGCTTTCAGGTATTTGGTGAATAAAACTGATAAGCTACAATCATTCTAACTTCAACCTCTCAAGAGCTTACTTTCTATGAATCTAATGTAAATAAAAGGAAAATCTCACACAATCCACCAAACTAGATAAAAAGGTCATGACAAGTCAAATGTCATTTTTTGACTGTTGTGTAAAATAGTGTTGTACAGTCCTAGTATATGGTGTTGCATAGTGTTTTGCATACAATAGGTAGTTTTATTACATGTATATATGTATTTATATACAAATAAGTCAAATATATTATTATGTGTGTGTGTGGCTAGCCGTCGCGAACGACGATGCTTTTTATGCCTGCGCGAATGGATTTATTACGTGGAGCTCAGCGTGCGCGGAACTGGCCCCACCCCCTTTAGCCCTGGGACGCTTTCTAGCCTTGGCCGGGGCAAGCCCGGACGAAGTTGGCAGAGCGAGACCCGCAGGACTCGAACCGGCATCCTTCCGAGAAGGAGCACGGATCCAGGGGCGGCGATATTATTATGTATTTTATTAGTAAATATACAATATTACAAAGACAACAAAGTACATCTGAATTTGGAATAACCAGAGCTGGAAGTAACATATTAAGAACATGCTTATGCTAACCATCATACAGTATTTTGCAATGTTAAAAACTGTTAGGCAGGGGTCAAGCTGATAAAATCAAGGTGTGAAATAAATAAAAGAACTTGGCTCTTTGCATAATATGTGGTTGAGCTGTGGGACTCCTCACCAAGGGGTGTCGTGCATCGGGATTAAATAGTCCCATGCATCAGTACAGATGAGGCTTTGAAGCCTGGAAGCAATATGATGCCCACAAAAGAAGATGACTTTTCTGAAGCCAGAAATTGCATTGTAAAGTGAGGACTGAGAAATTATACTGAAAAAAAAAAAAAGTTATCCACTGTTAATTTGGTGGTGAATATGAGCTTTCATGATAATGTCCTCCCACAAGTCACAGCTATGTGAGCAACTTCAAATTTATTCTTGTTGGCATATATGTTTTGTTAACTGCAAGTTCTTTCTGAAATAATTCCTCTGCAATCCTGTTAAAGATAAAAGTATTAACTTCACTTTGAATTTTGGTCTGCAGCTTGCCTTTCTGACTCTGCAGTGAATATGTATTGGGAAGTAAAGACAAGCACCTTTTCTCCTTGGCAATGCAATGAACTTCCCAAAACTTTATTTCTCTGTGATGCAGCTGTTGTTTCTCAGAAACAGAAAGGGAATTTATATCTCAACAGCTTGCACAGAGGTCTCAGTTCCTTTCATGTTGTGAAAAGACATGAAAAGTCCTCTGCTCCACAGAGCTGATGGTATTCTATTACAAGGTGAGGGAGAGGCTGCAAAAGACCCGCACCATATGCATACAGTGGACGTGTGATCCTGTGTTGCAGTTACAAGGACAGACTGGCCATGGCACCTGCAGACGAGGTTCAGCACATGCTGAAATTGCAAGTGCTTTCTTGTAAACTAAGGGACAGATACTTTCCTCCTTAAACTTAGAGTTCGTCTATGAAGACTGTATGAAAGAGAAATTATTTGCCCCAGAATAGACTGCACAGTATTCATTTTATCCTGCTGAGGAGGATGATGTGCTCAATTGACCCTGCTGTGAAAAGTAGAAGTCATTTTAGGCTCACTTCACTTTGTAAACTCAAGGGAATAGTTACTATGACCACCAATCTAACTTATAAATAATCTGTAGGACGCAAGCCTGAGAAAATGAGATTAAGAGTTGTCAAATGGAACGATTAGTTATTAATTATATCACTCCCTGAACATTCCCCCAAGTCTCTGGAGATGCTGTATCTCCTTCTCTTTCATCACAGGTCATGTAGAAATATGAGCCTTAACTACTAGTATTTTCATCTGGGTCCAATCCTTCACTACCTTAGATCTCATAAAGTAATTTTCAGCTGAGCACAGTGGATGTAAAATACTACCTTTCAGAACATTATGCTTTCTTTGCAGAAGTATTAGTGACTTTTCAAGATGCAAGGAAGTGAAGAAGCAGGTCAGCTGTCACTAAGAGAGGATAATTAAAATAATGAGATGTTCTTCAGTTCATCTACCCTTTCAGTCAGTTTACACAGTTTTTTATCATTAACAGAGATTACTTAGCATTTATTGTCCCACCAAAACATCTGTAAGAATTTGCTATTTATTCTTTGTAGGGATTGTCCTCATTGCACAATATAGTGTCTCAAGGAAATTACCAGCCTAGCTCTAAGGCTGCTAGTTCTGATATAAATATGCTCTGAATATCAGGCATCAGAGAACTATATTAATGCAGTTATATTACTTTCAATAATTGAGATAATTCATATGTTTCTTTGCAGCATCTGACAGTACTATATAGACAGACACATAAAATCTTGTCTGCACTGTGAATTTTTCTTTAAATTATAATTCAAGTACTGCCCCTAATATGAGTCCCACCTGCACATGAAGTCCATTATACTGATATTCTCTGCTGTAGAGGTAAAAACTACAGTTTTGCCTGCTGCTAACCAAAGCATTCCTCACTGTGGATACAGGCTAGATCCACTCAAGGGTCCCAGTTCTAAAATGTTTTCCACAGTCCCTTTTCTGTGCCTAGAAAGAACAAAGACATCCTTCCTGATGCCTCTAGATATAGACAATTGAAAGAGTGCTAGAAGTTCTACACCCCTAGAAATCTCTAGAAAATTTCTAGAAAATTGGCAATCAAACAAGAACAGAGGATATGTAGACACACAGCTTGAGTGCTGTTTCACAGTCCAAATATTCTCACTTGAGTTAGTTTAACGTTTTCCAATGCAGAAGAACCCAGCTGAACTCTATAGTAAAAACATAGTCTAATACTGCTGTGAATTTTACTGGTGGTCTTTTTCACTTGGAGGGAGGGAGGGAGGGAGATCAACATCTTGGCAAGACAATTCAAGTATAAAAACACACAGTGAGGCTTTTAACATAAAGGTCTTAGTAGCTTTACAGTATATGTAAAGTATATGAGATATAAAGAAAATTTTAAAGCTGTAAATCAAGTCCTGGCAATACATGCAGATCTTTGGATTATACTGCCTAAACTACATGTCCCTCCACCCTCAGTTCCTCTAACCCATCCACCCAGACTCTTAACTCCTCTCCATTCTTGTGGTCCATAGATAGAGGTAATTCCTCTGGATTCACATGAAAAGTGAACTCCTGCCCTACCAAAACTAATGACAGTTTTTGAGGTCCACAGAATCAGTTTCTGTAGAAACTCCACTGATAAGGATGCTCATGTATGGCAACAAGCCTGAAATGCACTATTAATTGTCCTCTTATTCTACTTGAATAGATCATCTATATCCCAAAAGAATCATAATTATTTGAAAATGAGTGCCATATACTAGAAGTAGTCAACATTTCTGTAGATCGCATGAATAAATTTTAATCTGAATGTTTAATTTATTTTTCTCAGTTAACCATATATTTTGGGGAATATTTTATAAAGTTCAATCCTGGTGAATATAAAAATACAAGATAAGATGATCTGCATAAAGTTTTGTTTTGCTTTCAGGAAAATGGCAATTTCAAATCTGTTCTTTTTTTCCCCTGAATCTCAAAAGACAACATTATATTTTTTTCCTGAAAAAGATATTAGTAACATCTTCACTATATCTGTCTTTATTTCATTAATTAATTTAGGATATTATAGTCTTTCCATATTTGATTCCATTTGAAGTAAACATAATACTGCTTATCCAGACATTTTTAATCCCAGGCTGACTCTTTTAATCTAAATAGTAGTTGCATTCCTCTTTTGAATCACTTATGTAAGCAGCCTTCTATTACCCAAAAGCTGAACCTGTCAAAGTTTATACACATAAAGCATTGATGGCTAAGTTATTTTACTCTCTCGTCCATGCAGAATCAATGACACCGTTTTACTTTGGATGGAGCTTTTTGGATTGTCTAAGTGCTGAACAATCACTTTATAGTCTGCAGCTTGCTATTAATTCTGTAGCCAGCAAGTACAGCTGTCTTCATCATGATCAAACCCAAGTGCTGTGTATACATCAGTGAAGAGCAGTAAGCCATGTCCCCCTTTCTTCAGAGGACCATGCACCTCTGGTTTAAGAAAGTCATATAGTTGAACAAGAATCTAATTCAAATAATTCATCTTTAACTTTACTTTGATACATCTCTTATGTGACATTCAGCAACGTCTCTCTATTACTTTATCACTAAAGAAACAATATAATGTTTCCTTTGGAGTTATTGTGAGAATTACTCAATACTGTAATAACAGTCATAAAGAAGAACGTGAGGTATTGCTCGGTCATATTGGGGAAAACTGCTAATTTCATAATCAATTAAAAATATGCAATAAATCTGTTGTTTCCAGAAGATTGTTGGACATGCCATTCACTTAAATTCATGGATGGGTAATACAAATAGGACATTAATGCTATATTAACAAGAGCTTATAATTTCCAGAATATATGTCCAAGGATGTAAATATATCTTCCATTTTCTATTCAGAAATAGCATTCATTGGTTTCTTCTTATTGTTAGATATATCCTTTACCTAAATTAGAATGAATATAAAAAGAGTAATGGCAAGTAGCCACTGTTATGAAAATTATATAGCAGAGTGCCAATTCTGTTCTAGCAGCAAATCCTTTCTTTCAGGAAGATGATATATGAAAGAGATGAAGGTGTAGCAGTGTTTTCATATACTTGCTAATTTATTATGTTTGCATAAATATTTAATACATCAATCTCTTTCTAAAGGAAGAATATGGTTTGCATTTCAAGTCTTGTAGGTTTCTTACATTTCCCTACCAAATCCTACCAAAACCTTAACTATATGCTCAACATCCACAAGGGAGGTGATTAATGTTTTTCATTGCTTGTTGATGGTCATCAGACTGATCTCCTGAGGTTAACACTGTATGTGATAGTGGTCTTAATATCTAAAAGGTGAGTAAAGTTATTGCATTTTTATTATTAGGAATCAGAACTGAATATTAACTGAAGAACAGATATCTTTAAATTACATTAAAACAATGTAAAGAGATGGAAAATACTGTCTAACCTTTCCATAGTTAGCCATGATATACACAAATATCCACAGCCAGAGAGGCTGTCAGCATATGTTTCAGCCACAGATACATTAATTTCAATAACTGACACAACCACAGCTGTCAATCCCTTTTCCAACTCATTTAATTCAGGGAGTGCTCCAAGGGCAACTATAATGAAGCAGCCTAGGAACAGGAGGACAACCATTGCAAAGGAATGATGAAGGCAACTTCCATCATGTAGATTTTACCTTCTGTAGAATGAGACTTCTCATTTCTCTCAGTATTATCTGCAAGAGTAGTTTATCTTACCTTGCCATAGGGAACATACTTACACGCTTGCACTCACTGTGTTCTAATACACACCTGCTGTGATATCCATAGACAATTTCAGCTTGGCAAGTTAGTATCTCCCTTTTTGCCTGGCACTAACATTGCCATAAGGCACCCACAGACAGATGGTCAGCACATATATGTTATTTTTTAATCTGGCTGCATCTTCAGCCATTGAAGCCTATTAATTATCATAAGATATGTACAGTTTACAAAGGATGCTCAAGTCACATTTGTCAGAGAAAAAGTCGCATTGCTTTTTATGAAATGAATGATAATTCAGCTTGGGAAAAGAGAGGGTGAAGGGGGAATTGTGAGATGTCACATGAGCTGGATAAAGATCACTCATTTGGGAACTCTGTACATCCTGATCATAAAAGGTAAGTGACAAGTAACTACAGCTATTTTCCCTATGCAGAGGACCACTTAATATGGTAGTTCACTAAGCCACTCCAGATAAAAAAATTACAAGGAGAAAGCATCTCTTTTATGTAACTTGAGAAGAAGTGAATGAATATAAATTCTGCTGAACTGCCAGCAATAAAATGCATTTTATATACTTCTATATATTTTATATAAATATGTATCCATATTACACATGGATTATTTTAGATATGTATAATTGTGTCTGGTGTCCATATACTAATGGAATAATATAGAAATACATATTTAAATGCTTTAAATGGCAATCCCTATACCAATTTATTTCCTGTGCTGTTTTCCTTTTTCCCCACTTCAGCAAAGTGACAATTTATTCTGGTTTGGGGGGAGCTCAGTGACAGGAAGGTGGTTTAGCAGTCTGCAGCAAAGCAGTACAGAACTCAAATCTGAGATGTTCATACCCATTAAACTAGTGTACTACTTAAGCTCTCTCAGATCTTCATGTTTCCATGGAAGTATTTACTATGCACTAGCACAAGATCACCCTGTTAGTTCTGTGTATTTCCTGTTGCCAGCATTTCATCATCTGTCCACATTAATACTTCAGCAGGCAACCTTTAAAAAGGCTTTACAAAGAAAGATGTGAAAGGCAAAGGAGAAATTTCAAACTGACAGTAGCATTTGTCAGCTGGAATCTGCTGAAATTCAGGAGTCCTTCATATTGTTAGGAGTCTATGAAGCTCTGACTGACACCTACATACTTTCTCTAAAACAGGCAAGTATATTAAGATGTTTCTGGAGTGTATTATGGCCTAGTTTTGTTCCTTAGTAGGTTTAAACATTTCAAGCATTCTGTAACATCCAGTCAAGTAGTAGCAAAATTTCTTCATACCTTGAAGAAAATTTTTAATACTGTTGTAATCGCTGAAATTTCAGTCATAGTTAGTAATAAAGGAAATATGCAGTAAAATCAAAAAGGGAAATTCACTTCCTAGCAAATGCTAGCACAAGAACTGTACATCTCCTCCCTCCCCCATGGTATTTCCTAAAGCGTGCTTAAGTGTCTTACAAACTTGCTGGCATCTGCACAGGTGTGGATATATGATTTCATCTGAAGTATGGTATCTAGAACTTGTTTATGGCCAAAAATGTCACAGTTTTCTGGTCAGAAATAAAATAGATGTTTGTTTCTAATAGAAATTCAGTCTCTATTTTTGCAGTCATTTTGTGTTCTAATTATAAAAATCTAATTCGTAAACAGCACATGCTGAGGTTTTGACAGTGAATTTCTGATGAAACACAGAGTACAAATTTTAATTACATACAGTTCTAATACAGTGAGCACTGCAGCATTTCTGTCATCTTTGAAATGGTAACAAAATGTAAAAAAAGTTTTTTGAAATATGAGCATGAAGGTAATGAGATCAATAAATGTCAGCTAGAAAAAGTAATCACAACTCCAGAGACTCACTAACCTTTCTACAAATTCCAAAAATAATAGACTAGCCTGGATGAAGAATCTTTAACAATGGGAAACAGATACAGTTATAAGGGGGGAGTGAGCCAAAGACTGCTGAATAATACCAGAAGCATTGCCTTTTAAGTAAATGAGAGAAAAACAATCAATATTTTTGCTTTTCCTTCTGTGATCCTCACCAATGCACTTCCCTTTGCACCTTCTGATTCTAAGAGTGAAATATAATACAAACACATACGGAAACATAGAGTAAAAATATGAAATAAGGCATAAAGTGCAGTAAGCAATAACAGTTTTCCAAACTGATGGCCCAGTCCTTGTCTCAGGAAGACAGAGATGTTAGAACATTCATTGATCTCCATATAAATTCCAGATACTTAGCACTACCAAGATCTGGTGGTGTGTGGTTTTGAGACACAATTTATGCAAACCCAGAGCTTAAGCATGAATTAATTCAAGACAAGAAATCTTGTGTTATGTTTTAATGGCCCATGGTAGAATCTAACTTCAGTAAGAGAAAACATATTTCATATGCCAAGTGTTAGATCAAGTAATATTTGAAAGGGTAATGTTGGTATTTTAATTTTTTTTTTTTAATTAAAAGTGCAAGAGGTATTGAACCCGAGGTGAAAATGGAAAAGAATAAAATACTTTGTCAAACCTATCCAGATGAGCAATATTTTTTTTTTTAATATGAAGCACACAATTTTCCTGAAAACATATTAACGTTTTTTGAAGGATATGCAAAATGCACTAAGTATTTATGTATATAATACACTTATTTTAGGGAAATTGACTTTAAAAAGAGGGGTAGAGATAACATGGAAATTAATTCTTGTTTTACCATCAATTTAGTTTTATTTTTTTCTCCAGCATTGACTGAACTTTTTTGGATTTTGATATTGAAGATAGATGGCAGAGATTGAGATCTGGTCATTAGAGTCCACTCAGTATTCGCAGGCAAATGTGTGCTATTTCTATAATGATTTTCAAATGGCTAACGCTGGCATAAAACCAGCTGGAGATATTAGCAGTTTACATTTCATTGTTCAGGTGCTAATCTGCAGTAATAATTGCAAAAGGGCTCTATATAGGGCATACAAAGTACTCCAGTATCACCATTAACTTTTATGATCAATAGTTTCTACTTTCTATCACTGTGTGTGTCCTGTTGAAGTGAAAGGAATTGAAGAACTAAAGTGCTATTTTTGAAATTCTGTGTCTAGTTCCACACACATAGATTTTCTCCTTTGTCTTGCTTCAAACTACTCTTTTGAGGCTGATTGTTCACTTGTGTACGTGTGCATATAACATTTTTTAGACATAACATTTTACATATATACACATGTATATAACATTTGTTATATATTTATATATAGGTGTATGTAACATTTTGCAGGACTGGAGTACTCTGCAGTTAGTATGCAACCCAATATAAAGTAGCAGATGCTTGTGACTGCAACCTTTTTTTTTCTTTTGCTTTTCAGCACAGAGCTCAAGAAATGTGCGTCATAAAAACTGCTTGTTGAGGGCCACTCCAGGAGCACAAACTGGATTGCAAGTTGGTATTATTGACCAGGACTTACCATAAATGTGCTATGGCACCAGGTATGTAGAACTGCAGGAAAGGATGTGAACAGGAGCTTCTCTGCTGCAGCCACTTGTGGCTGTGGGAGCAGCTGTGGATATGTGGGTGTACATTAGGTGACACACAAGTTTGTGTAGCTTCGGAAGTCAGTGCAGCTTTGGAAGTCAGTGCTATGTTAAGAGATCAGGTATGTGTCTAATGACATAGGAGCAGCCCAAAGCCAACAGCAGTTACTGGAAACATGATGAATCCAGGTAAGGAAGAAGCTTTCAGAAATACAGACAGGGTAAGTGTCAGTTAAAATGCATCATGGTCCATCATGTTCCATCACCCTGTGAAGCCAAAACTCAGAGAGGGGCTGTGTACATGGGGACCATGGTATGCAGGTATGGTTAGGAAGCTATGTTTAATGATAAAAATCTTTTCAGCCTATGATTTTAAATTAAGCGAGTTTCGGTCAAATCAATTTTTTCCTGTAAAGGCTTTGCTGTGGTATACCCTTCCTCGTACAGGGTTGCTAAAGTAAAGCAGACTGCAGAGAGCTACAGAGAGATCCTGCAGGTGGCAGGACAGCAGAATAGCAGCTGAAACCCAATGTCAGTAAGCACAAAATAACATGTATGGGAAAAATAAGTAAAAGTATGCATCCAAGATGTTGGTTAATTACCTATTGCCACTCAAGGAAGAAATGTTAGTTTCTGGATACAGTTATACAAAAATGCCAGATCATTGCACAGCAACAGTCAAAAATGCCAGTCAAATGTTAAAAACTGCAAGGAAAGCACTGAGGAGCAAAAAGAAAACATTGCAACAGATTCTGCTCTACGAGCAAGGGGAAACTACACTGGGACTGGAATAGTAGGGATGGTGCATGAGCTGAGCTATGGATTACTGTTTCAAATTTCTCAATATGAAGAAGTATAATAAAAACAAACAAACAAAAAAGTGGTTTTTTGCACAATCCATCATCAGATTATCAATTAATTGCTATGGGAGGTTTGTCAGCAAAAAATATAAATGGAGTCAGTTCCTTTCCTGCTATTGAAGAAAAAGGTCAAAATGCACATATCAAATTAAGAAGTGCCTAAACTACTGATTTGCTAAAGACAGTAGCTTATAGAAGAGCACAGGCAATTTTAAATTTTCTTGGTTTATGGTATTTTTCTCTGATAACCATTGTCAGAGAAAAAATATTAGACATCACAGCACAGAATTTTGTATGTTCTTAAATTATAATGTAGTTATAATTCCTGGTCCGAATCATGTGCCTATTTGAGTGCTGCATAGAACTGCCACTCAAAGTGGCTTTGACAGACTGAAACACAGGCTGACAGAAATCCCACAAAGTTCAGCTGCAAAGAAAGCAACTTCCCACAGCCAGAACACAGTAACCCCATGCAACAGCACAGGCTGGAAACCAACAGGCTGAAAAGGAGCTCTCCAGAAAAGCACCTGGTGGTCCTGGAG
Organism: Scytalopus superciliaris; assembly: GCA_013400415.1. NCBI lineage: Eukaryota > Metazoa > Chordata > Aves > Passeriformes > Rhinocryptidae > Scytalopus > Scytalopus superciliaris. The sequence continues at coordinate 1,581,788 of VXBX01005595.1, forward strand.
AAGAAAGCTGAATGGAGTCAGCAGTGTGTCCCTGTGGAGATGAAGACTAACAGCATACTCCTCTCCTAGCAAGATTGTAGGCAACGGATCAATGGATATGATTAATTTCCTCTACCCTTCTCTTGTGAGACCACATCCGCGTACTGTGCCCAGTTTTGAACTCCCCAGGATAAGAAAGAATTTAATATACTGGAGTAAATCCAAGGCAGTTATGGGACTGTAGCACATTGGACACAAAGAGGCAGTGAGCTTGCTGGCTATGATGACACTAGAGCTGTCCTGTGAAACAAAGTGCTGCTGCATTACCAAGGTAGAAAGTGGGAGGAACTTCATATTTGACATATAACTGACTTCCTGCTAAATGTCTCTCTGCTTTCACAGCCCATGCTATCTCAGTGATAAAAAAAAAAAAAAAAAAACCAAAAAACAAAACAAAAAAAAAAAAACACAGAAAAACCAATCAAAACAAACAAGAAAAAGTAAATTAAGCTTTTGTCTAATAGCCCAGTGCAGGTGTTTGAGCTGAGTCCAGTGCAGGTGCCTGAACTGTGCACAGTGGCTATCAAGAGCGCAGACAGGGACCAAGGATTAGCTAGGTTTTGGACAGTAGCTAGGTTTTGGACAGTACCAGTCAGGAAGGATCTCTTCTTAAGCTTGAAAAACATTTCTCTTTTCAAATTAGATTTGTCCAAATTATAAAATTTAACTCTAAACTGAAAATACAGGCACTGTGCACACATGCACTTTTGTGCTCCTAGTCAGCTGTAGCAGTGGAAAACTTCTGCTTAGATGTTATAGCTTCAAGAAAAACACCTCTACAATTGCACCAAAATTAAGTTTCCTCTGCGACAAGTATTTACAAACCTTTAAACTTCTCAATGCCTAAATACGGCTATTAATTGATAGCATTAATTCTCACTACATAGAGGGGCAGTATCTCCGTGACTCCTCTTAGGGGAAGACAAGTTCCTGCTGTCAGCCTGTAGGAAACAAGGTTTCTGGAAGTACAAGGACGACTGTCCCAGATGACAAGTGCCAAATTGAGGTGGAGACAAATCACGCTAAAACAAACTCCTTGAAGGACCTGAATCCAAAATCCGGTCTGGATAGATCTATATTATTATAATGTTTTCAGAGGTACTTTCTGGCAGACAGCATTAAAGAAGATCTGTTTCTCCGGTTCACCACAAGGTGGAGGTGCTGTTACTCAGAATCACTCATTAAGCGATCAGGAAAATGGTGGGTGTTGTACAACAAGCACTGTAAAATTTTATGGGCATATTTAAGAAAGTAATAAAAAATAATTGTATGCAACTGTGAGATATTACTTTATTAATTTATTTTAAGCCAACTGTATAATGGCATAGCCAACCATCTTTGAACCAGTGTTATTTCAAAATGCAGCAGCTTCAAATTTGCATTTGAATGACTGAATCCTGCATATAACCGCGTTGGAGGTGGAGGTGTCTGATAATGTGAGTTCTCCAAAAGCATGCAAAGTGATGGTTGCCAGAGTCAGATGGGTGCCACCTTCTTGGATATATTATCCTGAAATGATCTTTCCCTGTATTAAGCCTTCTGAGTCTTATTGCCAATCAAAGAAAATTATAAAGGATGGGGGGGCTTATGTGAAAAACAGAGGTCTGGTTGTTCTCAGAGACATTCACTCTGACCTCTATCCGCAGATCCAGGAGGTTGTTTGCTATCAAAAGGCTTTGAAATGTCTTGTTAAGTCACACTTATAGTATAGTTCACTTGTTTAATGCTGAAGCAGAGACAAAAAAGGGAGTCTTCTGCATGAGCCCAGCAGACCACGGCAATGAGCTGTTCCTCTCCTCCAAAAGCTTTGTCTTGTGAGTGTGCATGGAGAGGTTCTTGTCCTGTTCTTTCTTCTTTTATTTAAAACTTCAAATGGAAAAGGTTAATTTTTTTCCTGCAGCTTCAGTTTTTCCCTCACATATTCTACTGGTTATTTTGCTGTTTTAAGGAGAATTTGAAACAGAAGTGAAATTGGTTTACTGTACTTAACAGTAAGACAGACATGGAAACAATCAGAAAGGAGAGCACTATGGAGACCTAAAGTTTTATAATTTTTTACCAGTTGGATACTTTTGATGTTCAGTGTAGCTATGTTTACATTGAACAAGTTTGATAATACAGAGAAGTAAAAATCTTTTTAGATATGCTCTGAAGCCATGGACAAACTCTCTCTGGGACACACTGTGTAAATACTGACTTCATCTGCCATCACTCCTTTGCTGCTTGGAGCCATGATCTACTGGCTGCATAGTTTGTGTGACCACAGTTTAGTTTGGTTTAGTCAGATTAATTTAAAATGATTAAGATTCAAAATCTGAAAACATGTAGATATCTTCCTAATGTAAAAAAAATTACATTTACATAGCAAGAGAAGCCAAAGAAACAGTAAGACTATGAGGAGGAACTATGCCATCATTGTAGTCAGTATTTGAAGGCAGAACAATTATTGCACATCTTCACAAGTGAGGATGAATTAAACTTGAAGTTCTTAACATAGACAGTTAATTTTACATGTTCATTTTACATGAAACAGTGGATGCTGAAGGTCTTTAGAAAATAAGTATACATAACAGATTGAAATCCTACTTCATATATCATTATAGAGCTGTTGCAGGATCCACATTTTTTTCAATTCATTCTTTAAAATGTGAGGTAAATTGCCAGAGATGTATAGCAGAAAAAAGAACTTCAGTTGTAATTCGATTTCATCTAATATTCAAATGACAGATTGTTGCTGAGCAGTCTTGTGACTTACCTCATAGCACAAATAATTTCATTTAATTTCTCTTAATTCCAAAAAAAAAAAAATTCAGAAGAAACCACTAAATCTGAAAAGTTTCAAGGAGTTTCTAAGTTAAATTCTGCATAATTCATTGCTATCACAGCAAAATACTTCAAATCAAAATGTGTCCTAGCTTGGCAGGGGGATTAGACTAGATAATATCCAGAGGTCCCTTGCAACTCTATCTATTCTTTGATTCTGTATTATGACATACTGAATAATTTTTCAGTCTACAAATATTTGAAAAATTACTTAGTCAAGCTGAATCTGTATTTGTTCATTAAAAAAAAAAAAATGCTTCCAAAGAATAACCAGACAAACTTAGCCAGAGAAGTTTACATGGAAGTGCTTCCACTCGCTAAAGTTACAAACCACAGTTAACAGCAAAAGTAGCATATATTGAAAATAGATTAACATTGCAGGCCATTTAATAGTCCAATTATAAAATTACATTCTTCATCATAGCTGATTTTTACACACTACATTTTCAACATTGCTTCTTGTCTTTCAGAAAGTAGTCATCAGAGTTCTATTTATGTTGTTGAAGAAAGCTCAAAATGTAACACTGATTTTTGATGGGCAGGTGTTTGCTGTAGTTCCTTATCTGAAACTGCTGGCATACAAATATGTTTATAGTAGTGAAACAGGGCATGTTTTGTGTCAGAAGAAATCTCTGGCAAAGCCAAAGATGCCAGCTGTTCAGGTGATGAATACAACCTCTGTCTCCCTAGAACTCTTCTTGGTATTTACAGATGCCCTTCACCATTGAACTGTTGACCAGGCTCAAGAAGACCACTCATGCAGCAGCTGCATAGCTGAGGAGGAGCATGCCTTGTGATGGAGTAACAGCTCCTTCAGCTAATATTATGGTCTTCATAAAAAGACTCAGCTGATTTGGAGGCAAATCTTGTGGTTTTTTGACTGTGGCTCTCTCAATATCATGACCTGAAATAAGTTAACACTTTTGTGTTGTGCAATTGAGTGGTCTACAATAATACACGTGGTTAGTTGTAGACATGGCAAGTGGTTTGCTGATCCAGTCACTTGAGAGACACAAATGATTTGATTGTAAGCATAGGCACAGGTGTATAGTTGAGAATACAGCTATAGTTGAATCCTACAGCTTGCATTGTTCCCATTAAATAGATACCATGTATTTTTTCCATCAAGATTTTCATGCACTCTAAATTGAGGGTTATGTCTAAATTGAGGGTTATATTGCTTAAATTCTACTGATAAAGATAAAATGTTATACAATTAGAGGAAGACAAGCCCTTCAGATTTATTTATATCCTACCTAATGCAAATGTGAAGGTTTTTCTATTCCACATAAATATGCAATCACTTCCTTGAAACTTGCTAAGCTGTCTGCATCAGCAGTTTCTCATGAGTTATACAAGTGGCTTGTTGTGGAAAAAAAGTGCACAGCTTTCCCTTCACCATCAAAAAAACCCCACATTAATATAAATTGCAGCTGCTGGCAACCACAGGTGAGCATCAAACAATGGAAGTTGCATAATTATAATTTTGATGATTGAAGAAGTGAGCTAAATCCTAATATTCTTTCCCATTTTTATGCAGTTTTCAACAGAAGTTCCTGTAAACTTAATCCTAAAAGGTCTTGAGAAAGAATGAAGCAGGAGGAACCAACATTGTTCTATTTTAGAGAAGTTAAAAGTACTAGCTAGTAAATTGAAGCAGCAGCCTATCTATACATTAATTTTTTTATTTTTTCTCTTTTTTTTTTTACTTTAATTGTAAACTTAATGTTTCATTTCTTTGGGGATGTTGTATCTTTTTAAATTATTTTTGTCCAAAACAAGTTTGGGGTTTTTTTCCAGGGGAGATGGTCAAAGTTAAGTAGCATATATTACACATTTATTAGTTTTTAAAATGTATATACCCCTTTTGCTGAAAATATTTGTGATGTTCCACACAAAGGCTTGTACTGTGTTGTCCAGCTCAAGTTATTTCACCACCTGTAATCCAAAATGGAATTATAGATCTGTAGATTTCTTTTATTGATCTCTTTTTTATTATTGCTACACATTTACAGTAACTTGAGACCAAGTTTAAAATACCATGTCACTGATATTTTTATCAGATTTTAAAGGTCAAGAGATTTATGTCTTCATCTGTAGATAGTTTAAAAGTCTTTTCTTTACCATAGCTCTGAAAAAATAGGATTTAGGTATTATCCCTCTATTCTGATGCACCACTAAAAAAGATATGGTATCCCTCTTACATTTCACTTAAGTGGGATAAGAAAGATTTGGTACTTTTTTCTGAATTCATTTCAGTTGCAGTGGAGAAATATCACTTGGAATTACCATGGGAATAGATTCAATGAGACCAGCAATTGGCACAATGTTCCAGAAAATTCTGTTCATTACTATGAAATAAATTAAAGTATCAGCGCTAAGTCAACCAGGGAGATAATTCAGGAATGATTTTGAGCATTTGTTACTTAGAGTTCTGTGTCTGAAATCCAAAGACTGATACTAAAACTACTTATTGAAGAAGCAAGATGAGACCAAAAGAGCACGAGGTTACAAAGAAAAAATGCAGAACACATTTAGAGACCTTTTTGTTCCAGACCTACAGCTGACAGCATCCAGAAAAGCAGTGCACAGACCTCCAACACTGCCCCCATGAAAACAAGTTCCATATGAATGACTGCTTGGATAAGCTGCACATACACTCCAAGGGAAGGTGCCAAGGGCATCCTAAGCTCACCTACTGCAAATGAGCAAATGCCAAGACACTCTTCGAAGACTGATTGTTTTAAACCTCGATATAATTAGCATTGACGCAACTCCTTTGACTAAAATATGCTAAATACCATTCTGAGAACACAGAGCATGATTGTTTATAAGGCTTACATAATTTTAGTGTTAAAGAAATATTTTAGCACAAAACCAACTGTGTATTACTAGAGTTTTGCTTTGGCACATATACTAAGCCATAATGTAGTTACCAAGATGACCAAAGCCCTTGTCAAGAACAGAATGCCACTGTATTGGCAACTCAACAGCTGTTTGATTGTGAAGATTAGGTTTTTGCTTTACTCAAATTGACAGTAAAGTATCACTATACAGTGGATATGGATTTATTTACACTTTATGATGAGCTTTTAAAATTAAGTGGTTGTTCACAGTGTGCAGGAGTATTTTGAGGATTTAAAAGGCAGTGTGCTAACAAAGATGAGAGCTGCAGAGAGCAGTGGGATTTTTTCAAAAATGGAAGAAGTTCCGCCTTACTGAATTGTGAGACACCATCCCAGTTTAAATTAGAGTACAATGCCAGGAAGCCTTTTGTCTGAAGAAGTCATGTGCAATATTAGTAGTACCACAGGAGAGTTTATTACTCGGTAATTGTGGTAGGACTGCAGATTGTGTTTTTTTTTCCAAAGCAGAACATTTGACCTTCTATACATATTCAAGCAGTTATTAGAAATGATACATTTTTGTAAAATGAAGAAGTAGAAATCTCAATGGTAACCAAATAACTGTTTTCTTCAATTGTCAGGTAAAAAAAAATGAATATGAATACTAATGGGACTAAAGTGGCTTTTGTATGTGCTATGCAAAACCAGAAAATCAAGGGCAGAAGCATTTTCTCCCACAGAAAAGGAATGACATTAAAAAGAGAAGTACCAGAATAAAGAAATAACAGGGAAATGGCCTGCACCCCAAAAGGACTGAATTTCCTCCTTAAAAACAGTGTTGATTTAACCAAAGCCCCTAATAAATTGTCCTGAAGTGCTGTGTTAGGTAATCATTGGCACCTCTTGTTAGCAATATGCAGCTGTCTGGATAGTACTTTAGAGTACATACAGTAAATTATGAAATTCTTTTCATAGTGCAGTGTCTCCTGGGAAAAGCATGAGAGCTGGAAAACTGGAAAGTAAAGGTACAGAGGAGCAAATAATAGTCTTCTTAGTTGCTTTATTGTTTAAGATGGCAATCTTGACTGAAACTGGGAAATGCTCTTTTAACTGGAGTGTACCAAACCAGTACTTTGAAAACAGAAGAACCATGAAAATTTGAGCTTTGTGAACTGAGCAGTTGAATCTTCTCTAACCATGGTAAGTTACAGTATGGATTTGCACATATATTGGTGAACCAGCTGTACTTTGGAAATTATTTTTCTCCTTTCTCTCTCCAAAACCATTTGTATTTGCCTACTCACTTGCATAAACAGAAATAAGATAGAGCTTGTAGAGAGTAACTACTCTTTCCCCTCTCATCTGGCAATTTACAAAGGCATGCAATTAGGCACAATCATGAGGGAATGTATTTATGTAATTTTTAAGGGGTTTTTGTGGGTGTTTTTTGGTTTGTTTTTTTTTGGTTGGTTGGTTGGTTGGTTGGTTTTAGGTTTGGGTTTTGTTGGGCTTGGTTTGTTGTGGTTTTTTTTTAGCCTAAAAGAATGAGTATCAGGAGACAGAATATAGTATGTAATTACATTTAATAAAATGAGGAGAAATGTTTACTGACAGCTTGCTCACAGTTTGCTAACAGCATTAGGCTTCTTTCTTTAGCCCAGACAGCAGCAAATCTAGATTAACTATTGTCCCCAGCCAAAAGGTATGGACAGATACAGATGGGCCCTATAGGACACCAATGGTATGCACCTGTTCCAGAAAGCTGTTCCAGATGCTCTGGGGCAAGTGGGATATGTTGGGAAGCAGAGCCACACCTCCAGCAAGGGCTGGGGAACATGCTTCATGTGTACCCCAGTGACCTGGATGTGGAAGGTGAGGGTGGTTTGCAGAGTCTGAACCTGCCAGCTTGTAAGCAAAACAGTGCGTGTTTCCAGGACACTCAGATTGCTTGGCAGATGCATGGCAGTGCATGCTATTGCTACCTGCCACAGTTATATTTTAGTTGGTGAAAAATACTTCATTTAGTCTTAGAGATAATATCTGTGTGAGAAAGCAAAATCAACTGTGTAAATCGCAATTCTACCCTGAAAATATATCTCCACAAAAAGCTGGGACTGGAAATGGCACTTTGCTGAGGCTATGTGTTCAAAAACTGTTGACTTGTGAAGAATCTGAGGCAAGAGTCATTTCTAGGCATTTAACTTAGGCAAGAGATTTCTTAGATTTCTTGCTTTTACCTCAGAAGGATTTCTTTTGCATCCTAGTAAATATATATTTAGCAACAGCATCTGCCACATCGAAACACATTTTTACATGTTTACGGTATTTTTAACATTGGAATTTTAATGCAGTGCTGTCTGATTGCATAGTACTGCAACATACTAAATAAAGCCAAAACAAAAAACTAGCAAAAAATCCCCACCAAATAAAAAAAAACAACCACAAAAAAGTCTGCTTTTTTCATCTTTAACCATTTTTATTTATGTCAGAAAAAGGATTACCAGCCCCATAATGATTCATCCTGTGTTCCCCTTTTGTGACTAGCAGTCTATGGGAAGGGATCATTCTGTAATAAACGTCAAAATGCATGTTTTATCTAAGTAGCTCAACATAGTCTACTGACAAAATTTAGTTAGGGACAATTTATACTCTTCAGTAGCCAAAGTAATCTATGGGTTCTTTTAAATTGGTTTTGTTTCCAAAATAAACTCAGTTGACTGTGCAGCATGAAGCAGAATTTAAAGCAATATTTCATAAATCTGTCACTGAAGATTAAAGTAATCTTTAATTTACAAATGCTGTTACCAGCTTTGTATGTTTACTTTGCAGAGCTTTGAAAATTCAAGCATCTCTCATGCCTCTACCAAAACTACTCATAATCTCACAGAAGAACAACCAGGGCCAGAAATTGTCACTGCAGTTTCAGTAAATCTGCACTCACTGGTATTTTTCAGTACAGCTGAACTCAATAGAATGCAAGGACAACCTACAAAAGGGAATACAGATTCCTGCTCCTTCCCACTCATAACTGGGAGCTTGAAACTTTCCCACATTCCTTACATGCTGAATGAAGGTAAATCTGGACCAGTCCCACTGTGTATTGTCAGCCCAGCCTTTCTCATTCACCCATTAAACTCCCAGCTCACCCAGATTCTCATGACTGCAATGGTCTTTCCTCTAGCTTTCCTTTTGCCTTGCTCATGCCCTCTGTGAACATTGGTGTTAAGGCCATTTTTTCTTGCCAAGCTCTTGGTCTCCCACCACTGCTCCACCTCCATACCCAGACCTAAATGAAATCCTCCTTTCTCATGCCCTCATGAATTATCACTACCTTGTATGAAAAACATCATAAAGATACTGACTTCTAAGAAAAGTTGGTTGTTCTGTTCAGTGAAACAGAAGGCAATTAATTTCAGTTTAGTGTTGAGGTAAAGCAATTTAAAGAAAACAAAACACAAACAACACATTTAAATTGAAAGAAATAATTTTGAATTGAAGAAAGCATACTTCCAAGTAGACATTTTAATAAAGCAAAATGCTAAATTTATGAGTCGATTTAAACAGTATTTACAAACCCAGCAATGAAAGCAGACTCTGCAGTTCAGTGGTTGTGAATCTTCTCGCATATAAGTACCTACTATATACAGACAGTTTCACCTTTCCATATTCCATTGCTGGAGCAAGCCTTTGCCACTAGTCTATGTGATATTCTTGGTGTGATGTCTTTCAGTTTAACAGTTGCATTTTGATAGAAGAGTTAAATACTGGTTTAGACCAAAGGAGGACAAAAAAAAAAAAAAAGAAAAAAGAAAAAAAAGAAAAAGAATGACTCCATCATTCACTTACTAGCTGAATTGAGGAAAGACTCAGACTGCACAAAAATTGTATGTGTCATAATATGAAGACCCTGATATTAGCTCCATTGGTTAGAGCATGGGGCTAATAAGACCAAGGTTGTGGGTTCACTCCCTGCATGGGCCATTCACTTAAGAGTTGGAGAGTTGGACTTGATCCTAGTGGATCCCCTCCGACTCAGAATAATCTGTGAAATAATTATTGGACACAAAGACTTCTTTTTCCTGAATGCCTCTTAAATCTTTTTCTAAATTTAACCCAAGAAGTTCACTTCACTTCGCAGAGTATCTACTGAAGTTTTGTTCTTAACTTTATAGATCAATAAACTTTGCATCCAAAGAGATGTACCCACCTGCATTTTCAAAAGAGACTATTGTGCTTTTATGTTACCACTCATGTCACCTTAGCAATTCCTACATTTTCCAGGGATCTATCTCACTGAATACATCCCAGTCTTTTGTCTAAACTTGGTCACAGTGCATAGGAAAATAACTTATTTAGATCAAGTTGCTGGTATGCCAAAATCATTGCTATTCAGCATGATTTCATGGTCTCTTTGCAGTTTCTCTTGTGTGGCTGTTACATAGAAATGGGTGGAACTTTGAAGTGAGAACTCATTTATTCTGTGCTTGAACATCACCTCAAATAATGTGACACATTCAGGAATAGACAATAATTGAATAAACAACTATACTGAGTTTGACAGATGATATTAAGTCATCATGCACTGCACTTAATTACTGAAAGACACTGAATACATGCAATAGTTCTGTGGAATGGCTTATAGCTTTATTAAAGTTCAAACGTAATTGCTCATATTTGTTCACAAGAGTCTTGCCTTCTTGTTGGCTGGGAGAAGAGACCAACACCTGCACCTCACTACAATCTCCTTTCAGGTAGTTGTAGAGGGCAATAAGTTCTCCCCTGAGTCTCCTTTTCTCCAGGCTAGACAGTCCAGCTCCTTCAGCCACTCATCAGATTTGTGCTCCAGATCCTTCACCAGCTTCACGGCCCTTCTGCAGGCTCACTCCAGCACCTCAATATCTTTCTTGTAGTGAGGGGCCCAAAACTGAACCCAGTATTCAAAGTGTGGCCTAACCAGTGCCAAGTACAGGGGCACAATCCCTTTCCCAGTCCTGCTGAACACACTATCTGATACAAGCCAGGATGCCATCAGCCTTTTTGGCCACTTGGACACACTGTTGACAAATGTTCAGCTGCTGTGGACCAGCACCCCCAAGTCCTTTTCCACAGGGGCAGCTCTTCCCCAGCCTGGAGCGCTGCATGGGATTGGTGTGACCCAAGCATAGGACCCAGCACTTGGTCTTGTTGAACCTTGTACCACTGGCCTTGGCCCATGAGTCCAGCCTGTCCAGATCCCTCAGCGGACCCTTCCTACCCTCCAGCAGAACAGCACTCCTACCCAACTTGGTATTATCTGTGAACTTACCGAAGGTGGATCCCATCTGGCCCCATAGACCTGAGTGTATCTCCATGGTGTAGCAGGTTGTTTCCCTTTGGATTATGGAGCTTCGTTCTGCTCCCATAATCCCTGTCTTCCAGCTCAGGGGGTTGGGTACCTTAAGGAAAACTAGTCTTACTGTTAAATTCTGAGACAAAGAAGGCATTAAGTACCTCAGCATTTCCCTCAACCTTTCCTTCATCCTTTCTCACCATGTTTCATCCTGCATCTGATAAAGGATGAGGATTCTCCTTAGATCTCCTTTTGTAGAGAATGTATGGCAAGTTCCTCCTGCTGAGGAGTGTTTGAGTGTTTGAGACAGTTAACTGTGCTCTTTAAGTCCTTACCTAACTCAAAGTCTGCCCTCCAGAAGTCAAAGGTAGCAGTTCTGCTGATCCTTTCCTTACTTCTCCAAGAATCAAAAATTCTATCATTTCATGATCACTGTGCCCAAAACAGCCTCAAATCATAACATCACCCACAAGTCCCTCTCTTGTTCATGAGCAACAGGACCAGAGGGGCACCTTCCCTAGTTGTCTCTCTCATGATCTGTGTCAGGAAATTATCTTACACACACTCCAGGCCTCCTAGACTGTCTTCTCTCAGCTAACATCTCTGAGTTGAAGTCCCCCATGAGAACAAGGACTAGGTGTTTATAATATATTGTCTGCCTCTTCATACTGGTTGTGTGGTCTATATGTTACTTGCATAAACACAGATTAGTGATAGTAACTGCACAGTAGTGCCTTAATGAACAGAAATAGCCATGAGGAAGTGAACGCTTCATTTCTAACAATCTGCCCCATTACTGCTCACATAAAACTCTTGTTATGGCTCTATGGGTGTTAATTTCCAACGTCCACATCTTTCAAGGAGGTCAATGACCTTGTCATTTTGTACACTTGTGAGACATTGAAGTCCTCTCTACCACACCAAACTTTGATGATGTTGAAGAATTCTAGTCTTCTGTCTTCAAGTCACACAGGCAGTGTCTAGAACATGGGAAAACTGTTTTGGCTTATGTTATCTGGCTCTCAGCTTGCAGTCTTCATAATTGACCAGTAGCTAGAAAAAATAAAAATTCGTATTGGGTGGGCTAAGTCCCAGGTGAGCCTGACTCTATGAAGAATTGCCTTCTGATACTGCCAATTGACATGGGAAAGAAGATGTAGATGATAGCAACTATAATTTAGTTACAGCTTTCTGTCAATCTTTGTTCAATGCAAATGCCTCCTGGAATGAAGGAACTCAGAGAAGGTAGGTTGTAATGATCTTTCCCTGGAGGAAAACAACCATCACCACAACAAATGAAGTAATTGTCTTCCAAAAAGCACTGAAGGATGATGCAACATAACAAAATTAAGAGATAGAACAGCATTTGAAGATGATTTCAGTAATTATAACTGCACTAAAACAAACAAACAAAACAAACAAAAAAAAGCATTCTCACAATCAAAGATACAGGAAACTTCATGTACAACTTTCTGAAACTACCTTGTTATGATGAAACTGCCATTACAACCTTCAATTTGCTAAACACTTATTGTAATACATATAGATATCTTGCAAGTAGGTAGTTTCATAATATGAAACTTATGTGTTCAGCCTTTAAAGTGTCAAATTAAAATGTACATGACAGGAATTCAGTGGAGTGGTTTGATTATTTTTAATTTCAATTCAGAGAGAAATCTACTGTTTAAAAAGTGATAAATTCTAGGGCCTCTTCCCTTGTTATAGGAGCTAGAAAATAGCAATTTAATTTTTTTACAAGTGAAAAAAACCCTCATTCAGCTAGTTTTAGGTGGAATAATAGTCCTGCCAGGGAAAGGATATTCAGACATAGACAATACACCTCATCACTATTGTATCAGAAAACAGATTGTTTTAAAAATGAACGTAAGTTAAACATTGTCTACTTCATTGCTTTAAGCATTTTAGTCAGTACCTTTCCAGATTAAATTCTATGAGATAATTACAGTGCACAAAAAGACCTTTTCCCAAATTCACTTCTTTTTTTTTTTAAAGTAATTTATTCATGAAAACTGCTGCAGATGAAAAAACGAATGTCTCAAAAGCAACACTGTTAGACAGCATTGTGACTCAGCACACTGTGAAGCAAGCTGTAAGTCGTGGGCACATATTATCTTTCCGTCTCAAAGTAGGTTTCACCTTTACGAATGGCAAGGCCAAGAAAAGAAATCTAAACACAAGAGTAGGTCAGAAGATTGCCTTATCACAAGTGGCAGAGTGCAGTGAATCACCAATTCACTCAATTCTAACCCTTTTTCCATTCTCTTTTTTTTTCTTTTATATATATTTAATTCTGAAGTATTAGAAAAAAAAAATCAGATGTCAATTATGTTAAACCCATAGCTATGCCTTCACTTTCATGGACTTCGAATCTAAAAGCAACGACACCTAAAAGAAAGGTGTTTGCCTTATAGCTCATAAGGTAGGATAGTGTGAAGGCAAAATTTGGTTCACATTTTCAAAAGTATAAGTCAGTTCATGTCTTATGTGTTTTTGGCATTTGATATCCCTAGAGGTCTTCATTAATCCCTTGCAAAGTTATGGATCCCGTATACTGTGACACTGTGTTGCTAAGTTAGTAGCTTCTAGGCACTGGATCCCAGGAATCAGCTGTGGTCACGGATGTGGTTTTGAGGTCTGCTATGTATTTAGAAATCCTGATGTTCGTAATTACTTCCTTGACAATGAACAAGTGCCTATTCTGTGCTAAGTGGGCAGATAAATAGATTAAAGCACAAAAAATAAATAAAAATATTTCAAATGTATAAAAATTAAGCACCCTGAATTAATGGATAAACTGCAAAATACAAAGAACTTTCAAACTATTATTTCATAAATCTTTGAAGACTGCTAAAAGTTGAGTATTTGGTGAAATGGTTCAGGTTGAAGTAAATGGTGCAGCACAATTATTAAGGACTCTAAAATGATAATTTCTGTATCAAAAGGAACACTAGCAAAGAGAAAGGCAATTTCACAAGTAAAAGATTGTTGCCTGCTGTTGCTTTATAGACTTATGACAAGCAGTCTTTCTACAAAAAGTCTGTGCTTGCACAAATATACACAGAGAATTTTAGAAGCATTATGAAGTGTGTGTAATAAAGATGACCTTGGAACATTACAGTATAAGGTGAGAGAAAGCACTAAAAATTCTATTCTTACCTTGAAGAGTCACAGCGTTATACAGTAGAAGAAAAAGATATACCCAGTGATGTGAGGAATCCAACTATGTATTCAAGCAACATATACAAATTATGTTAAAAGGTTAAGTTCACTACAATATAGTGAATGACAAAGCGAAGTTATCAGACCAAAATCTGCTCAGTCACAGCTGTGGACACTGGTATTAGAGCAATACCCAGCATTTGCTTGTACAATACAATTGAACAAAAATGGCCATTCTTACTCAGATCAAAGGTTTATCACAGTGCATCCTGTCGCTGACAAGGGCTGATAATGAATGACCAGAGACTAAAAAGAGAGGAAGAACATAATATTTCCCCCTGTAATCTTCCAGCCCTATGTATCTGTGGCTTGGGGATTTCTTAATGCAGTAGTAGTATCTTTGCAGTTCACAGCATCTGAGGTTCACACTCTCACAGAACTATTTTTTCATCCCTGTTGGCTTGCTTATACACTTGAAAACAGAAGAGTGGACACGCAAATAAGGAGATGTTTCTCCCCTGGATTTTCTGTAGCAACATGATCTTGTAAAACGTATTACAAACTGGGATTTGCAAACTTTGTGTTAGCACGGATTCCCACATCGCAGGTTTCAGGTGTGCAGGATGTGAGTCAGGGCTGGTGCTCACAGCTGCAGAGCCCTGATCTCTGCTGCTCTAGGTTTTGCTCAGGACATCACCACTCAAGTGGAGGTCAACCAGCCTTCTAGAGAATTTGTGGGTTTTCAGGTTTACTCTTGCAAATTAATGTAATGAGCTTTAAAAAATAAATAAAAATAAATTCATAGTTAGACCAAGAATGTGCTGTGTTCTATTTAAATTCAAAGTAGTGTGAGATCTGGGCCAGGAGCAACCTATGAGAAATGATAAAACAATACAGGGAAAAAATGCAGGACATTAATTAAAACCAGAAAAAATATTACTCCAGTGGTTTTATATTAATAGCTATTAGCTTTACATGTGAGGAGCAAGTTCTCTGTTTTTGAAACTGGCCTAAAATATTGATTTCTCATTCTTAATTTTTTCTCATTTTAATGTTGTACCAAGTTTTCTTTCATATGAATTGCAAATATTGTCTTGAATGCCTTAGCTTCAGATTTTAAGTTCCTCTATTTCCTCCATAGTTTAGTAAACAACAAAGTTCTTTGTGTTCTTTTGTTCAAAATTTAAGTTTGCAAAACAACCAGTGTTTCTGGGATGTGTCAAAAAGAAAACTGAATTAATCCTGTAATTTCTTCTCTTTAGTACCAAAATAACATTAAATTAATTGATGATACAGCATTTGTCTTCACTAAGATTCAACAAAACACTCAAGGTAATCCCACTGACTTTAACAAAACAACCTGAACAAAACAAAAAAACAACCAAACAAATGAACAAATAAACAAACAAACAAAAATATGCCTCTCTCAGATCTGAGGCACTCTAACACAATTAACAGTGAAATAGAATCTCAGCAGAATTAAGTGACCAATTCACCAGGAATCTAGCCAGCCACATCCAGAAAGATCTGTCCGATGCCATCACCCCTAACACTCTCTGAAAGCCCTGTCAAACATGTCCTTTGCAGCTCGCCCAGAAGGTCACCAAATTCAGTGTGCTTTGGCACAAGCTACAGAAGAGCTTGTTCCAGAGTCTGAAGCCATCTCAGATGATGCCCTGCCAGTCACCCTTGAAAAAATAACTGGAGGGATCCAGCTACAGTGCCCCCACTGACTGCAGCTGCTGCTGTCTGGCCCAGAGAAAGAGGTGATTCCTCATTCATTCCCACTGATTCCTGAAAACCGCAGGGTCATGCAGTTCTATTCAGTGAAACTCATGCTTCTAAACATAAATTAAAAGTGCTGACAAACATCAACTGAGCTGCTATAGACAGTCAAAAAACTATATTTAACAATTTAAAAGATACCTTCTTTTTGATGACTGTTTTCATTAACATCATTCAATTTACCTGCATGCATTACAGCATGCAAATTCATTATACTATGCAGGAATGCTATTAGGCAACCTAAAATGTCTTTTGTCTACTTATAAATATATAGGCTTTCTAAGATCAATTACATTTAATGAATGCTTTGTTATGTTTTTTTCTGAAAGTTTGTGTTTAAGGATCAAGGAGTTCTCCAAGCTATAATAACAATTTGCAACTACAGATGTTTTCAAATTTAATTATGAATGCAAGCCATGGCTCAGAAAAACACATGAGCACTTGCCCAAGTCCCACTGACATTGAGATAAACAATCTATTAAAGAGCAAACTTTTTCCTTTTAGTGTCTAGAAGCAGCTTTCACACAGTGTCAGCAGTCCCTAGCTGTTTGTTGCTTTGACCTATACACATGGTGATGGAAAACTATAACTGTGCTGCTACAGGGAGACTGATATGCAGAAAGAGGAGTCTGTAGAGCTGTGGAGGATTGAAGGGAGAACGATGGGGACATTGTTGTTGGCCAACATCTAGGCACCATCCAGCTGCTTGCTACTAAGTAGTCTGTGTAAATGGAGGAAGCAAGACAAGTTGTTATGCACTACATCATAAATTACTACATTGCCCAAACTGGAGATGAGGCTAGCCATGTTATTCTTCTTCATTGCTCTGCCTTATTTCTTCTTACCAGTGGAAAGTAAAGGCTGAAGTACAGAACTTACACCTTTAAATACAACATTCCTCTTGGCAAACAATAAAAACATTCATTTTCCAAAGACAGCATTAGAATGAAGGATTACTAGAAGCCTTTTCAATACGAGTTCAGTAACAACCAATGTAATCTGTAACATCTTGCTACATTTTCACACAGTCTTAGCCAAAGTTTATTGCTTTTTTGAAGGAAAAGAACGAATGGGCTGTGAAGCAGCTACTTGTAGGTGTTTCCATCATTACCAATTACAAAACTTGTGTGCCTGCAGCGCCTGTGACCCACGTGAAGAGTTTGCATAAGACTACTGCCATTTCCTGATGCAAACTGTGCTAGCCAAATGTCAAATCAAACGTTGTTTTAGCTATCAAAAAGCTATGTCTACAACTGCAAGAGTATAGGAGACAAAAAAAAAGCTGTTATTCTTAGGAAAGTGAGATCTTTTAATTAGTTCTTTTGTCTATATCCTCTCAGGGTTTTTTTGAGGGGGGGTTGATTTATTTTTGGGGGGAGTGGGCATTGTTCATTTGTTTGTTTTGGGAATTTTTGGGTTTGTGGTGGTTGTGGGTTTTGAGGGTTTTTGTTTTGTTGTTTTTTTTTTTTTTTTTGTTTTGGGGGTTTTTTTGGTTTGTTTTTTTTTTTTTTTTTGGTTGGTTTTTTTTTTTTTGATTGAGGGTTTGTTGGGGTTTTTTGCAGGGTGGGGGTTTTGTTTTTTTTGTCTAACATATAGGTACCATTCCCTTGTGTTTACTTGTTAAGGTTTTGTTAGCAGGAGCCTGCAGAGGTGGCCTCTGTGAGAAAGCACCAGGAGCTGCTCCTTTGTCAGATAGAGACTGGTTCAGTTGCCCCCAAGTTGGACCCCCTGCTGGCCAAAGCTGAGCCCATCAGGAACATTGGTAGTGTCTCTGTGATCACGTATTTAGGAAAGGGTAAAAAATGCTGCACAACTGCAACTGGGAAAGAGGAGTGAGAATATAAGAAAAAACTGCAGTCACCAAGGCCAGTGAAGAAAGAAGGGAGGAGGTGCTTCAGGTGCTGGAGCAGAGATTTTCCTGCAGCCCATGGTGCAGCCCATGGTGAGGCAGGATGTCTCCCTGCAGCCCATGGAGGTCCAGTGGAGCAGAGACCCATCTGCAGCCCACGAAGGACGCTGCACTGGAGCTGGTGGATGTGCCCCAGTGGAAGATGTGATGCCATGGACAGACTGTGCTGGAGCAGGTTTGCTAACAAGATCTGCAGCCCTGTGGGGTAACCACGTTGCATCTCTTCCTGAGGGACTGCACTGCATGGAAAGGACCCATGCTGGAGCAGTTCATGAACTGCAGCCTACAAAAAAGGACCCGCTTTGGAGAAACTTGTATATCCCATGAGAGGGACTCCACAGCTAGAACAAGGAAAGAGTATGAGAAGGAAGGAGTAGCAGAGACTGCAGCTTCCTTTTTCCATTCCCCTGCATTGTTTGGAGGGAGGAGGTAGAAGAGTTGGGAGTGAAATTGAGCCAGAAAAGGAGGTGGGTTTAGATTTGTTCTTATTTCTCATCATCCTACTTTGTTTAAGTGGTAATAAATTAAACTAATCTTCATCAAGTTGAGACAGTTTTGCCCATGATGATACTTCCTGAGTGATCACACTGTCTTTTGAGCTTTATTTGTATTTTCTCCCCCATTCTGTTGATGGAGTGAGAGAGTGATTTGGTGGGCAACTGGCAACCAGCCAAGGTCAACCCGCTACAACCATTATGGAAACAAGAGAAGGATTATTATTATTATTATGAATTTTAATTCTATATCTAAACACTCAGAGAAACACAGACCACATGCTAATGCCACCAACTTAAAGCATTTGTTAAGCAGCACTCACAGACTAAATCAATGGGACTGGTTGTTGTCAATTAACCCAGGGCAGCATCCTGCTTCTGTACTTCAGTAAGAAACAACATGAGTGATCAGATGAGCCATTTATCATACACACTAGAATGAATTATTAAGCTTAAGGAACATGTCATGTGGTAGGCAAATGCTGGTTAACTATTTGCTTCAAAAAGAAGGTAACCAAAATACAGAAACCCCAAGACATGTCCTTAATTTAAATGCATTGATAGTATCATTAATTGTTTCCAGTTCCCTTCTGTTTTGCTGGTTTGCCTTTCAGTTTTCAGCAGTCCTTAAGACTGTGGAAAAACCAGATCATATATCAAAACTTTCCTTTCCTTTCTCAAACTGATGGAGAGAAAGTCAGCTGGGAAGGAAACTCATTATTCAAGCAGAAAAACAGACATCAGCATACCCTGATCTCATTTGTGCCATTCCCTGTCAGGCTATAATTTGTCTTTTCCTATCTTCATTGTCAGCAGGGACTAATTTCTGTGCTGGAGGGTTTCCTCTTCCTTGTGAAACTTGATGTTCTCTTTTTCCAGCTTTTGGCATAGTTATATTTGGAATTTGCAAGAGGGACTTCCAAATTAGTTTTAAAATATTCTCTCATTGGGAATCTTTGGAAGTGTACCTCTATTTGCCATACAAAAGAGTTCATATATATCCACTACATTCCACAAATATGTAGGGAAATATTTGGACCTACTGGCTAACTAAGATCCTAGCTGCAATCCCACAGCATCCATAGAGATGGCCCTCAAGCTCATACACTTGTGCTTCCCAGGTGGCTATTGTAGTTCTGTGGTAGATAAACCTGTTGGCTGACATGATGCTACATAAGTGAAGGTTTTAAATGGCCAGAATAATTCTACTGAAAAGAACATTTTCTGACCAAGCTGGTTCTTGATCCAAAATAATTTGCTATCCTTCTGCACATCTTTAGCATGATGAAACATCAGCAGGGTTAGAATTAACATCTCTCATCTGTTATGACAAAAGTCTGCGTGCCCTGTAAAATGTTCTTCTGTGTTGGATTTGTTGCTTAACAAAATATGGTCCACAAAATACAAGGACAACTGCAAGTACAATGTTTTGAACAATAACACATACTTCTACTCTTCCCCCAAAAGCAGTTCCTCAAAATATGATATTAACAGTATAGTATTATTTTGTAAAAGGGTGTTGAAGCAGGAAAACATTCCGTTTTTGGTGGTTTACATGCAGAATGTGATGCATTATTTGCATATATTCATGCATATGTCTGAACACACATACTTTATATATAAATAATTACATGCTTCATTACATTGTCTGCTATTGTCTCATTTTCCCTTTTAATTCACATTAGTTTATTTTTAAAAACTGAATTCTTTGCAGTAATATTCTGGGTCTTAGTCCAGCAGCACTGAGAGATTAAAACGGAATTGAAACAAAAATGTTGTCAAAGCGATGTCTTTGTTGTACCTACACAATTAACAGTTGACATCAATACTACCACACTTCAGTTGCACAATCCTTACATTAAGAGTGCCATTGTAAGACAGGTACCTTTTCCTTTTACAAGCATACGAAATATAAATTTACATCTTGGAAGTCTAGTGAGAGTGTTTTGCTGATCTGAGGAACACATGACTGCCCAAAGTCAAAGAGCAGAAGCCAGAGCAAGGCTGTGAAAGACAATGCTGTTTTGGGGACAAACTCTCAGCCAACTGAATACACTATTAGATATAAGTAACCAGCAGGATTATACTTTGTCACGTCTAAGACTAAGCTTACTTAATACTCTTCCTTCTGAAGGCAGATATTACAGCTAAAACCTTTAAGAAAGTAGACTGCTTAAATATTTAATCTTCCATGTGTTTTGCATATAGCAATAGTAATTTCTTTAAGTTCCAGTATGATCTCTGTCAGTTTAATTTTAAAAAAATGTACTAGGCATGTTTGCTTTAATCACACTTTCAGCTCTTTGGGGGAAGTCAGTTGAAGCATGAAATGACATTTAATTTTTGATAGGGATCAAAGAGAAAAAAAAATCAGTGACACAACCACTGTTTATTGCTTATTACCTATAGCAAGGTAGAAACTTACTTTTATCATAAGATTTTCACAAAGACAAATACTTATTTAAAAAAAGACAGGGAAAATTGTTTCTAAGAATGTAAATACAAATACTTAATATTTTATTAAAATGAAAAAAAAATGGATAAAGTATATTCTGACTATCCCAAGTGTGAGAAATTTTGACTATATGTGGTTGTATGTATTACATACACATAGTTAAATATAAACATACATATATGTCAATATATGGATAGAACTGCAGAGTTTGAAATGGAAGAAACATGTTTAGTGGCTCAGTCCAAAACTTACAAAAAATAATTACACTGCAAAATTTCTTTCACATTTCTTATAATGTCTCTGAGGGATGATGAAAAGAAAAAAAACCCAAACAACCCAGGTAGGGGAGAGAATCAAAATAGTTCTGAGAACCCAATAACTTCTGCTCTAGTAGCCCAGTTGACATCTTTCAGGGTACTACAGAAGGGAGGGAGGCATTCTGAAAACATTTGATAAAGGTGACCTTTGAGGGACACCCGGAAGAGTTCTAAGTTGGAATCTTTCACTATCAGCAATGCCTCACATCCTCATGTTGAAATCAGGATCTGGAGTCAAATAAAACTTTCAGAAGTTTGGGGTATTTGTAGTTTCACAAAGAAATGAGACACTCACCAGACACTTCAGTTCCAGACTGTGATCCAGAGACCAGGAGACATTACTGGTAGATAATTTTGGTCCAGAATGAAATAATTCACAATAGAAATATAAAAAATTATTTTTACAGTAAATGGGTTTGTAACAAATCACTACCTCTTTGTCAAAGCCCCAGTATTGTATGAAAGATGGAAAAATCCATCAGGAACTACAGAAATCTTTATTATAAATTACAGTAGATAAAAAAGTAATGTAATTTTTGTTCATGAAAGTTTCTTTCAAAATGTCTTATGAGGACTTGGGGCTCCATGGGTTTTTTTGAAAAATAATAGGATTGCTGGATGTATATTACTGATATTTTTATCTAAGACAGTAAAGATTGGGAAAAAAAAATATCTTTCCAGGGCACACTCAATCTTCTTACAATCTCGTAGAGGAAAGTGTTCAATGCTAGAAGAATAGTTCTAAGAGTACAATCACAATCATCGATCAGCTTGGAATTAACAATAGGGATGATTATCTGGCACTACAGATTTATAGAGATTTTGTTGCTTTCCATTATTTTATAGGAATTTATGGGGATTTTCTGACGATGAATAAAGCATCACTTCTGTAAACATACTTTAAACAAGCAGTTGTGAAAGCTCATGGAGAAAAGATTTACACCTGAATTTCAAATACCTGTGTGAAAGGACTGCCTTACATGTACATGCAAGTTCAGAACTCCTTTTTAATCTTCTTTATACTTTTTCCCCCCATACTTCTTCAAATTCATATCTATTCTATTCCAGCATATTTAACAAGTTAAAGTTTTTTCCCCTCAGATCAAAGCTATAACTTTTCATGATGTTTCTCTCTAAGGCCTGCTGGGAGTCTTGATGAGCTAAATTCATATTTGAATGTAAAATTTAGCCACACTGTTTTTATTTACAATTAATTATTCATTGATAATGTGCACAATGAACACAAACAGATATGTTTCATTCATTCTAGTGTCCCTGAAATGAAGGAGATTGAAAAATGAACAACCGAAAAGGCTTAAATCACAAAGTTGGAGATACAGATGTGTGGCAGCGAGAATAAATCATTTATATTTCACTTAAGAAACATTTAACCATTCATTCATCCTGAGAATACAGGCTAGTGCTTAAAGCACTTAACTGCATTATAGGAAGGAATAGTTTAGATTCACTCAGGCAAAGAGAGCAGAACTATTTCGTGCTCTTTCATTACCAGAAGTGCTCAGGGCTCTCCTGCAGGGGGGTCAATCAGCCTTTCCAGAGAGTTGAATCACAACCTTTTGCAGACTAGTTTTTACTTCCACAGCTTTGGCTTTTTATAGAAAAATTATTTCTAAAGTTAATTTGGAATTTAATTCAAAACAAAACAGTTCTTACTTTACTTTACTTTGGGACAAAGAAGGTTAAATTTGATCTCTTCACAGGATCTTTTTACTTCTAATACAGATCCATCCAAGCCAGCCTACAGTGAGAGGGCAGTGTTTGTGAGTTTTGCTCTTAAAAAATCATCATCATCAACACATAATGCCTCCTTGGTGACCAGCTATAGCAATAGGTTCCCAGACTGCAAGGACAGCTCTGCAAAGACAGCTGCAGCTTCTCGTGTCTGTTGCAGGAACCAGCCTGAAGACAGAACACGGCTTTGACTCCACCATGTGGCCTCACACTGACACATACAGATCGTCAGCAGATTAAACTGAAAACCATTGCAACTAACTTCCCTCCTTTAAGGCAAGGGAAACATAGCAATTCACTGAAATACTGCATTACAGTTTTTATGTGAGCGAAAACTGCAGAGGATGACAAATTTTATATTAATAGCCGAGATACCAACATTTTTTTGCTGAAGATAAGTTTCTGCTTCCATTACAGTCTCTGCAGAAAATAATTTGTGGTGTCATACAATTATTTTGCCATCTTTAAGTCAGGTCTTCCCAATTTCCTGACCTTCTTCAGATTATAGTATACTTTTAGGTTTTTTTCCTGAGGCTCCAGTTTGATACTTCAAAATGATGTCCTGGTTCCCCATGTAGAATTACCTGACAGTTCAAATATGACCAACAAGAAATCAATTGGATCAATTCTGCCCTAGTCAACAGCTGCTTCTGCCTTCACTTGACATTAAAGGTTACAGACAGCAGAGCAAGAAGTGATGAGTGGAAGAGCTCATGGGGTGAGACAGTGAGCGCTACAAACACAAGGAGAAAGCACAATGATCAGGAGCCCATTTCATATGCCTGATATGCACACAGCACAGGAGGAAAAAGAATCTGTATGCAGATGTAGAGTGATGACGTAACTGGAAACACAGAGACACAGTGTGAGTCAGAACAAAACTGGAGTGCTGAATGGATAGAGGCTCTTCAGGAAGATCAGTTAGGGAAGATGAGTGAGGCAAGTAAACTGTGCTAAAGAGCAGCTCAAATGCTGAATTCTGTGGGATGAGTGTTCATAGTCAATGAGCAAAAATCATCTGATCCAGGAGATCAACAAACAGAACCTCTTGCTGAGCATCTGCTATAGGTCACCAAACCAGGAATCAGAATGGGCTAATTATTTTTTAGTGCTTAAATGCTCATGGGACCCTCTAACCAAGTGACTATTTTGTTGGGTACAAGTAATAATGAATATTCCTAGTGTATGCTGCTAACAGTTTTTCAACATAGATGGAGACTAGGCTAATAAAAGCAGGATGTTTACAAATAAGTAACAAGACAAGGATATAAAAATCAGTGGCAATTTTGGCTGCAATAACTATCCATGAGATGGTAAAGTAGTCCTAGCTGAAAGACCCTCAGAGCAGCAAGGAAGAACAGTATTAAAATAAACATCTTGGGGTTCAGAGAAGCAGACTTTTGCTTGGTCAGGGGACACATAGGTAGGATCCTGTCAGTATCAAATTGGCAAAAGTCCCAAGGCTCAAGGACAATTTATTTCTTCAAAGCATAAAATGAAAAGCCACCCCAATATGCAGGTAATCAAGCAGATGAGGCAGGAGATGAGGTTGCCTCAGCTGGAAACTCATGTTTCATGAATTCAAACCCAAAAAGAGGAAATAGAGAGAATAGTAATGAAAGAGAGAGAAAAGGGTGACATAGTTTAAAACCTCTGCCACAGACCTTTCTGGTAAGTCTGCTCTTTCATGCAGGATTGGATATCTGCCAGCAGGATTTCTTCAACACGCCTCCCAAGATAGCCAGTAAGTCTCTGATGTATGCCCTCTTATCATAGCAAGAAATTCTTTTAGTTATGGAGAAAGCCTTCTCAAAACCATTAGTGGTCTGCAGACAATTTTTCCTCAAGTGAAATGTTAATTTTATCTGCAGTCATACAGCAAAAGGTATGAAACTAAGCTAACTATGGTCACAAAACCAGGAAGAACATGCTCAGTTTGCGATTTGCTTTGTTAGTGGTCATGGAAGTCACGGAATGCCACCTTGAAGATTTTATGAAAGTAAAAGGCCTGGGTTCACCTGTATGGCAAATTTAGCTTCTTCTTTTGGTGAGGGAGCGGGTTGTTTTTTAGAGTAAAACCCCAATTCTAACTTAAAAGCCAGCACTAAAAGAATTATTGTTATGGGCCCCAACAAACAGTTTTAGCAGCATGATGCTTTGTATATGTGGGAAGACTTAGTCATAAAACTCAGTTGGCATGAGTTTAAGAAAGTCAAGGCTCTTTGTTTATTTGAGCTTTAACATCATCAATACTACATTTCATACATCAGTACTACATTGTGGGTATTTAGTCATTCCAAAGCAAATCAATTTCAAACTAATGCCTCAGTATAAGAGATTTTTGTTTTCACATTTTAACTATATGAACAATATTTTGTTTCTTAATTACCTAGGAAGATGCAACCCTCTATTTCTTTCTTTGATCCTCCATTTGTGCCATATTTGTACTTCGAACATATATTCAGTCATATGGAGCCCATGCCTCAAACCAGACATTTTAAATTATGAAAGAATTACTTTTAGTAATATCCTAAACCTCTTAGAAAGCAAAACTGAAGGTTATAACTAGAAAGTTCTTCTCACTTTGCTCAAATATCTACTTTTTGAGAAAATAGTGTATGCAGTTAAAAAAGAAAGAAAGTACCAAACAGTATTGGAGGTTTTTTGTTTCTCCTTTCTTGCAGCACATATTTATTTTTCTTCCTTTCACTTGTGGTTGTAATTCTTATGTGGACAGCTAGATTAACTACTAAAACCAACAAAGACCAACTGAACACACAACTGGGATAAAAGTGAAAGCAAGTAAGTAATTTAATAATGGGCACTGACAAAGAGATCAACATTTTGTTTCCTTATTTTAACTATTCACAGAAAATGCATCAGCGTTGCTTTCAGCAAAGACCACATGGTATCAGAGATCCCTAACTGTCAGAATATTGTCCCTCTGCTTTAGTTTTAATTTAGCCACTTATAATAAAATTACCTCAGCATTTGGGTCTTGGGATGTTTTCCAGACTGTTGCTCAAAGCTCTTTTTTTGCCTGGTTAATTAGAGCTTAGTCCAGAGCAGGGAGAAGGAGAGGAGGAGACCAGCATTACCCTCCAGGACAACTAGCAGCACCAGCTGTCACACAAGCTGCTGGCTCTTGGCTCTCTGATTGCTCATGCAGAAGGAGTGCTTTGTTTTCCTTCATGGCTCTTCTCAACAGGGCAATGCGATCAATTAGTTTTCTTCCTTGCCACGATGAATCTTCAGCCTGTGCTACCACCTGCTCTGGTTCTTCAACACTTATTCTGCTCACAGCACATCAGGTCCATTGTGCTGCCACCCCAAGTGGGCTGAGGGCCTGGATTTGGGGCAATTCTGTGCAGAAAATGGTTTGATGTGGAAATGCTTCTGCATTTCTTAAGTCAAGTGCCCTGAATTCAGCTGAATTCCCCATTTCAAGCCACTTCAAACCAGCACCTTCACCACTTCTAACCAAGGTCTGCAGGCAGGCAAAGTATTCTATTTGCAAAACAACGAAACAAAACAGAAGTTCTACCAACCAAGTCTAAGAAGGGAAAAATGCAATTAGAGTACTAAAAATACAGAACAACCTGGCTAGTGATTTTAACTGTGCTGTTAATAGAATGACAATGCAGGCTAATGTTTGCTGCTTGTGACAAAAAAGAATAACTTTACAGGGAATTGCTCTTCCATTATAACTTTGAAAAAACGCAAAGTAGAAATATATTTCCCAGCAGAGATGTATCAAACATTTATGCTTTTACAGCTTTGTTCATGTCAAACAATACAGAACAGCTTTACCAAGTTCCCCTTGATGCAGAACAGCATGCTGTAAAGACTGGCCTTAACACAAAAAATTAATGATATCATTGTAATTAATAAAACATTCAATACAATCAAAATGGGAAATGGCTGCAATTTAGTACAAGCATTCTAATATTTCTACAGTTATTCAGTTCCTTCAGTATGGGACTCTCTGAGAATTTTAATGATGTAGACCATGGTAATCAAATAGACAAGCACAGAAAAATTACATGTTTCTATAAGCAGTCGCTTTTCCATTCTAAGAAGACTTTCTGTATGTAGTAAAGTCAGGTCTGCAGATTGAGTATCTATTGAAAACACTCTTTTTAGAGTTTTTAATTCCCGTTTGAGCAAATGTTAGTGTTTATCTCAACAGAAGAAATTTACTGATACAATTCAACTGAGAAGATAAAATATTTCAGTGCAGTAATGCACATCATAAATAAAAGTATATATTTTTCTCTTTTACCCTTAATACCATTGAAAAAACCACTTGGAGATTTGGGAGTTTATCTCGCTTGTGAAAAGCTAAAATTTCCCTCTGGTGTGTTCATGAAAAGAGTATTTCTTTCTAACAGGGTAATCTTCTTGAGTTTCTACAAAAGCTACTTTTCTGCATTCCTTTCAGTTTTCAAGTCACTAATGCTACTTCAGTGCTCATATGTTGCAGGTGAGCCCAGCAATAGATGCCTGATAGTTTCTGGTGCCTAATGCTCACCCCAGATGGTATCATGGCATTGGAAATGATGCCAAGCAGAACTACCAGAAGGAAGAAGTCAGGTCTGGGACAGGAGAAGACAGCAACAAGGCTCAGAGCATCCAGGCCAAGGGACAAAGCCCCCAGCAGTCCCTCTGGCCAGGTTCATATCATCCTTAGCTCCTGCAGGAGGCCAGGTGAGTGCCTGCAGCTCAGACCTTAAAAGGCTATAAACCTTAATTGCCCCAGGCAGTGATCAGGCGCTAGTTCAAAGGAGAAAAGCTCCAACCTCTCTCTACTGTTGTGCCTATTCCTTTGGCTTGCTGAGGCCTGGCTAGAGCGCTCCTTCTTTACCCAGGCCATTCATGGACATACTAGTGAATATTGTCCCTTCTGTTACGTTTTTCCACAAACAAATATGACTTGGAAGCCTGTATTTAAATTTGCTTTTCTGTACACTTGTAGCCAAGAAGAGAACATAATCAGGAAGCTGCTTATGGGAAAATACCACTGTCATGGCCAGATAAAATGGGCAAGACCAGTTTTTGCCTGCATAGAAATAAAAAAGTGATCATGAGCCTCCTCTTGGGCTCTGCCTATATTTCTGAGGCACAGCCATGAATCTGAGCCAGTGTTTAATATACAGCAAATTGCAGTTATGTTTAACTAATAAAGCTTTATTCTTTTTTTTTTTTTTTACAACTATTGCACAGAAGGATGTACTAATGATATAGCTCATGAAGAAGGAATGAGACGCTGTCAGTTCCCTACCAGTGCTGCACACAGAAGATCACTGCATATAAAGACCTACAATTGTCTACAATTGTACTTAAATCATCACAAAAAGGAAAATATGTGATCAGAAGGCTTAGTTGTTAAACTGCTGAAGAAAATCAAGTTGCCAGTATGACCACTAGCAATTACCTTGGCTTCAGATCAATAGACAGCCTCAGTACTTATGTGATCACCAGCAATGTTTAGTGAAGCAAACAAAATTCAGGCACAAATATCCAATACACAGGGATTAGATCCTATTCATACTACACCAATGGAGCTTGCTAACAAATTCAGTGGAAGCAGGAAGAAATTTTCCAGGTGCCATGGTTAGAATATTTGTTTGTCATTTCTCTGCAATCAAAAGTGGCTTAAAAATATGCTATCCTGCCTTGGATTTTATTTTTCCTGTGCAATTTTTCAATAATGTAATATAGGCTCTGGTAGCATACTTCTCCTGAGACAGTCATATTTTGTTTCCATTACAGAATACGCTTGTGAACACTGAGAGCATTCAGACAAGACCTCTGAAGTGTCTTATCACAATGAAGATAAACTCATTCCTACCAATAAGATATTTCCTTAAATTACAATTTAGCTTGAAGGCTAAAAACCATAAAAATATGGAAAGAATACTGACAACTTTCTAGAGTTCTGCATCTGATTGAGATAAAAAAAAAATTGTAAAACAAGGTTGTATCATGTAGGTAGCTTTAAACCTCAGGTTTTTTACTAAAAAAACTCCAAATATTTGCAGACAACATGATCTATCATGTCTGCACAAGTGCAGGAATTACTTTAATGTGTCTAACAGAAGGGCAATTTAAGGGGAATTGGTTTTGAGTACTCCTCCTCTATTAGAGCCCAGCATGAAGTTTAACTTTTATCCAATGCCTGATTTGTTTTAATGTTGAATGATTCATGATACAGTATAATTTCATGTCAAGAAAACAGGACCCTTTTTTATTACTGTGACTAGATAGTTTAGATAAAGGATAATTTGAGTGGGTTTGTTGTTTGCTGTTTTGGGGTTTTTCCATGGTGACCTAAATGAAAATCTGATATCAATATTTTGAATCTAGGAAGTATTTAAATACCGAGAACTAATGCATAGTTTTTAAACAAGTTATCTTTGTGCATTACAGGGTGCCTATGCAGTGTTTTCTTTCTTTGAGATTATGGATATTTAAAGCTGTCTTTGCAAACTGGATTTTTACATATTTATGTATGTGTTTTTATATATTGAAAAAAAAACCAAAAAAACAAGAAACCCTGTCTGTTACCCCTGGTTTCACAGTTTTGCACAAATTATGCAGAGCAAGAACTATCTTTATAGGAAAAGAAGATGTTTTCTTAGTTGGTAGCTGCTGTATCCTAGATCCTTGGCTTTACATGGATGTCAACCACATTCTAGATACTGGTTTGGAATAAAATGTTCTCCATAAGCCTATTTTCGTATTTAATTGTAGTGGTTACTTGTATAGCAAAACTGACTTAGCTCTATGGGCATCTTTCCAGTTGTTCATAATCTCAGGATAAAATGTAATGAGTAGTTTTAGGCTGACTTTCATGATTTAAAGGACCTCATCTGGCTGCATGTGCACAAATACCTTTTTGATAACCTCTAGGTCAAGAGGTTAATTATACAAAACAGTAATTTTTAAAAATGGTGGAGTAAAATGCTACTCAATAGTCGGAAAAAAACACCTAAGCTTGCCAATCTTTCCAGTCCAGGAGACTAAATACAGCAGAGTGAAATTTGTCTTGCATACATTAGCTGTCTGAACAAAGCGACATAGGCATCTTAAAATGGAAAGGGATAAATACATTCAAGAGGTGATTCCTCCTATTTGCATTTTTAGCAGAAACCTATACTCTAGGGAGCTAAAACTGGATCAGAGTCATCTCATTAACAAGCAGATGACAGGGCTGGAATTATGTAGTCACAACTTCAGTCTACCTAAAAATTCACTCTCTCTCTCTCTCCCTTCAAAAACACAGAATCACGGAATATTCTGATTTCAATGGGGTCTACAAGGATCATCAAGCCCAGTTCTTACATGAATGGTCCATACAGGCGATTGAAACCATGATCTTGGTGCTATTACCACCAAGTTTTAACCAACTGAGCTAATCCCTGTTTACATAACTGGTAATTTTGTAATGGGATGTCCCTGGAAAAATTGGCTATCTTCTTTTCTCATTAGCATCCAGACTGTTACAGAAACTGCTTTTCTTCCTAAACTGAACAAACAAGTCTACAACATTTTATTACCTGCAGACAGGTTTGTATTCTGAAGCATATGAAGTACAAGGCAGGACTACTTATGCTTCAAGTAACTTTTTTATTGTTGCACAGAGGCCGTTTTTGAAAATATAGACAAAACCTGGTTGTTGAGACAGGGGTAGGGATGTGTGAAGCTGAGCAGAAGAGGAAACATTCACTACATTCACACAGCGATGAAGACATGGCCAGGAGAATAAATTTACTGAGTGCCCATTGTTCAGACAATAGAAGACACTGGATGCCATAGAATGTGAGGCAAGCTTTTCCTAGAGATGCCAGGTGCAACATACAGTCACCATAATGTTCCCAAAGACTTGCTCTCCTGCTCAAGCTCAAAATACACCTGTCTACCTACCTTCACATGTTTCATCTGCTGGTGTGGACA
This sequence comes from Scytalopus superciliaris, assembly GCA_013400415.1. Lineage (NCBI taxonomy): Eukaryota > Metazoa > Chordata > Aves > Passeriformes > Rhinocryptidae > Scytalopus > Scytalopus superciliaris. The sequence continues at coordinate 1,612,673 of VXBX01005595.1, forward strand.
ACCTCTGCAGATGAAGATCATCCCAGTACCTTTCCCAGGAAAACCCTTCCATTGGCAGTAAATATTTTGGCATTGCCAAAGCTGATGCATTTACAGGCTGTTGCTAAGACTTCTAGACTGCTTGCAGGATCAGCTTGCACAGTAGAATCACATATGAGGATGGTTAAGTTACAAGGCAGCATTCTTTCATTTCTCATTGATGACTGAGGAGTAGTCAGTATGTAACTGTTGATGGAAGAGATAGAAGAAAACTCTGGTAGTATTTTCTCTCAACACCTTGCATAAACAGGTCAATCTCCAAGACTGTCTGAATGTATTGATGAAGTGAAGTAGAATCATTACTTTCTTACTCAAACATCAACAGACATTTTAATCTAGCTTTCTGCAATACTTGCAGGGTGCACTGAGTCTGTGTGCGAGTTCAAAACCATCACCAGATAGTTATTTTGCATATACATGTTTGTTTTTTTTCTGGAAATGGAAACTATTTGTTCACCTGCTAAGTGATGAGGAAAAGTAGCAGAGGGTCATTTCCTTTTGCATAACACTGACAAATTTTTTTAATCAATTTTTTTTCCAGCAAATAAAACTTCTCCAGCTTCTTCTAGTAAAAATTCAAATACACAAACCTCTACAGATATGTGTTCCTTCTACTTAAGGTGTTTCTATGTATGCAGCAGTTAACCCAAAGATGAATAAACTCCATCCAAATCCTTGAAAACTGAAAGTTTATTTCTGTTCTAAACTGATTGTGTATCTATACAGAACTGATGTTTAGTGGAATTGCATAGCAAAAGCACAGAATTACACAGTCTTTACTATGATTAGGTCAACTGTTACATACTGGATGTTCTCTCAGGGGACATTGCTGGGGACAGAGGTCATTGCTTCATGCTTGTCTTAAAGTCACCTGTTGCCTTGCAGGTTTGCTGTTGGGCAGATGCCAATTTCTCTGGCCAGAGTAATGTGGGAATTGAACTATCAGTAAAAGATGTTTGGGAACCATTTCTAAAGGATATTTTAATACCAATAAGGAACACATACTAAAGCCTATCCATCCTCTGGCCTTTAAAATAAGTGACATGAGGTAGCCTTTGCTGACAGGTTTCTCTAAGTTCAGCGCATTCACATTTTCATGTGAGAAATGATCTCCAGACTGTATCAGTATGCTTGAACCATGGTTCAAGGTTCAATGGCTAGATGGCTGCTGATTGGCCTGGATCAAAAGTGTGGTGACAAATCTGCCAATAATTAACTGTATAGGTGATTGTGCCACTGGTTTGTCCTTTGGCTTGCTGGTTCACCAGTACCAAACTAACCCAGGAGAACTGGACAGAACCATAGCCTGTTGAAACCAAAGGAAGTCTGAGAAGTATGTCAGGCTTTTGTTACACACTCAGCATGCACGGTTTCACATCTGGAACAGCATACGAAGTTAAATTAAAATTCTTTGTGGAGAGTCAGAACCATCATTTAATTCCACCATAGTATTTGTCATACTACTAGTCTGAAATGTATTTGTCTCCTTGGAAACAGATATATTCTACCTCACCTTTGATTCAAAGGGAACACAGCAGAGATGTTACTTACTTAAGAGAAGAATTGAAACACACATTACATTTTGATCAAGTCATCTGCTGAAGTGACACAATTATCATTCCATTTCTCCAGCACCAACTCCAAAGCTACAGTGCAGGTGCACAGAAGTGGACACAAGTCAGCCATCTACTAGTTAAAACCCATGTATTTTACACATTCAGAATCCTCTTTGACTATTGTCCAGTTCCTGGAGCTGGTTATCCACTGCTGATAACTTCAGATGGGAGTGTGAGTTTTCTACCAGTGTGTAGTAAAAGAAGGGAATAGGAATGTCCAAGTCACTCACAGTCAGAAGTCCACAGTATTTTATACACTATTCAAAGACAGACTACTCTGTCCACACAGCCCAGCCTGAAACACCTTCTGTGATTGGTAAGAAATTCCCCGAGCAAGTAAACTCTTAAAATAGCCCCCTCTTTGCTCAGTGTTTGCTAATACTCATTAGAATGCGAAATGACTATTCAGTTCAACCATGTTTACAACTCTTATGATTTTTTATTTATGAGCATTCATACAAACAGGCTTTTTGTTCGCACAAATGCTTGCTGAAGGGCTATTTTTCATATGAATACCTGCACTCAGAAGGAAACAAGGGTATTCACTCAGAGCAAAAATAATTGCTACCTCTTGCTATTTGTTGATTCTTACTCACATATTCTAAAAGCTACCATCATGCATTTTACAAAACAGTATCTGGAAATTAGATGGCCAGTCACATGCCAAAACCAAAATGTCAGTAGATTCTGGCACTCCTGTTTAGGATGAGTAATATCTCATGAACAGCTCTGTTGACCTCAGGGAGACAATTCAAAATAAGGAATTACTCCATCAGGCAAAGCCACAGAATCTACCCCAAATCAGAAAATAACTGTAGGCTGCATGTAAAAAACAGGGACTCGGGCTCTGTGGTAAATACCTAAGGACAGGAAGGATCAGAGTTTTTTCGTGGGGATTTTTTGTCGGTGGTTTTGGGTTTTTTTTCCTTTCCCCAGAAAGTCAGTCTCATTTTCTAAGCAGTTTCTATGCAGCAGCAAAGCTTTGTACAGTTACAGAACACTTTTCTGCCATAAATAACATCACAAGCTCTGTTATCTTTCCATTTTTTTCCCCAAGGGACAACAATCCTTAAAACACCAATGTCACCTTCTGCCATACTTAAAGTTTATATGAAACTAAAAACATTAAGAAAGAGATGTGAGTGAATAAATGACAGAATCTGAGATGTAACCTCTTGGTAAATCTCATTTTGTGGTGAAAGGATTCCAGGGTCTGATGCTGTAGGGCATCTGCAACTTCTTACTTCAGCATTCATGTCCTACACAACATCCCCACTGCAAAGGCTTCATACTCCTTCTTCCTACAGATCAATTGGTTATATTGTTTTTCTGGAACTGGACAAGCACATTATAAACTCTTTTCTTAGTGTCTGCCTCCCTGTTCCATAACCATCAGGTCTTCCTGAGCCTCACTTTCCAGTCCTATTCACCTCCGGCTGGTCCTGCTTGTGACTAGTAGGCAGACAGTGACCTCACATGAACAACCTACATCTACACATTGCTAGAGTTCAAGTATCTCTTCTGTCTTCTCTCCCCATACAGATTTTCTGTCTTTCCTTTCTAGAGCCTTTTTCACTCAGGGGAGTGAGTTACTTCACAGAACACTCCCCACTCTTCCTCCCAGCTGAGCACGCCAGTGTTCCCCATCCTGAAACTCTCCTATACCCTCCCAGTGCCTTGGGGGGACCCAGGATCGTCTGATGAAGGTACCTTACAATGGGATACACCCGGGGAAGATGTACATAAGATGATGAGATGCTTTCAACACAGTCACAAAAATATGGAAAATTAGAAACAGTTTGAGTTTGGCTGATTTCTCTAAACGTTGTAAAATATTATCAATTTTAAAAGCTATGCTTTGCCACATTCCCTACATGACTATGATTAAACGGATGGACATGCCTGTGTTTGATACAGAAGATTAAGTTTAATTATTGTTTTGTGCTAAGAAGAACACTGGCGGGTGGGGAGACACATGATATGTGCAAGTATGGTGCTAAAATGCAGCCTTCAGAAAACATAACTTTAGCCCCCTGCAGCTGCCAGATAACATTTTTGAAGTTGTTGAGATATTAAAAGAGTGACAGTTTATTGTGAAGCCATTTATATTTTGTCAGACCGTTAACAAGATTTGTGTTATCTGTACCATGCAACAGGAAGGCTGCTGCAGAATCCATAATAACTTCTTACTATGCATGCCAAATTGTTGGTGCAATTGGCAAAGAGAGGAAAGGAATCAGAAGATTATATTAGTAAGAGCCTACATGAGTTGAAAACCATTACCCAACCCTCTTTATACTGTTGCTTGATTAAATTCACACTACATCATTAACCCATCAAATTTCAAAGTAACGCAAACTTCAACATTATACTAAATTTTTGGAATTAACAGAAGGCAAGGTATATGTACTTCTGATTCCAAACATGAAATTGATGTACTTCTGATTCCAAACATGAAATTGTGGAGTTTAATGTATTTAGTACACTTTGATCTACATATATTTAACCATTCCATTTATATTTAAACATTTAACCATTAACAATTCCTTGCATGACAATATATTAAATATTAAATATATTAAAAGGTATAGAACATGTGTGTGCACCTGTCTATACCTACACATACCCTGGTATATATAGTGTCACCCCAAGAATAACTGTTTCAAGTCATTCTTCTCTTGTTCCTTTCTCTCCAATACAGCTCCTGAAAGACGTCATTTGTCACCAACTTCTAAAATCTTCTGTCATGATTTGAGGTGTTAAGTGCATCACAGTAAGACCCTACATAAGGTGATAATATATCAACAAATATATTGATAGTCAGAGAAATTGAAACTTAACTCTAAATAGAGCTGACAAGCCATTGCTAAAATTATTTAACTCTTTTTGGAACAAGAATCTTGTGAAGTAAAAATGCTGACCCTGAGAACTATGACCAGAAAGGCACTTACAGAAATGTTGCATTTCTTGTACATCTTGTGCTTTCAAAGTACTCTCGTATAGGATTTTAAAAGCCCTGCTAAATATGGCTTAGGATACTCAGCACTTGGCAAAATTTCTCTCATAGAATAGAAGTTAAAAACTTCCTATGCTAACTTTCCCAGTTTAATGGCAAAAAATGAGCAAAGCAAGACAGAACGTCAGGCTCAGAACACAACATAGGTACAAGGAAATTTTCCAGAATGAAATGTAACAATAATCACTCAGATTATACACATGTATTTAATTTACAAATCCCAAGTCAAAGACCAAGGTAATTTGAGTTGAAGGATGAAACTTAGCAATTTGGAGGTAAGACTACACTTACTAATCTGATGGCCATACATATCTTCTAGATATCCTGTCCTGGATAAAGGAGACAATGCTGAGCTACAGCTAATCATAAATAGTCATCTTCAAACCAAGACATCTCCACAAGCAGTGAAAGCAATTCTATATACACAGAACTCATGCCTGTGCTGACCAGTTTTAATAGCATGAAATTGGTTCCCGACAGATTCTCTCATTAACATAAATGCAAAACGTAACCAAGAGAGGGAGACAAAGAGGCACTATATCACAGCTGCACAAAAATGCAGCTCTTAGAGACAATCAAATTATTTAACCTGAAGAAGAGCATCCTGACCACACTGGGTCCTTCTCCTGTGCTCTTCAGCATGTCAGTCATTGCCATCTACTTGTTCATATTTAGACAATTCTTCTCCTTCCTAATTCTAAGTTTTACACGTAGAGTACGAGTTTGGCAAAATCAACTACTTTAGTGCCAACCTGATCACCAATCCCATCAGATTCTCAGTGTTCCAAAGGATCTGATTTTTATAAAATTCATCATACACAGAATAAACCAAGAGTCATCATTGATCTTCCCTATATCTGCCACACGTGATTTCCACAAGCTTAGGTTCTGCTTCCAAATTTCCACCAACTACTCCTAAGGAAGCATTTTAAAGTTTTGAAAATTGTCAACATACAAAACAACAACAAACAATAATTTTGTTGTTTACAACAAAACAATCCCTCTGAGCACTTGATTGTAGCTGGGCTCTTTGTTAAATCCCAGTTTCACATGAAAGACTTTCAGAACAAACTTTACAAGGAGCTTGTTTTAAAACATAGTATTGACATTCACTGCACTAAAGGTAATGGAAATGTTACTTTAAAAAAAAAAAGTTTTTTCATAACATTTAAAAGCCATGTTATATATTCCAAAGCCCAGGAACCATGTTCTCATATACATATGTAGAAAGAAGGATTTGCCTAATAAAAAGCCAACGTGTTGCATCAACATCTAACAAGAGATGGTAATTAAGGAGCTGTCTATATCTACCCAATATGCTATTGCCACAGTGATTTTTTTAAGATTTAGTAGAAGCAAATGAGTTCTATAATTATTGTTGAATTTCTGAATACTCTAACTTGATCAAAATCTCAGTTGAAATTATTTACTGAACACAGTGAATAAGCACAATGTTAAAGCTAAATGAAGATTCTATTTTTAGATTGTGATCAAGTCTTTTTTTTTCCAGCTCAAATTAGTTATAAATTCTATAGATTAACACAGCATAGCAGCCTTGACCCAGAGGTCCTTGTCCCTTTCAAAACTGTAAGTATGTCTAAGCTCTTGTTTCAGCAGCCTGGATTGATGTAGTTGTATTGGAGTTTCCTAGGCATTTTCACATGCTGTGAAATACCTGTGGGAGGTTCTTCTTCTGTCCTCACCAAAAGGCTAAAGAAAGTTTCAAATAAAAACATTCTTCCTAGCCATCCTTAAGCATTCACACTCAAAATTTGAGTAGCTAAATAATCATTTTTTCTTCTGGTAGTCTTTCTTTGTATGAAGCTTAGAAAGTTTTATTTATTTTTTTTTTAAATCAGATCTGCTTGAGGACACTGTGTTTTAAATTTAAAGTCACTAAGAAGTTTTTAGTAGTTTCACTTTTCTGGTACAGTTGTAGAAGTATAATCTAGTTCTTCATACCAGTTTGTTATACTAGTATAATGTATATACTAGTATGTTGGTTTCAGTTTTGAAGGCAAAAGGTGCCTAAATTAATGAATTGTGGATGTCACTGGTAAGCTGGTCTGGTAGAAGTCACACATAACCCAACTCTAAAATTAGCATGCTGCTGAAACTCTCAGCTCTCAATGAGAACCAGTTCTTTTCAGTATTAAGAGGGAAAACTAATAGTAAGAAAGGGACAAAAATAAAAAAGGGACCAAACCTCCTCAAAGGATTATGTTACTTGATAGTTTCTTGCGCAGCAGCTATTACTTTGAGTAACATCAATACACCAACTTGCAAACACTGATTATGGTCCTACCACTTTCTCTAGCATGTGCTGAGCTTACAGGATACCCTAGCCAGGTTGGAAATAGTAGTTCCAGTAATCTCTAGTTTCTCTTAATCAACCGAACTGAGATAATTCTTTACCTAACATTACTACATAGAAAAGTTCTCTATCAACCTGCACCTCAGGAAGTCTTTCACCATCCCCACATCACCATAGGCGAATCAGAACTTAAGTCAGTCCAGCAGTTCACCTATCTGGGAAGCATCATTTCCTCAGATGGTAAGATTGACAAAGAGATAGACAACAGGTTAGCAAAGGCATACAGAGCTTTTGGAAAACTCCATAGAAGAGTCTGGCACAATAAACACCTGAAGAAAAGTACAAAGATCAAGGTCTACAGAGCCATTGTACTGTCCACTCTTCTTTATGGGTCTGAATCCTGGGTCATCTACTGCCACCACCTGCAACTCCTCGAGCGCTTCCATCAGCACTGCCTCCGTACAATACTAAACATCCACTGGACAGACTACGTGACTAATGTGTCTGTTCTGGAGCAGGCAGAGGTCACCAGCATTGAGGCCATGCTGCTGAGAACGCAGCTGCGCTGGGCAGGGCGCGTCTCCAGGATGGAGGATCACCGCCTCCCTAAGATTGTGCTCTATGGTGAGCTTGCCACCGGCTGCCGCAAGAGAGGAGCCCCAAAGAAGAGATACAAGGACTCCCTCAAACAACACCTCAGCCTTGGCCATGTTGACCACCATCAATGGTCCGCTCTGGCCTCCAATCGGGAGGCATGGAGGCACACCATCCATAATGCTGCTCCTTCCTTTGAGAGCACATGCAGGATCAGTCTGGAAGAAAAAAGACAGCGCAGAAAGAGCCGTGCCTCGCCAATACAGTCTGTGCAGACTTTCCACTGTGCCTTTTGCGACCAGACTTACCTATCACACATTGGCCTTTTTAGCCACCAGCGCGCTTGTAGCAAACGTGGGTAGAGCCCTTCTCAAATCTTCATTCATGAAGCCCAGCCATGATGATGACTACATAGAAATACTTCCCCCATCCAGCAGAATGCTGATCTTTAGATAAACCTGCTCAAGAAAACTGACTGGCTTCATCTCAGCAATCTGCCAGAGAAGTAGTTCCAATGTTTAACAGAAATATATGGAAGTGTTGGGTTTTCTAGGTGGCATCTCAGGCATCTGTTGCTTCAAATATTAAGCAGAAATGCAGCTGTTGAGAATATCTGAGTATTTACACACTGAAAGGTAAGCTGGAAAGTAACCAGAGGAAAAAAAGAATCAAGAGTCACAAAGGAAACAAAACATAGTGCTAATGAGAGTTGTGGGAAGGTCTTAAAGACCATCACATCTGTGTTCCCTTAAGTAGTTTCTAACCAGTAGTTTCTTCAGAGTAGGTGTGTTGTTGCCCTGCTTAAAGCTGGAGCAAAGTTGTACTTAGGATTTTACATCAGGAATGCTGGTTTCATGTCTTTCAAATTTAGGTCAGATGCTTTTATATAGATATGTATATATCCATGAATGCAGAGCTGTCCAGGCTCTGAGTTGGTTTTGTGTAGGCCAACTCTAAGCTAGAAGCTGGATCAATGTGTTATCAGTGGGTTTATTAGTTGTAACCCAAGTAATTAAACTGCTTTTGGAAGACAAGCTCAGGATACAGATCTGTCCTCAAAAGTGATGTAGAAATTGCATAAACCAGGAGGTCTTTGCTGACTTCAGTGAAGGCTTTGGATCAAGTTCATAAGAAAAGTCACTGTGTATTTGGTGAGGTTTGATTTTCTGTTTTGTTGCTATATTTGTAGTGGTTTTTCTCTGTGAAGGATGCTATTGTATAAGGACAATCTGATATAAAACCTAGATTTCTAAGTTTTTGACTGGGCATCCAATATAACAGAAATTTTCCTCTCTAATTAATGGAGGCTTCTCCTTAGTACATAACTGGAAACTAATTTTAAAAACTAATGTTTTGAAAGCTAGGAAAGAAGATAAGCTGTACTTTAATTCTTCTTCTAGAAATGGGAACTGTAGTTACCAGTATTGAATGAAGTCTTCAGAATGAATAGCACCAAGTAATTCTCCTATGTATTTTCTGAAAGAAAGACTACTGGCAACATTCCTGCAGCTGAATATGAGCATTTAAATTCCTCATTCCATATCCACATAAGCAGACAATACTTTCCTATGAATGCCAAGAAACTCTAACCTGATTAGTGAGAATGGTGTGATTTTAATGGTGTGCTTTCCAAAGGCACCTTTTAAGGTCACTATTGAAAAATACATGTTCTCCAGTAGTACTGACAATGGTCTGGAAAGAAAGTATTCATAGGGATTCAGATAATATACACAACTTATCATGAAAAGAAGTAGAGGAAGAAAGCTATCACAAACCCCTGCAGGTCCATCTATTCACATGCCTTCAGCAGTCATTTATTACATGTTCCATGGCTTATCAGGTGCCTATTTGTAAATGATACAGAATTTTGAATACAACACTGTCTACATCTTGTGTGTATATTTTGTTGCTCATTCATTAAAGAGTAAGATGGATGAGAATTATTCCATAGTCTGTGCTCCTATCTACTCTTAGAATTCTTGTTTTGACAGATGAATGAGGTGTAAAGGCTGCAAAGCAGAAGGGACACCCTCTACTAATCCATTAACAAGCAATGATTATGCCTTGCCCAAGCAAGTGAAATGACAAGTGTGTATTTTCCTCACTGACAAGTAATACAACTGACATTGGACATGTTCCCTTCTTCATGTTTTTCCTACACAAGTAAAAACTAAGTGGACTGGTATATTAACTGAAAATCAGGTTCAATTGCTTTAGGTACCTAAAGTGTATGTAATATTCATGTTTATCTACATCAACAACCTGACATGTTCATCCTCAATCACTGGAATGCCAGCTTGAATGACATTCACTGCTAAATTCAGATTAACAAAATCACATTTTGTTGTGTAAAAAAAAAAATCAAGAAGTGTTGAGTGTGTATGTGTTAAGTTTCCTCTATTGTGAAAATCTAGCAAATAGACTGACCCTGTTTTGCAACTTGTCTGTAAATGTGTCATTTAAAAACATCAGTGGAAAATGAAGATGGGAAATCTTTGTATATATGTTGAAGTAGAAAATACTATTTCATCTCTGTTTTTGCACTATTACCCAGGTTATAGCCTATTTTCTAGTACTGTTTAAACTAAGAGAGCAAATAGAAACACTTATATCATAATCGTGCCTGAAGTTCATGAAAACAAGGAAGGGATGTGGTCAAGAGTCTAGGAAGGTGACATGATGCCTTTTATCTCCTGAGACGTCGAAGTCTGTTGCTCAACCCCAAGTGAACAGTCTGTGTATGGAGGAGGAAGGCAAGCCTTTGTTATGAGAGCTTTGGGGGGAAGAAAAAGATGAAGCTGGGGGTAAACCTTCCCCATTGCCCTTCAAGGTTTGATCAGGCAACTTTTGCCACCTGTAAGGAGACTGCACAGTTATTTGTTTCCTAAGAGACATAATAAATAGCTAGGATTGATGAGGACTACTAGATTAGACATTAACAAGCTCACCACACCCAGTGAATCTTTACTGGACAAGCAGTTGTCAGCCAGATGGGGAAGGGTTGGTCTCCATTGCTCCTTGGAGTGGGCTGACCCTTGATGTTGCTGAGTTGGCAGCTTTCTCTTCTTTGTTTTCTCTCTTAGGATTTTATACCTTTTCGTGTCAAGATTTTTCCTCTTGAATCTTTGAACTGCTGCCTATCCCCATCTCAACAATCTTACCTCTGAAGTTTTACCTTTCTTATCTCACATAGCTCCAGGCTACGTGCTTTCTCTCAGCTCTCTCACAACCTAGCAGTCTTCTTAGGAGTATATGCCAAGGTTATGGAGCTGTGCTGAATTGGAGTTGGCCTTGGATCATGGGCAGCTCAACCCTAGGAGCAGAGGAACAAGAGCCAGAGGACTACAAGGATTTGTGTCCATTTAATTAGGAACTTCTAAGCCTGAGACAACAGAACATTAGGAAAAGTTGAGGGAAGAGGAAAAGAAATTCCCAGTGGATCTCAGCACGAGGGCTGTACTTTTCAGGCATCTTCCCCCACTCTCTTATGCTTGGTTTCTTTCCCTATGCTAAACCTGATGAGCAGTGAAGTGAGAATGTAAAGAAATTATAAGAAGACCTGTACAGCCCTGAAACTGCACACTGCTATGTGGAGATAACATTAGTTAATGGTCCACTTACCACATAGTTCCCACAGAATGTTTAAATAAACTATACCAATACATCTCCCACATAGCCATATAGTGGAGTTGTGAGGCCAAAAGAAAGGTCACTTTCCAGAGTCATGTTCTCTACCAACCCCAGAATTTCCACTGATTTACCTCCAGTGACTACAAGAGATACTGAACAAAAGGTTTGGTCTTGATCTTTTGAAGAGCAGCACTCTTCAGGTGCCCTCAGGAACAAGCCTGTGATCTGCTTCTCCCTTGCAGTGGGATCATCATACTGCATGGTCTGAGAGATATTTTTACTCTTTTGTCCTGGTCTAGAGATCAGGTAAGGCAAAAGAAGAATAACACACAACATAGCCTGTGCATCCTGCCACTGTTGAGACAGGCAGTCATGGTATACTCACAGTCACAAAAAAGAAGGGCCAAAAGCTTATGCTAATTTATCTTCATGGCCAGGAGCCTTTACACAGTGATCAATAGACATATGCATACTGATTATATAACCCATTCTTATTTATCCAAAACACATGCAGAACTCCATTTGTGTAGATGTGGTAAAGGTTCATAGCAGCAGTACTGGGCCACCAACAAGCTCTCTGCTTTGGAGAAATTTGAGAGTCAATGGACTCCTCTGGGCAATGAACATGACTTATGGACCATGGATTATCCTGCTGCCACACTGGCACTTGAACATGTTTGACCAGGAGTTGTTGAATTATTCTTTCTTTCAATGCACAAGAAAATTATATTCTCTCTCAAATTATAATTTACAGCATAATTATTTTAAAAGAGAACTTCTTGTTACTAACATCTTCCATAGAAGAATCTTAATATTAAATAAGGTCTCCTGTTTTCCTCCTGTACTAGTTGTTTTTCAGTTTCAAAATAATCAAAGTCCTCTAACTTATCCTCATTAAGACAGATTTTTAATTATAGTTGCATGCAAATGCATACACCCACTGCATTATAAATTTGACCCCAGGAACTTAAATTCATTAATTATTTATGTATGTAAGTTTTTCTTTAGTTAGCTATAGAATATCAATATTTTGTTTTTTTCAGATGAATATACTGGAATTTCACCCAGTTATAAAATCTGCAACCTACAATTAATACGCGTATTCATTTCCAAAATGAAAGTTGAATGTGTTTCAGATTTTGCAGACATTATAAAAGCTGGTGTTTTGGTCTAAGAAATTAGACTACACTGCATTAATTATTTAGTTCAATGATTTGCATTTCGCTAGTAAAAATGGGCTCTCTCTTCTCTCTTACCAGCTGTAGGTGTTCTACTGAAATTTAGTGCGTCACCTAACTATCAAACAACATAAAATTAAAAGCTCAGTAAGTATGTTAATGGAACAGAACTTACCTTAATTACCTCATACTTTTGTGAAGCAGTAGAAAACATTGCCATTCTTCTCCATTTTCTCAAGGTTAAAACAGATGTCAGATTTCTGTGTTCACTAAAAACTAACATACACATTAAAACCCAAAGATGACCCGAAGTGCATTGGTCGTGCTTCAGATAAAGAACCTGTTGATAGGAGTTTGTTTCTGTCTTTTACATTTTACTACTTTTCTTCTCTGTTTGCATTTTGAAAACATGTGAAAGATCGCAACTATGAAACCAGATTAGTGAAGTAGGACACAAAGAAGAATAATAACCATGGGATCATGAGACAACAGAGTATCTTTAAGGCATCCCAGAAAAAGTGTCTTTTTTTGCTCTGAAGCCCTTGTGACTGTGATTCACCCCCAGACAGAACCAAACACAAGAAGACAGCCCTCTGCCTTGGATGCTGGGGCCCAGTGAGAGACTTAATTTTCTCACTGCCAAAAAAAGTGCCTTTACTCAAAAAGCAGATTCTTAAAATACTGTCTCAGCTGATTTCCATCCCTGGTTGCTTGTAATTGTGGGGAGTTAGCTATGTTTTCACTACAGTTTGCAGACCATCTCAAACTATGATCCTCATGGGACACAGTGGCTTCACTTGAAACAGCAGAATTAAGGAAGTAAGCATCAAATTTGTCACTCATTAACTGGCTTTTAAAGACTCTGTCATGGTACTGTGTTCCTCTATCACCTGTTCAGCCCACAGAACCAGATCCAAGCCTCCACTGAATACCTGAGAGATACAGGGCTAAAGCCAACGCTGAGAACCCCTCAATTCAAGCTCTACTCTTATGGTGATGGCCACTAAAATAATTTGAAACCCTAGAACTGAACTGGAAAGATGGGAACTTTAATGTTCTTTAGAAGAAATATCTTCTGCTTTGCAAAGTTTTCATTGATAAGCAAAGGCAACCGAATTACTTACTTGTTAGAGAAACATGGTATCCAAGACTGGTCATAGTTTTGTTTGAGTTTTGCAGTAATAAAAGATTCATAATTTTGTGCTACACTACACCTGGAGTTTAGTAGATTTTATTTAAATATGTTTTGAGCTTTACTTTTTATTTATAGATTAATTTGGATAAAAAACTTAATGTCAAGACAATTTGTCAAGCCTGTCTGAGATATGGTACTAGGTTGTAGTTCACGCATCCAGTGCACAAAAGGAGGCAAGTTTAATTCACTATGTGTTGGACAAGGAAAGAGACAGGGTAAAGGCTTTCTTTAGAACTTTGAGGTCAGTGAAATATAATAGTCATATATGGAAAGACAGAGTCTGAGACCTAAAGACCTCCCAGTCAGACAATATTTGCATTAATCACTTTGACGACTTTTAATTTTTCTTGTTCTGAAAATACATGCAGGTATAAAAATGTAAATGTGGATATTCCTGACAAACACCATATTACACAATACCAATTAAAAAGGAAATTAAATTGTACATGAAGCAGAAGAAAATTCCCTGTGACATTACACTGGAGGGAATGATAAGAGAGCTATAATTACATTATAGAAAGAAATGTAAGTTTTCTGTTCTAAATGTGATGAGAATAAGACATTAAAACCTCACAGATGGATGACAGAAAACAGAAAATAAAATTAGGTGTACTCTAATCTAACATAATTTTTGGTTGCTGTTATTGTACTATGACTATAGTATTGCATACAAAAACTGAAAGGACCAAAATGGCACTTAAAGTAAATTATGATTTACATGATTTGCTGATTCATTCTGTGTCCTTGGGCAATCTGTTCAAGGACTAGTTTTCGAAGAGGTAAGATGTGCAAATAGGCATGTGAACATGTACTCTGCACATGTTATACGTGATGGAGGGTAAATTGTCACAGGAAAATGGCCAGTTATTCGCTGGAGTTCAGCACAAGTTCACTTGAATCAAAACTGAATAAAAATCCAGCATTTGGCACCCAACCTAGATTGCAGAAAAATCCAATCACATGGACAGATTGTGGTATTAAATACTTACTGTCAGCTCTCATTTGAAGTGTTTCCATTTTTTCATGGAGCATGAGTACCAGATAAGGTACTCCACAGTTCCTCTTTCTATTAAAAATAGCTGACTATCCAATTATTCTCTTACTAGTTTTTCATTACACCCAAGTTTCTTTTCCATGTCATACAAGTTTGTTTTCCATTTCTAGAGAGACACCACTAAATCCTTCTGTGCAGCACAACTTGGTAGCAAAGTAGATTAAGTTAATGACATCATCTCTAAAGAAAGAAAAAAAAAAAAGTGGATGGTACATGAGGTATTTCCCTTTCTTCTAGAAGTCTAACTACAGAGTATTATATGCGTTATATGGATCTGCAGCTTCAGTTGTGGTAGACTATATTTTTAAAAAAGCTTTACATCTACCACAGGACTTTGAATGACAAAATTACCAAAAATATATTATTCTACAGGGGACACGTAAATCTGATTATATGCAAACTACTGTAAAATTGCTGTAGCTAATAAAATGGAAACAGTAGAAGAAAGCTTTCTTTTCATTAGTTTGAATCTAAGGATGTCCATGAATCACACCAGATACAGTGAGCCATATTGTCATTCTAATAGTTATAAAGTTATTACTGACTGAAATTATAACTGAGAAAGGTTGGTGTAACCCCCACGGTAACTTGAAACCCCCAGTTACTTGAAAATTATCTTTCCCAGTAAGATTTTGGAGTTGACCCTTAGAAGTCCTCTAGTTTTTTATAACATATGTGTGTATTTTATTTTCCATACTGTTAATTTTATGCTTAAATTATGAATTCAATTTTGTTTTACAAGCTTTACCTCTGGGAGCAAGTTGTCAATAGCTGTTAACTCTAAACCCATGAGCATCTTCCACTTGTCTGTTTACTGGAGATTTCACTTTTAAATGTTTTTAAAGTCATGCTATAATAGAATCCAGCACTGTTAATTGGGGCTGGACAGGTGACAAGATATATCAGCACCTGGTTTTGATGTACCAGAATGTGATTTTGAGCACTGGAACTGTTCTGAGCACAGTGGAATTCAAGCTCAGATACCAATTCTGATACGGGTGTACGAGTCAGATTTTGGCTACATATTCAATGTGTTAATTCTTCTGCCCAAGCTAATTAAATTCTGTGATTAAAACACTGAACTGAGAAATAGAAAATAAAGATTAAGGTCCAGACTGTGAGAGATGGCTTTTGAAAAAAATTAATTGAATGGTGAAAGGCAAAAGCTTCTTAAAGATCCATTGTTAAACTGAACAGTGGGGTAATCACTAGGGGTTTTGCCCATATACAAATCAGGTATTAGGAAGGAAGTTCAGTGGCAGCAGAGACAGAAACATGAATGAAATAATGAATTTGTAACATTTGATGCAAAGAGGTTTACTCTTTCATATAAATATGCACAGTTCCTCATAGCCTCTTTGCTGAAGTAGGTGTGGTGGGCTTGGATTTGTGAGCAGAAAGTAATTTGTTGCAATCATTAATACAGTTGTGATGTTTTGATGGGGTTGATGGGTAGAATTTATGTCAAGGCTGGGAACATCTCAACCTTTTTACATAGATGCATAAAAATTGATGGCATTTTATAGGTGGCACCATCTGCTTTTTATAGGTTTTGTCTTTCTCTGGATGTTTTTGTTTTAATTTATTCTCCATGGGGAATTCTTTTCTTTAATGTTGAGCTTGTTAATAATAAGAAAGAATATTGCTGTATATATAGTACAGCAAAGATAAATTATATACTTAATTGTATAAGTCTTTGAGTGGATTTTGTTTCTGTTGAAAAGGTAAATAAAAATAAAATTTTAAAAAAACCATCTGAAATGGCCTGATGATTCTCAGAAAAACCTAACATCCCAAATGTCATTGTCTGCTAAAGCAATTTTGGGCAACTCCAAAGATCAGTTCCTTCCCTGTTACTTTGTGGGGAGATTATTGTCCTTACTGACATCATTCACCTTCTCTTTCAGTTTAGCATACACTGCCCACCTTGCAATCAATTTCTCTCTCATATTTGTGCCCACAGCAGCAGGCATTATTGCCTGATGGGAACATTGTAATCTAACTAGACCAATGTCCTCCAAACCTTGAACCTGTGCCCAGGCTGTGGGTCTGGTGCCTTCACTAATTAACTGTGCTAAATTTAGCTGTCAACTTTAATTAGGAAATCCATTGTCTCCAAATATGTGACCTGATAAAAGGAGACAGGAGAAGCGTCTAGGACCAGGACAGCATGAAACATCAACTTCGTGTTTTTCATGAGCTTCAGCCTCATATTGGTGGCAATTAAGGATTCCCAGTCCCAGGTGGGACGGAGTTACAGCAATCCTTCCCACTTCTGCAGTGCTTGAATCCTGACTTCTGTCAAATCCCTTTCTACTATTTCACGCTGTGAGCATGAAGGAAGGGAAATGGAGAGGAAGAGCATTTCTATTAGTATTTTCTAAAAGAGTATTTTCTATTAACCAACCAGAGAAGCTGGCTGCCCAAAGTGTGTACTCACACTGGGATCTAAGAGAACCACTACACTCATTAAATCTAAACTACCTTGGGCACCATAGCATGGGCAGCATGTAGGCCACACCAGAATGCAAACAGTGCTTAAGATCCATCAGTTCTTGAAGCCAGCATAAATGCTTGTGCTGCCATAAGCTGCTCTCTCTGTTTCACTTTTACTACATTAATTCAAAAAGGAAGGTAATCTTATGTACTAATCTTGAAAAGAGAAATATCAATATAAGCATAATATAAATATATATTATTATTATATACATCTTTCCAATAGAAATAGAATTTAAAATATAATACAGTAAGATACTGTACATGGTTACTGATGGTGAGTTACACTGAAATGCTTATGGTGGAACACAACAGTTAGACCTAAATTTTTAAGAGATACAACATAATCCTGCAGTGTCTTAAAATTAAAAAAACACTGATTGTGAAGATCTCACTCACACTGAACCATTTCTCAACTGATTAAACAGTCATTTATCTATCTAATTGTGGGCTTTCTAGGTAGGATCATTAGCTATTTTCTATATAGCAGGAAAGGAAAAATACCCTGCCAAATTCTGTTTCTCAACTGTGTAAAATAATTTTTCCATGGAGCTGTGCCATAATTAGGCTTATACTACTAGACAATTTATAATCTTAACTAAATTTATTGTGGCAGTCAAAACAATGGAAGACAGTGAAGAACTTAAAGTAAGTCTAAAAATTGTGAAAAGGTAATTGAAATAACACGAAATTAATTTTAATATAAGTAAGCATTAAAAAGTACATCTACAGAGAAATTAACTGGTTTTGATAGGTCAATATACATCAGGGTTAAATGTGATCTCTCCCCCTGCAGAGGAAGCTCTAAGTGAGAGTTCATTGTGAATGATCTTTAACAGGCATGTAAGACAAATGTAAATGTAACAAACTCACAGCCTAAGCACAGATGATGCTCACAAACAAGCTTTGTTGAGGCAACCTCTCTCTGAACTCCATTCCCTCCTTTTTCACTCACTACTGCTCCTTCCATTCATTTCTGTTGCATCCCACTCATCAGGGACTTTCAGCAGCAGAAGCCAGGAAAGCTTGATCACAGTTTTCTCCATCATAAGATGCTCCTCTCATCCTGCTCTTACTATAGAGTAACTCACAGATGTTTGCGACAAAGGAGCACAGTAGAAAGTAATTCATGTATTTACTAGCTCAGTGTGCAAGGTCAGCTGTCTGGTATGATGTTCTTCAAATTACTTTGCATTTAGCATGTGGTAAGAGTTGGCTGGTAGACCGTATTTTTCATCAGCCACTTCATAGTAATTGCCCACAAATATGTTCTTACTTGGGATAACTTCAAGCTCCTTTGAACTGACCAATATACTTATATCTAGTTATATATAAAACAGAGAGGTTTTAGCATATTTTGCTAGCTGCCACAACTTAGATCCAGGCTCTGTTGAATTCCAATAAATGCAATGCATTTTTTCATGTATATTAATTTCTATTCATCACCATATTCACAGAATGGATTCTTGTAGAAACCGTTCTTTCCAGTGTATTTACAAAGGCTCTTCTCTATTCCTCATCGCTTTATGAAGCCTGTAACAGTCATATCTTCTTTCTTGAGGAAGCTAACAAACAAAAAACAAGCCTATCTGTTTCTCTCATGCTTTTGCAGGGAATTTCCTTCATTGCTCTTCACCAAAATAATTTCACTCAAATACCCCAGAAATGCAGTTTTCACTCCCTGAGTTCAGAGGTGAAAAGGACTATTAAACTGTAATTGCACACCCTCTTGCTCAGAGTGATTCTTCTTATGTTGGACAATGGTTATTAAGACAACAGTTCCCAGTATTCAATCTCTGGGAGCTTTAACTGGATGAAAATAAGAGTGAAAAACAAAAATAACAGTATGACAAATGTTACACCTTTGAAACTCCCCCCTCATCTAGAATTTACACAAGTATGCCTATAATTTATCTTCATTACTCTAACGTACTTACAACACGCTTCATATATTTTGACATTTAGTGCAGATGACATTATTGTGTGGTCTGCTCATCAAGCCTGTATTGAGGTTTGAGCATTTAAAAAAGTCTAAAATGTGTATTGTGTACAAACCACAAGCACAAGAGAAAGGAAGCTATTCAAACTGCCTCTGTGTGTGCCTGCCTATAGGTACTGCTTACTGTAGAAAGATCTTGCAACATGGGTTAAACAACCATGCTAATATGTTGTTTGTGGTGGATTTTTGTTTTCACACAACAATATGAACTGAATTTTATATTTTCATTGAAGGGCACTTTAACGGTCAAAATGATGTTTAGCTTCCAGAATGAGACTTGAATGTGATACAAATTTTATTTTTAGTCTCTGCAGACCAAACATCAATCATTGTCTCCGTGTTTGAGAGGAGATGAAAGAGCAAACAATAGAGCAGAAGGATACTGAGGCTAAAACCTCTCAGATGTTTGTGAATATACCAGCCTGTAAATATTGATGATTCTTGGCAATAAAGCACACTCCTATCAATTTAACTCCTGGGAGCAGGGAAATTAAACCAGATTTCACAAGCCTTCCAACATTCATTGAATAATGAGATCCAATTAACAATTACACTCAATTATTAAGTGAGTCTTATATATACAACCACATTGTCTCGTGTTCCTCATTGTAGGCATTGAAGCTTGCCAGGGTAAGAAACCACAGAAATTGGATTTCAAGGGTAGGAAATTCATGAAACCCAAATGAGTTTCTTCCAGTAAAAGTTCATGGTTTGCCCTACAAGTCCTAGAGCTACTAAAAGAATAGAGTGAAAGCTTTGCTATGCTCTCCGCATGAGTAGTAGTTCGAATAACAGCTTTACTAATTCAGAGTTCATGTTAGCAAGACTGGTGCTTTTCTCTGGATATGATGTATGGATGCAGATTTAGAATTCAGATTTATATCAAATTTGTGGTTCACCATTGCTAACAAAAAGCATTTCATTGAGATCAGTGGGAGGTGCAGGGCTACCAGCACTGTGGGGCTCTCACTTTGACTGGAGGCTTTCAGGTCTCTCCACAAGGAAAATGGTCCAATCTGTGTTGTCTGTCTGTCTTTTTCTTCTTCCTGTGAAGGACAATCAGGCAGAATTTTTTCATATGGCAGTACCTCTTCTTACCAGCTGGAATGGACTGAGCTCCTCCTGCAGTTTTTCCTCAGGCAATGATTCTTCTGCTCTGCACTCGGAGTTGCAGCTTTTACACTTTATTTTTGCTGGAACTGGGAAAAAGAGAAAATGAGAAGAGAATATTTTGCTTACTTGGACTCAGGAGTCCACACTGAGAGAGGTAAAAGGTCTATATTTAAAGAAGGGAAAATAGTTAAGGCAATTGGGAATAGCACTAGCAAAACCTTTGTGATGAGTTCAGATCACGACATCCTAATTAATGTTGAAACATGGGAGGAGATTTTAAACAGTAGGGGAGATTTCAGGGAGTACAGGAAAAAGAACCTGCTATTGAGGGAAGCTGGCGTTAAATCACAGTGAAGAGCTTTTAGGCATACACAGCTGCTTTAGCAGATGAACTAGTAAGGTCCTGTCTAGGAAAGAGTTTCGGTCCAGCTGTAGCTTATAACCAATAAAAATTCTCATATGCAAGTAGCAGTGCCAGCAGTTTGTTCTCTAGGTTGCATCAGGTTGCTGTGAAATCAGAGCCCAAAGAGTAAGGATCAAATTTGTGCAAATTACAAAGTATATTCTTTTGTCCAGAAATCTTGCTAGATGGGCAAGTGTGGAGAGCAGAATTAGCCTCCAGGAACAGAATTAATCAAATGCCTCAGCAAATAAATTTGCTGAACTTCTACAGTTGCAGACAATATAGCAAAAGTTCTTTGAATTTACATTAAAACTACACTAATTCTTTAAATTAGTCAAATTAAATTGCATATTTTACTTTATCATGCAAATAACTGTGTTTTCCTAATATGTAATGGGGGAGAGAGGGAGAAAATTATTTCAGAACTTCCAATTAAGCATAACAAATGAGAATCAATGACATCTTGGAAATTATTTCAGTGCATGCAGATAAGACTGGAAACTTAATGTCTTTGGTAACAATTAACTTCCCAAAATAAGCCATTAGAAATGCAAGTCATGTTAAGCATCCCAGGAATCTGTAAGAAATCTATTGACAGAAAAATGTTTTCACCGAACTTCTTGTTATTGATGTCCATGTTTCATTGAATGCATTAAAATTCTGCTGGCAGTGAGTGCTCACTATTGCTGTAATGGGCACTCCATAAATTACGACAGAAAATCACAAGTTTGGAATCATTCCACATCTGCACTTGTGTAACATGATGTATCTGGCCCTACACCTTACCTGCACTGAATGAAAGCTGGCAGCAGTGAAACAGCTCAAAGCAAGCAGTAACAGCTCGATACATATGTTCAGTCTACAGATGTACAGCATGCAGCTCTGCTTTTTAATTTTTAGCTCCAACATGAGATGGACAAAAAGAATTTTTCATTTATATCTTCATTGAAGAGGAAAAATACTGAAATTATGGCCTCTTCTGATTCCATTCACTAACATTATTGATTTTCTAATGGAATCTGAAGTGAGTCTGTTGATTGACATCGGGAGGGAACAAAAGTTGTCACAGTGCTGAAGAAGGAAGCAAAAAAAATGGTAACCTTATTCTGAAAGAGGTATTGATATATTGCAGCAGAAATGAGAGCTCTGGGGTACATTCAGATTTCTGAAGAAATTACCACACTTTTTTTTTTTTCTCTTTTTTTTTTTTAATTTATACATCATCCTTTCTCACTTGATGCTTATTATCTTGAAGAGGGCACAGCTCCAATTATCTAGAATGTGCTCTGCAGAATGAATGTCCCTCCATTTTCTTAGCTGGAAAAATAAGTATTTACATTTTTTTTGTAGACAATACATAAATTACTTTATGTGATAATGATCATAATAAATAAAATTCACTACTTTTTATACATCACTAGAAAGGTCTCATGGAAAGAGGGGATATTTTATGGTATTTTAATAACCATAATGTGAAAATAACATCTCACAATTGATTTTTCTGTTCCTTTAATTAATTGTATATATTATAACTGGCTTAAGTAGAACTCTTCCCTCACTTTTCATAGCAATTCACCAAAAGAAGGAGGTTTTATTCTTTTTTTTTGTTTCATTTCCTGGAAAAAAATCAAAATATATTAGATTTACAAAACAATTTTTAGCAAAAATAAAAATAAAGAAGGAAATACGAGAATCTTAGAATCAAGAGAAATTCTTTTGTCCTCCAAATTTTATAGAATCTGCTCAAAAGTGATAATTTGAGGACCACCACACAAATATTCATCAGAACACAATTGTCTGAGAAATTAACTGGTCTAATGAGGTTTTTCTGGTGAAAACAGTTTCAGTAGCCATGTGGAGTTAGTAATGGTCTGTGTAGCACCACTGAGGTTGCTGCAGACCTGGGACTGGGCATGGAAAAAGAGATTATACACGCTAATGACCTGAACACTGAGCAGGCAAACACAGTAGTGTTGGCTTTAGCTTCTCAATAACTTCTTTCAGGACTTTCATTTTAGGCAATAGAAAACCATTTGAATTAAAATACACATTGCAAATGTTTGCTATGGCCTGTTCCCTCACCAGAGGTTTCTTCCCTGCTAACAGAAGCTTCCAGGACCAGTCCTCTCAGTTCAGAACTGGAGAACTGGTCTGCAAAGGGCTCTGAAGAGCTGGATGTGCTGCATGAACATTTGTACAGGGGAGATATAGCTGTAAGCACAGACATCAGTAATGAGTTTCAGTACTTTGATTTAAATAATTTGTTCTGAAAAGGAACACAATGATGTTATTGTATGACAAAAAGGAGATAAAGGGAAAGTGTTAAGAGTAGGATTTATCATTCCTAACTTGCACCATTTATCAGTTACACTAAGATATTTGTGCAACATTTGCATCTTAGACTAAGCTATTTGTCTAGCCTCCCTCTACAGTCAGTGAAGACATGGAGACATCTCCAGAGGATATTCATCCTCTCTCTTTTCCTATCAAGTGACTCAGGATGGGATGACTCATATGGATGTACACTGAATGAAGGTATGCTGCAGAAATATGGCTAGATCCTTGAGGAAAACACAACAGAAGTCTCATAGTAAGGAAATATTTTTTTTTTCCCTAGGCTTATCATTTACTTATGGATTTGCAACTCTGTCTATTTATGTTCTCTATTGTGTGCAGCCAATAAACCCTCAAGTATCAATGTCTGGGTGTACTACCTCCACATACCTCAATCTCTTTGCACACTAAAGCAATGTATTTGAGTCATCAAAATCTCTGGTTATGGCTATTTACCTACCAATTTTATGCAATGTCTTAAAGGGCTCTGAGACAAAACAAGCTTGGATGTGCTTGATTGCCTCAGGGAATAGTTCAAAACTATGTTTTATTTAGTGGCAAAACTGGCCTAAGGTATTTTCACTCTTCCCTAGTCTGTCTAACTATTCCTATTCTTGTGCAGATTTTGCTACCTCTTTTAGATGATGATGCTGTTGTTTGTGCTGCATCAGTGAGAAAATACTTTTTTCTATATTTCAGTGAACACAGGTACAGTCCTACACTCAGGTGCTTGCACTGACATAATTGAGTGGCTCAGGATCAGTGTTCAGAAATCAGGGGGAAAAAAAGGGAGAAGTGTTTACATTGGTTTTCGTGCTGGTGGAAGACTAATGCTACCATGTCTACTGAGAGGCAGGTATGACCCTTATGACCTGTTACCCTGTGCAGTAAGCCTTTCTAGGTGGGAAGGGACCTTTTTGTGTAAGTGCCATCAGACAGCTCTGGTTATACTTTGTGGTTCTTAGGCATGGTATGTCTAGTTTTAGGGTGCCTAGAGACACAGACAACATAGTCACCTTAGTGAAAGTGTTGAAGTCATGCTCGCTAACTAAAAATGAGTCAGTTGGTTTTTTTTTGAAACATAGCTTTAACCCAGAGATTTGTGGTAGGCAAGTATCTTTTATCCCAATGTATCTCTTTTCATGCCATATCAGACATCATCCATCTTTTTGGAACAAGCTGACATAAACAGTTATGATGTGTTATGGTTAATTTGACAGAAATACAATCAGAGACTCACACTTGATCTGAAACCAGTCTGTCTTGCCAGGGCACCTCAGAGTGCTAATAAACCCAGGCCTTCAGAACTGCCATTTGACCTCAGAACACTTTCAGAGGAATGAAGAATGAACTCCCAACTGACTCTACACAGAGCAAAATTAGCCAGCCTGTCCTGACCTCCACCACCAGCCAGCTGCAGCCAAACTCACTTCATTAGAAACCTCTGTATTAGCTAGCAGTAGACTCATCAATTTTTCTGAATGATCAACTCGATAACAGCCATAGCAGAAACAAAGATGAGCCTGACTTTTATACAGTATTTTAACAGCTATAAACCTCTATTATATAACCTTTCAGATTTCTAGTGATGCTCCTCCTCCTGCAGCAAACCCTTAAACTAGTTCTCTTCACCAAGCTGCAGGGACCATTTTGGAAGCTGAGGTATTTCTTAAAGGGGAGAAATATGGGTAAGAAGAGAACTTCCATCATAACACCTGTCTGTGCTTCTTTAGTGCCTGGTATCCAAAATTCCCATTAGACTGGCAAGGCTCTGCAGTGCGCAGTATATTATGGCTGCTCTCCCTTTTGTCCTTGACATGCATCTTACATGCTGTGAGCCAGAGGGACTGATGAAGAGATAGCAACATCAGTTTTATGCCAGCTGCAGATTTCTCCATTCTAGGGCAATCCTCTGCTGCACATTAAAGGCTGCTTCAAGGTCCCTTTATGTTCCTCAGGTGGGAGGACTTCAGCACAGGCTTGAATCTGACCCTCAGAGACCGTTGCGTGATTTAGGTTCTGTGATTTGTGTGGGCTTTAACGGATGTTGTTTGGCTAAAATCCTGCCTGCAGTCTGAAAGTTCAGTCTCAATTTTGCCTTCATCTCTCTGTTTGATCATGACTGTGTCCAAAGTCTAATTTAACAAATCTTATTTTGCCCTCTTTCTCTGACACTTGTATGACTCCAGTGGTTTCACTCTGAAGTTTAGACCACAGTAATCTAACTAAGCAGGGAAAGAGGTGATGAAATGGCTATAGTACCTTATATAGCAAGTCATTATACAACAAACTAACTCTGAAACACTTTAAGTGATGTTGCTGCAACTGGTAGAGATGACTAACATTAGCAGGTGGTACCTAGGGGATCTGTTCTTCTAATTATAAATAGTGTGACACTTTATTAAAAATCACCCTGAAAAACTCTTTATTTGTAATAATTGATTCTCTCCTGTCTCACTTATCTGATGTGCTGTCTGCAATACATGCAAGGAAAATATGAAAGGCTTTTATCTCTCAGCAAAAGGAATGTGCATCATTGCAGCACAGTGCAGTGAAAAAAGTAAATAAAATTTTAACATAGTAGAGAAAATTCTAGTTTTTTCATATGTTTTCAGTTATAATTTTTTGTTTTGACAATGACTGCAGTATATTGTATCAGAAATGTATTTGCTACTTCCTAAAGCAGATGGAGACACATGATAGATTAAGAACTTTCCAGTTGAAGGAGATAATCCTGAAAAATCCATTTTGCACAGCGTTTTTTCTAGTGTGAGACACTAAAATACTTATTAGAGTGAGGCATTTCTGAAAGAAGTCCTAAGAGATAGGCTGGTCAAAATAGTGATGTAGAGATTATGAGGGCCTTGAATATACTCAAAAAAAACCTAGAATGCAAGAACAGACCTTGATCTTGATCTTGATCTTGACATTGAGGGTTTGGATGGAGGAACAGCTGAAAGAAGTTATCACTACAGTGCTTGCAGAAAATGTGAAGGTGCCTAAAAAACATAAGAAGTTGAAAATATAAAAGAGGGAAAACAGATTTTCCTAAAGACAAATATAGAATGTGCTGTTTTCACAGCCAAAATTTCAATATCCCTTCATTGTACCTGCAGTCATTCTGGGTAGCGTTTATTGCTGAGGCCATTTTACCCTGTAACACTTGTGAAGTTTAGATCATTTGGATAATGAAGTACTCAAACCCTGGCATATATCAGGTGCTTTATTGTCTTCTGCACCTTCTTGTGGACACAGACAGCTCAAGCTACAAATGGGCTGGTTGAGCACCTACCATTACAGAAAGAGAAGTCTTTCTGTGTTCTGTTTTTTAATGGAAAACAAAACTTTATAAAATTGAGAACAAGATTCAAGCTTCACCCAGAATGGGATCCTGAAACAAAGTACCAGAAGACAGGAGAATAAAAAGCTCCTGTCTCTGGCAAAACCAGGCCAGTTCACTCAATTTTCTGCACTTTCCTTTGTCCATTTTTAAGTGAGTTTCTGTAAGAATTGTTAAAATAATTAAAATCAACTAAAACATATATATATATATATAAACGTGTTGCTTTTCTAAAAATTAAAGATCAAGAGGCAGTATGAAGGTTTGCATTGCCAGTTCTGAAATACAAAGAAAAGTTTTTTGCTTGATCTAAACCATCGCCCTTCTGGGAACTTAAGGTTTTGAAGGACAGTTCACTGGAATAGACTAAAAGCCTATCTGTCCTGTCTCTGACAAAGGCCAGTAGTAAGAGACAATGTAAGAGCAGAAGTGCTCTCAGGTTCCAGTAACCTGTAAGTAAGGGACTTCTGAGCCAGATGTGGTATCTTGTTTCTTAATAGCTGTTAATGGATGTTTCTTCCATAAGGGTAACATGACCACTCTGTGTTACCATGTCTTGGGGCATGGAGATCCACAGTTTAAGTAGCAGCAGTGAGAAAAAAAAATGCCTCCTGTTGACTGTTTTGAACATATCATCTCACAGTTTTGTTTGATTCTGCCATTTTTTTCAGATAACAAGAAACAATGAGCATCTGTTCCTTCTCCACTTACCCTTGTAATCTGTAATGTTGTGGATTCCTATCAGAGCTACCTGATTAGTTTCATTGCTCACAAAAAAATGCTCCAAAGATTTTACCTTCTTCCTCCTCTATGAACTTTTTTGTAGTACCACTAAGTTCTGTTTCAGATAAAGATGACTAGTCCTATACTACATCTCAAAATTCATTCACAACATGGATTAATGGCATAAGATTTCTTTTTTTGCTTTGTTTTTCTATTTCTTTCCCAGTAATTGCTACAATACACATTAGGGTGTTTTGTCCACTATTGAGAATTGTACTGATGTTTGAAAAGTTATAACCAAAAGTTCTCTATCCTGAACGGAAATAGGCAGTTTAGACCCATTGTCTCAGACTCTTTTTCCACTTGTGCATCACTTTATTATATAGAATTTAATCTGTTATCCTATTGCCTGCTTAGCACCCTGACATTTTTCCCCAGCTCTTTGCAATCAGCTTTCATTTTTATTACCCTGAATAATTTGGCACCATCATTAGTCTCCTTGTTCTCCATCTTTTTCATTTCTGTATACTCTAAGAGACACTGCAAAGATCCCTGTGATCTATGGCTTTCCTTCATTGTAAAGCCCAATCATCTATTCCTTCTCTTTGTTTCTGTTAACCTGTTGTTACTCTATAACATGACTTACCCCTCTCCCACAGACAACTTAATTTCTTTAAGAGCTCATGATGCCGACTGGCCCCGGATTTATCACAGAGTAAAAGAGAATGATACTTATCTACTTTATAAATTGCTTTCCCATCCAGATGAGAAATGCTAGATATTCATATTTGCTAGAAAATGTGTATTGCTTTGCCTTAGATAAAAGATACGGAACTGAAGAAGCAGGAATTTGTGGATTGCATTGTATCATGAGAAGAGTGCTGGCTGCTATACACAAATCAGGGTTGTACCCATCTGAGCCCAAGGCTTTTCAAGTTTTAGCAGAGTTATTGCTTGACTAATTTCTCCATGTGTAAAACAGGCTTCCAACTGTGATTGTGACAGGCCTAAATAAATGTGGGTCTGGTAGCTTATCAAAAAGGTGCCAAAGAATGATGAGTCTGCTGGTCTGGGAGTACAGGTCTTGACAGATTTGTGCATTAAGTCCTTAGACTCTTCAGTGGTTCAGTCATCTAACTTTTCACTGAGGAATTTGATATCTGCTGCTTTTTTATGTTGCTAGGAAGTGACCCACTAACATCCTGGAGAGAGAACAACAACAACAAAAAACCAAATAGAAACAGAAGCAACAACAACAAAAAAATTAAACAGCATGTCTGATGCAGAAAAACTATCATTTTGTTATGTAAATTTATCTCCACTTTATTTCCCAATAAATTTGAGCATTGCCTCATCAAAGTTTTCCCATCTTGTTCTGTTTTTAATAATGTTCACACAGCTTTCCCCAAAGGAGAATTTTTAGCTACGTAGTGTATCACCATTAAAAAAAAAAAAAAATTCAGTGGGTCAAAATGTCACTACTGGAATTTCTGTCCAACCCTATAACTAAGGGTTTGCCTTGACCAGAGTTAGGATCCATACCAACTGCTCCTGATACCAGCTGGTATCACTCCACTGATTGTAAGATGAGTCTTTTCAGAACCTTAATGAGCAGAAAAAAAATTATGATTTACCTCTGAAATATTACACAAATTGCAGAGTGTCAAGATGGAGTGACAGTGTAAACAAAAAATAATCTGACTGCAGTAGCTGGCAGGACTGAAATCAGATGTAAGTAATAATTGAGTAGTGTATAGGAGATTTGGGAAAATCAGATTTTGCAGTTCCTTTAACTATTCTTTGTTATATTAGCCATACTTGGGGAAATTGTTTAAAATCTGAATTCTATTTGAATGATGCCCTTGTGAAAAGAAGCATATGAATGAGGTAAACAGTTTCAATACTTGCTTTTGGAATCTAAGCCACTCAAATCATTGTTGCAGCTTTTGAAGCTCCTTAGGTTTGCTTGCTTTTGGTGTTATGCAGAGCTAAGGGCAGGGATACCTCATTGCTGTCACACTGGCAATCTGCAACCCCCTCTCAAAAACTCCTGTCCTCTGTTTTTGTGCCATGGTCTCAGAAGGCAAGGGGTATAAAAGCCAGCAGCCTGGACCATGTATCAGGTTGGAAGTGAAGCCTGTGTGTGCAAAGAAACCAAAAACTCTGAACAGTGTTTGAAACAAAACTCAAAAGACCTTCAGAAGTAGAGTGGGTGGGAACAAAATGGATGTTCAAAGCCATAAGGTAACAGGTCTAATCCGTGTGGTTCCTGGCTGCTGTAAAAAATCTCCCCCTGAAGGACATGGGCATTGGAGACAAACACAGAGGCAGGTGTTAACATCCCTGTCCAGCTCTGATGTCACTTGCATTCCTTTGCAGTTTTGGAGAGATTTGTCATTAATATGTAGTGTCAACCTCTGTAAATACATAGAGGTATTGCCATCTGGTCTGCTCCTGACTGCATGCTTGTCATTCACAGTCACCACATAGGTGTCCATTGATATTTTCTTGGTCTACACGGTTGAGGAATAAAGTAGTGATCATAATAATGATTGAAATCAGTTGTGGCGGTTTATTCTACTTATTCACCATATTTTACTTGGTTTATTTATAAATGCAAATGTTTACAGCTGTATAAAATGTTTCTAAAATCTGAGTGTGTTTTGTCTCTTCTTAACACTGCCTTAAAAATACATTTTTTTCTCATTGAATCCTGACAAACAATATCTAGGAAAAATTATTGTAAGGTGGCTACATTTACTTGAATATCACCCAACTGCCCAGATTGGTTCATCTTGTCTGGAATGAGATGTAATTAATCACAGTGAACTGAAATCTAAATTCAGTTCTAAACTGCTGAATTGCTGAATTCTAAATCTCAGCAAGATAATGAAAAATCATTTTTACCACAGAGGACAGAAGTTTGTGCATTCAAGATAATCCCATAAATTTGATCTACAAAGAAAATCCCCTCTTCCATTACTGAAAAAGACTGAAGATAGATAGCTAGTTAATAAAAATTACAGTATGTTTTCCTAATCTGTATAATAGATTTGTACACTCAAATTGTGATAAGTTTTTAATCATCAACAATTTCTTTGTAAGTAAGTAGCATGCATGGAAAACTATGGATAAGTTTCTATGGATAAGTCACAGAAGAGGTCTGAGTTAACAAGATCAAATCATTCATTGGATCGTCATATATCTTCAATGAGAAAAAAGAAACTACAATAACAGCTTTGCAAGTGGTTACAATTCTGAGATGGAAATTTGTGCATCCAGATTACCATAAGCATGAATCATAGAGATCTCATTATATGATTATGCAAATACACATTAATTACACAATTACAAGCATCTATAGTGATGAAATATGATTAATTATGAGACTTGGTTCACTTGCTGAATGCAATGCCATTAGCTACTAGAGGTCCATAGATGTGTTTCTTTTTTTGATTCACTGACATTTTAATATTATGAGGGAATTATTAATTAGTGTAAAAACAGATGATAAAAGCAGATGGAATAAACTTAACTGAAGCCAACATGATTTACACAGATTTAAACTGAACAGTTTGTGTGCTTATCCAGCTATAAATGTTTTGCTCCATGATGATGAGTTCTGTTTGGAAGGAAAGTTTCAAAAAACAGTGACATATCTGGGAAAGACCCTTTAAACATGTGTCTTAAAATGTTAAGCTGTACTGAACTGAAACTAGTCAGTGTAAGGTAATGTAGGGCTGCCAAAGACACAGCTTTACTGACACACTGGGGAAGGAAGGGGGAGGCACTGCTGGCTGCAGACAATCTAGCTAACTTGCCTTGAATATGCAATGCAGTAATGAACACCAGAGACCCAAATATATCCTACCTGCCTCAAATACCACTCTGGGGTGGATCCAGGGCTTTCTGGGGGAGTTAATCCCTTTCTGTTGATCACAGGAGGAACCCTGATGTCTAACTCAAAGGTGGTCCACTGTGTAGAGGTGTTTAATGTTCATAAAGCTGAATCCTACCTTGCATATGATACAGGACAAGACCTCATGCTTGCAGGAGCACTGGATAGGTATGATAGCTCTAGATAAGTAAAAGGGACTAGCTTGTTCTCCTCACTGTAATATCTCCTATTCTGTTTTCAGTGTAGGTCTCAGGCCATGGACACTTGCTTTGAAATTACTTACACAGTCCGTCTGCCCTTAGTGCTGGGACTAATTGCTACTTGTGTAGGATGACTGAGGCGTTCCACAGCCACTTCCCAACTTCTTGGGCCCAGTGCATGCCTTGTGTGAAATCGTTTGAAGAGAACAAAGTATGATACTATTTAAACCATATCATTGTCCTCGAACTCAGACTTGCTCCATGCACATCAACAAAATCTAATGATTTCTACTAATCTACCCCTTGCTTTTGCATCTGTAATGAAAGAGCTGCTGCAAAATGCAGACGAAACCTCCTCCTCCTCCCCACTTTAAATAATTGGTTCATAAAGTGTAACTTTTCCTTCTAACAATAACTGAATGTGTCACAGCAGAGAATCTGCAGTTTTTAAGGCAGCAACTATTTATAAGATGCAGGAAAGTTCACTAACAGGTCTAGCAAACTTCATACGAAAGCAGATGGAGAAAAGGTTGCCATAACCTAATCTGTCTGTTCTCTATTTTTTCACTTCAAATTTAATGTCTGTCTTTTCATAGATGTAAGTTCCCTTTTAAGCACTAAGATGGGGCACTTCAAATACTGATTACAGTGCTAAACTTGAGATGTACTTTTATAACAACAATGGGAACATCTCAGCCCTAAAATTAATTTGATTTACTTGGTCAGAATACAGATAACTGAAGACACTTAAGAAAATACAGGTATTAAAAAGTAAATTGCTCTTTATGATTGAATGATTATTTTTTAAAAGGAAATAACCTTCTAAAAGAATACAGCTGTTAAAGAAAAAGTCATGTTGTGCAGAGGTGCTTGAAGTCATCCCCATTTCTTATTTAGAAATAGTGTATTTCAGAAAACTAGCTTATAATTGTATTCTTTTAACATTTACTGTTGGCCCTAACCTTTTTCTACTGAAATCATTGATAAAAATCCAGTAAGACTCATAAGACACCAGTGTTGGAGCAATACTAAGTACTTTTGAATATGTCAATTAACAGTGTTTGTCTTTCTTGGTGGTGAACTTTTGGAGCTTTCCTCTGAGTTCACTACTAATTAGGTGCTGGTATTACTCTGTAGATTCATAGAAGGTCTCCATACTGCTGACAACATAAAAATTATTGTACATTACTGTACATTAACACAAGCCATTCTCATTAACACCATCAGGAACTCGTATCTGTGCCATTACTCAAAAAACAACATGTGTCTTCTTTTGTGGCAGGAGATGTGACTTTTCACCAGCTACTTCATTGCTTTAGAGAGATTGACAAATGCATGTTTTCCACTGAAACAGACACCGAGTCCCCTGGGAAAGTCTCCTCTTGGTGTCAAAATAAAGGGTGTATTTTCATGAAGAAGTGGTAGCTTATTAAATGTACTTACTACAGAGATCAAAGGCTTTCATTTATTGAAAGATGGCTGTAAAACCACTTGCAGAGACTCTAGGGATAATACTAGGGACTGCCCAGCTCCATGGCTCAGCTGCTAAATGGTTTCCTAAGCATCACACAGCATATTAGGCTTTCTTCTCTGATATCTTAAGGACTGGGATCCAGGAAACCAACAGGAGGGTTGTTTTTCACATAGTTGTAACCTGTAGTTAAATTTTTTATAGCCATTGATTTGTACAGCCAAACATGAAAGTAGAGCAACTCCAGTTAACTAAAATCGGAGGAGAGGTAACATAAACATATTCATAGTCATTATTGCACAATAGATAATACAAACAGCTTGATTGAGTAGCTTACTAATATATTTCTAGAACACTGTGACAGTTAAATACTAACAAGAGAATAACATTAGTGTTTGATAAACCTTAACAACGTGTTGTTCCTGTATCACATAAAATAACGGTTTCTGCCTCAAATGAATTTCAGGATACAAGGAAGATAAGGAGCCTGGTTTTCTGCCAAAGCCAAAGTCAGTCATCAAAGTCTGCTGGATGCCAGCTAGTCTCAAACTGCAGCTGGGGCCAACAAGAATGTTAAAGATCTGACTATATATCTCTATCACAGCTGTGTGGATGCTTCTGGCTCACCTCCTCAAAGTTCCCATACAGCTGTCAGACAACGAAGCCAGGGGTTTCTAGGACTCCTCTGCCCAATGCCATCGGAGCACTGCAGCCTCACAGGGGGCTCCAGCAGGTGGGGCAATTGCCGAGAGGCACCAAGGGAGAGCTGCTCACAGTGCCGGGTTAGATCTGCACTCCTGAGCTCCATCTGCCAGCAGCCTGGAGCGAGCATGGGGTTTGCAGCTGGGGCTCAGCAGGGGCCCACCTCACCTCTAAAGGTATTTTAAGCAGTACCTCACTCTCTTCTAAACGTTACTGAGCAAGCTATAGGAGTCAAATGAGGAATGGGGCTGTAGGAGGAGAAGGTTGAGGTTCTGCCAGCATTTTGGGGACATTCTAGCATGCAGATTTAAGATTTCTTCCTAGAAAGCATAGGGCAGATTAGAAGCTCATATCATAGGAAAACCTCTAGATTTGTGATGCCACTGAACTTACAAATACTATATAAGAGTAGAAAAGCAGCCCAGAACAGCTTAAAATTTTCCTTTCTACCTGATTTTCTCAGAGAAGGCATGAACACCGCAATTCTCATGCCTGCCATCCTCTGACCCAGAAAAACTGGTTGACTTCACACAGCCCAGTCATAAACCCCCAGTTTGCCAAGTGGAAAACTGAAGTATCCTGTTCTGACACTGAATTTGAGAGCCAGATCAACCAGCTGTTTTAATTCTCACAGTAAAGTGTTTTTCTCACTAATAAAAACAGAGAAAATAAACTCTGAGGAAGAAACAAACATTTCTAATATGATCATGTAACAGTAAATATATATGTGTATGTATAAATATCTAAAAATATATTTATATACAACTTAAACAGAAGTCAACATTTCTCATGCAAACTCATCTGTCAGTTCAAGAAGTAAATGGAAGTTCAGCTCTCGTCTTCATTTGAAGCAAGTATTGTGCACCAGGTTTGGTTCATATTTTCAAAATTTATAACACTGATGCTTGCCAAAAATCCTTAATTAGATCAGAGGAGCAGCAAAACTGTCAGATTCAATAGCAGAGTACAACGAAGGAATAAAATATTCTAGGGTTAATTGGATGAGTTCATTCATCCAGTTTTGCCAGGCTACTTTTCTACAATGATTTGCAGACAGATCATGAGGATGATGTTTTTCTCAGTAATAATAATCCTGATTCCTCAATCACATTTCGTTTACAAGACCCCAGAAATTGCTTATAGCTAACTAAAACCAACAATCAACATCCCTCTTCCCAGAGCACACATAAATTGTGAACTTCTCATAAGCTCAGTTGCTTAGAGAGTAATTTGGGTATCTCACTTGTATGAGAATTTCATGGCAAGTGCTGTTGGCTGAGTGCTGCATTGAGGCTGACACCCAGTGACATCTCTAGTAGCACAAACTATTTGAGCTTTCATGTATTCAGAAGAAAGCTGCAACACTTGGAAGGACAGAGTAAGATAAGATGGTGCTAAACTCAAAAACAAGACTGTAAACCAAGTTTAAACTGGTTCCACCACTTATTTAGAGAACTCAAACAAAATACAACATTCAGGATGTTTTACTTGACATACTGTATTAATACAAGAACATTTATAAGAAAGCAAGAAATAATATTTTTAGTAGAGATTCTGATTTTATGTGAGACTTTTTGATAATAACCATCATCTTTTGCAGTTATTGGTGCACCTTGTTCAGTGCTTTAGGGACATGTCTAGAGTGAGAGTAGGATATTTGATCCCCAGGGTATTTGGCCACAGGGAAGAAATAAACCACACAGTTTTATGACACAGGAGGCAAAGGCCAGCCTGTGCGTTATTTTAAAGAGGCCCTTCCAAACCATAGCTGAGTGCCAAAAATGCAGCACAGATATTCTGTAAATGACTTGTCTTTTGTTAAGCTCCAGCACAGCTGGTCAGGATGAATTCTGCTAATGTGGTTCTCTACCAAATCATCTCCCAGCCACAAAAGAATGTTATTTCTTTACAGAAGAATGAGCACTGAGATACTCCCTTTTGAAAGGAAAGAATGAAGAAGTCTTCCATTTGATCTAAGTTTTATCCACTGACACAATAGTTCATACTCACAACCATTATCAGAAAGTTAACAAGTAATTTAAAGTACACCCTATGTAGTTCACCTGCTAATGTGAGTATTATATTAAAAAAAAAATATAGAGCCAAAAAGTGTTTTGAACACCCCAGCATGATTTCACCAGTTATTTGGGAAGGCTTTATTCTGAAATAAAGAGCAGTGATCTTCTTCCAGAGATCCAAACAGACTTTCATCTTTCAAAATATTTTCCTGTCAATTAGGGAATAGCACAAATGAGATCGATGTCACATCTGGCTCTGTTAAATTCTACACAATGAAAAGCAAATTTGGAGAAGTGAGGCAATGAGCAGCTGCTTCAGTGGGAATTGAAATGTAGCTGGAAAGGAGCAGAAGGAATCCTTCTTATTGTGTTTCTGTGTTCAAAAGGAGTTTTGGACCTCCCTGAATACTACTGACAGTACTACAGTTGCACACTCTTATAGGGTATCCTTTATTTCTTTGTGGTGCATCAGATGCCCCCAAGCCCTCCTCTTTTCTGGAGACACAACAGAGGACCTTGTGTAGCCATGGTAGAAGCAACACGTGGCTTTTTCTACCTGTAGGCTCTTTCAGCAACGAGTTGCTTCTAGGAAACTCTTAAATAAGCTAGGCAAAACACTATCCATGCAAATGGAAAGATTAAATAACAAAGGCATACAAGTAAGTGCTATATTACATACTAATACTCAAGATCCTCCTGTTCTTCTGAACTAGAGGTCCCACTGAGAGAACAGAGCTGTCCTTTTATTTGGCAGGATACACAATGCACATTACACCCTTTGGCCAGCCTTGATACTCTTACATGCTATTGCAGAAAAAATAGTCTCCGCCCAGTAATCTTTCCCTTAGTGATCCAGTTATTGAGAAACAAAACCAATATAGACAATTAAACAAACAAAGATAATCATCTTTCAATCCCCTTCCACAGGGTCAGTCTAACACCCCTCCTCCCCATTCCTTGTCTCTGCTGGCCTTATTTTCACCACAATTATCTCAGTCCTTCCCAATCTCACTGATGGGGCAATGGGCAGCACAGGAAGTTGGTGCTGGTGCATAATAGTTTTTTTAACCAGCTCCTGCCTATTGCCCTTCTCCTCACCTCCTTTTCACTTGTTACTGCTCTCAGCTTCAGTGTGGCTCACCCACAGATCACAGTCCCTCAGAGTTGTCCCTGTCCCAGCATCAGTTGCCCATAGAACCAGTCTTATCCCCCTTCCATGAATGCTTTGAAGCCATGACCTGAACAATGTCCCTTTCCATGTCTTCTCTGTTTTGTCTCTCCTCATGTGTCCCTAATTTGTGTATCCTTGCATCCTCTCACATCTTCTCCCATGTGCCCTCACCTGTGTCTTTTTGAATCTTCTGTTGTGCCTCTTTACAGGTATCCTCTGGTGCCTCCTGCACAAGTGACAAACTCTTTCCTAATCATGTCCACACTGGACTGCCACAGGCTTCCTGCCTGCCTTCAGTTTTGGTGGACAGTGAGTATTCCCACCATTTTGAAGCCAGCTAAAATCACCTGCAACTATCCTAGAGCAGTTCATTCCTCCTCCCACACAGGGCACCCCACCAAGTACACCTGCATACAGGATCAGAGCAAAACCCTCAACAAGGGAAGGGGCACTCAGCATTCTGGAAAAGGGTGTAGGAAACATCTTGTGCATCATCCGTCTTTTAAAGAAGGATTGCAAATGTAGTATTAAAAGCATTCTCACTCTCTACTCCAGAAAGCATCGAGGGCTACGTAACACACAAATTTTCACATCTTTGTGCCTCTCAGCATAAACCACAATCAGTGCAGAATTGCTGATACCTCTTACAAAGATATTTGTGCTTGATTGTAATAAACTTAGAGCCCAGCAAGCACAACAAAGGGTGCTCAGGCTGCTCAGTGGAGTCGCTGTGGCCTGCATGTATCAGGCTGGGACTGAGCTCATGCCATGCAAATTGCTGAAGCCAGCATATACCTGAATCATGGAAATTAGAGGAAAAAAGGTTTCTAGCTCAGTTTGCTTAGGAGCCCTTCACCTTTGTGAGAAGACACCAGAAGCTGCTCCTGTACTGACGAGAGCCAGTGGCAGCTGTCTCCAAAACAAGCTCACTGCTGAGCCCATCAGTGACATTGGTTGCCCCTGGTAGATACCATATTTAACAAAGGGCAGACTACACCCCACAGCCTTTGTGGGAAAGAAGAGGAAGAAACAAAGTAGGAGAAACAACTCTGCAAACACCAAGGTCACTGAAAAAAAAGAAGGAGCAGGTGCTGCAGGCATTGGAGCAGATATTCCTCTGCAGCAAAGACCATGGTGAGGCAGACTGTCCCCCACCAGGCCCATGGAGAACCCCACAGTGGAGCAGATTGAACCGCCCTGAAGGAATCCGAAGCCTGTGGATAGCCCACACAGGAGCAGGCTCTTGTCAGGAACTGTGACCTGTGGAGAAGAGCCCATGGAGGATCAGTATTTCTGGCAAGATGTGTAGCCCACAGGGGACTTACAGAGCAGTTCTGGAATAACTGCAGTGTGTGGGAAGGAGCCACATTGCAGAAGTTCATGAAGGATTGTATACCATGGGTAGGACCTGATGTTGAAATTGGAAAGTGTGAGAAGGAAGGAGTGGCAGATACAGTGTTATGAACTGATCACTGCCACTGGTCCCTATCCTCCTGCACCGCTCCACAGGGAGAAGGTGGAAGAGTTGGGAGTGAAGCTGAGCCTGGAAAGAAAGGGAATGGGAAGAGGGTGGGTTTAGTTTTGTTCCTGTTTCTATTTTTAATTGGCCTTAAAGTAAAGTAATCTTCCCAATGTTGAGTCTGTTTTGCCCATGATGATCTGTTTTGCCCAATCTGCCTGTCCTTATCTCAACCAGCAATCTTTCTCATCTTATTTTTTCCCCTGTCTTGCTGAGGAGGAAGAGTAAGAGAGCAGCTTGGTGGGCACCTGACAGCCAGCCAAGACCAATCCAACACACTTACCCAGAGATTGCTATAGAGCACATTCCTGCAAGAAAACAAAATAATTCAAAATTACTCAGTTGTTTTACAAGCAGATACCAGGCTTCAGTCACCAGCCATCTCATCCCCAACACTGTGCCTGAAATATGAAGACAACTTCAGGACTGGAATATGTGGAGTAATGTGGAATATATGGAGTGAGGTGAAATTTAACAGGCCACAGAAGAAGGTCATGCACCACTAACTAATAGCAAGAACTTCTGAAATAAAGGAGAAGCTTATTCTACAGCAATAATGGAGAGGCAAAAGACCTGCACTAGGCAGAGCAAGGGTTACAGTGAGATCTCATTGTAGACAGGCCATGAAATGAAAGCAATTATCCCAAGAAGCTTTAAGTGAGGCCTTTCTACCAGGAGAGAGACTTATTACTGCCATTGCACAAGAACCAGCTCAATCCTGTCAGGAATGTGGAACACAACCCTCATTGCCTGTACTCAAGGGAAATTGAATTAGTTGCAATACACACAAAGGAGGGCTGATAGCATGACTGGATGAATTGGTCAGACCAGTCTGCAATACAAGGCTGAAAGACCTCAGCAAAAGTGGAGTTTAAAACCAGGACATGGATTTGTGTTTTTTTCTGTATGTATATGTGGGAGATAAGGAGGAGAGGATTATGGATGGATGGATGAAGGAGAATAGCAGGAAGGAAAAAGATGTTTAAAATATGTGTTTGGCAGGAGAACAAAAAAAAACCCCATAAATTAGGAAAGACTGGAAATTTTAAAAGCTTTTCTGTTTCCAAAATGGTGAAGCAGCTTTTGAGTAGGAGGAAAAAATGCAAGAAACATATGTGGGCTTAAGATGGTTCTTGACAAATTTATGAATGGAATTACCCATCCCATACAGGAAGCAAGAATTTTCTAATTTAATGACTTCCAGGAGTGTCTCCAACCCTTTGCACCTATCAGCTTTTATTAAATTTAACCTATAAATATCCAAACTAAATGGTTTGAGATATGTTACTGAATTCCATAACATTACAGCCTCAACAGGAGTTCTTCAGTTATATTTAAGTTTATAAAGTCAGACAAAAGGGGAGGGATTAAAAGGGTATACAAATATATATAAGAAAAGATGATTAATCAGATGTGTGAGACAGATTAAAAGAAATTATTATGCAAAACTAAGGAGAAATAAGTTGAAAAGAAACAAAAAAAGTGCAAATACTTAACAGAACACTATAAAGAGAATAAAGATCAATTACTCTCATTAGTGAATGAGTTTGATCAAGAAATGCTAATACCTATATTAAAATGCAGCAGGGTAAAACTTGTAACCAGAGGAACAGTTACATAATGAAACAATCTGCCAATGAAGGTTAAAGCATTTCCATCACCGAAGATATTCAAATCTATTTTAAGAATAATGAAATCCATCCACCAATGATTCAGACCAATGGACTGCGATGACCCAAGAGGCATCTCTTCTACTGCAAATGATTCTATTCTTTTGCAAGTATGCAGATGATTAGTAAGAGCTGCACTTCAAGGGAACGTTTCATCTCATTTCTACACAGAAGTCACATTATAATAAATATTAAGTAGAGAGATAACTAACTGGTTTTGCCAATTAGTGGAAAATTAATGATGTTTCAGTTATCTACATTCTGGAATGTTTCTATTAATTTTCAACTAAAGCTATTCAAGCTACAGGTCCCCCTAGAAACAACAATTTTCAAAAGCAAAATCCAGTCTTCTCTCATGTCTGGTATTAGAACAACCTATTGTACCCGCCTAGATAATATATATTGTACATGCGTTTAAGAAACAGTAAAAAATCCCCCCTCTTTCATGCAGATCTGCATTCCTATATTCCATTATCTGTGTGCATGCTAAGCATGTTGATATGAGCCCTGCATGTGTTTCATATTTATTGGGATTGACACAACACACAGTACTTCTGAACACATAGGCAGTATTTAATCCCTTGCAACCCAAAGTCCAGTTAAGATTACTCTCTCTTGTGCTCTTCCTTGTTACTCTTCTGTAACAATCATGGTTCACCAATATCTCAGCACTGTGTCTATGTGGAACATTCACATGGAATTAATCTAATTATTAGGTGACATATTAGAAAGGAATGTATCCACTGAAACAGTCATAATATGTCAGAGTTAATGGGGAACGTCTAAGAAATCAGTGGAAGAGTTAGGCTGGAATTCTTCTGCCCATTTA
This sequence comes from Scytalopus superciliaris, assembly GCA_013400415.1. Classification (NCBI taxonomy): domain Eukaryota; kingdom Metazoa; phylum Chordata; class Aves; order Passeriformes; family Rhinocryptidae; genus Scytalopus; species Scytalopus superciliaris. The sequence goes on from VXBX01005595.1 coordinate 1,653,195, forward strand.
ACCAAAAATACACTAATATTGCTTAAAATATATATATATATATATATATATATATAAAATATAAGTAAATCATGTACTTTGTGTATTTTCTATGGACAGAAGGTTTTGTGGAACTGACATCACACTATCACAGAGAAACCTTCTCAAGATGGTGCCATGTTGACCTAAAAAGGTCAGATCTGTTAGTCCCTCTCTGTGGGGGCACGTGTTCTCACACATCAGCCTTGCATGTGGCTCCTTGTGTCTGAAAAGTCATTTACTTTCAGATGGTTAATTGCTATTTATCTGCTTCTGGTACCAACAGACTTTATATGGCAGGTGAATGAAGCTGGTGTAAAAACAACAATAGCACAAAAAGCATCAGTACAAAACTCAACCTTTTCAATTTCTTGGAAACAGAAAAATACAGAGTGAAAAGGCGCCCTTTAAAGGACTTGCAAAAGGATCCTTGAGTTATCCAGAGTATTATCTAAAAAACATCATGCCATTGCAGAACGAAAGAAAAAAAGTGTTTCTCACACTGGTACATATTAGTTCTCACATATTTGATTTCAGCAAATAAAATTGCCTTAGTTTGATTTCGCCACTTTGTCTAGAAAATGTCATCAGGAAATTATGAATAGTATTAAAGAGTTATAGCTTAAGAAAAGATTGGATATGTTTCTTTTAGTGAAAGATACTGTGTACAGCACAATCAGTAACTTGTATGTTAATATTTTATCAGTCCTATATTAGAAAAAGAAGATGAAGGTCTATTGTTCTTTCAAATTCTGAATGTCTTGATTTCTTAAAATTTGCAGAATACATTATGCCTATTCCTATGTCAAGTACAGCAGAAATTAATTGGTTTTCTGTGTAAACAGACTGGCAGACTGAAAGAAATTAGCAACTTCAAAATAATTACCTTTCATTATGAATGCAAAAAGTTTTATAAACTATTTTTAAAGTTGCATTAGTATCTAGCAAAGAGCTCTAAATCATGTAATGGAAAATAACAGAGGAAGAGGGCTCTGTGGTTTAGGATATGGACTTTTGATTTTGGAGATGTCTGTCTGTGCATGGAAGGTCCATCTGCAGTGCTGGATGTCAGAGGGGATGATTTTGGGCCTGAGAGGAGAGTGCAAAATGTGGAGAGGACAGATTCTCTAGCCTGAGTGTCTCAGCAATGCACAGGTCAGGTGAGGCTGCAGGATCCAGAAGGGGCCCTGAGACATCAACAAGATTGATCAGGTTATCAGTGAGGAATGAAAATAGCCACATGGGATTGTATACGTGTCTCACAAACAGTTTGACTAAGATGATAGCATAGGTGAGCAATGACGAACCCTAGCAAAAAACAAAGAGGTCACAAAAGCATTGTTACTGTTGGGTAATCTGCCTCAAGGCTGATGTGCTTTTCAGCTTGAAATGAAGAAGGATGTCACGTTTCTTCTCATCTCTTCTAAATTTCCTTCATTACCAACCAAAAAATTCGGTGACATTGTTTAAATCAGTGTCCCAGGTTTTTATGTCTTAAAAGTTATCAACCTGGAAATGATGTGTAGAAATAAGGCAAATCAATGTCCAACCTCATAGATAGTTATGCTGGTACAGTCTTTTGCATATTTCAAAATCACCAGTGTTAAAAAAAATACGTTACAAGCCCCTGAAATAAGTGATGAGATGGAAAGGTTTTACTTTTTTTCTCCTTTGCAGACAGGATAAGGGAAGGATACTGACAATATTGAGATCTTCTTGGAAATAAAATTATTTTTAAAATTATTTTGAGTACTTTGTTTGAGACTCATTTTTCAAGGAATCAAGTATGTGAAATCCCCTTTTATCTCAGTCTGTGTCACAGGCGTTTTAAATCTTTTCAAGTAAAGACCAACAGAAACCTCACTGAGCTATGGAGAAACAACTATATAGCTGGTGTTTGCTCAGGTAAGACTGAAATATATTACATTGCAGTATCCACACTAGTTACACTGGACTGGAAGAGGTCTGAGGCAAAAGTATTGTGATAAAACAGCCACTTCACTTTGTTTGTGAGTTCAGCTACTAACAGAGCGAGGTTTTTCTTTCTTTAATCAAAGACCTCTCCATGAAAGGAACTGACAGTCTGTTTTTCCCTGGAATTAGTGTAAAATATAGTGAGCTCTTCGGAGCAGAGACTTCCAATGAGGATTTTGAGGATTTTATTCTTGATTTTCTTTCAAAAGGGCGGTGATTAACTTCCCCAGATATAAAACACAGTTTAAACCTCTAGAAATAATGACAAATTATTACAAACAAGATGTCTCCAGTCTCTTCAATTTGATTTTTAAAAGTCCCCTTGGAGAAAAAACTATACTGAGAAAAATTAAAATAATTAAGCCTTCAATTAAAACACACTTCAAGTTAGAAACAAGAACATTCTACCCTCTTGAGAGGCATTTATAATTATTGTTTGCTTTATGGCTGCAAATTTGTTTTATGACTGGGCTAGTGGTAAATCATAACAGATAATACTATGCCCCCTAAGTACACAACAGCACAGGGCAATGCTTTCCCTGATGGGTGTATGCAGACTAACCCAAGCACTGGCCTAGCTCCATGTGCCAAGGGCATCCCCTTATAACCTCTTTCTCAGGAATGTCAGCTTTGCAGGAGGGAAAATGAGTTGAGGAGAGCACTGCATTAGCAGCACTGTCCATCTTCTGGTACCCAAGGTGGCTCAGTTACAGTTTGCTGCTCCACTCTGTACAGATAAACCATCAACATAAGGCCAGAGACACAAAAGGAGTAAAAGCTGATGAAAAACCACCGGAAATGATGAGTCAATCAGTACTGGCCAGCAAGTCAGCAAGAACAGATGACTAGCCCATGTATTAGCAAATTGCAGATTTCTATGAAGAATAGAAGAAAGCAATGAGGGAGCTTTGCAGATGAATTCTTCTGCCAAAATATGACAGGAAGCATGGAAGAAAGTTTATATCTCAGGAGGGAGGCAGGAGGGACTGCTATGGAAGGTCTTGGAACAGCAAGAAGAAGAAATGAACACATGTTTGTTGTAGGAGAGAGAAGAATGTAGAAAGATACAAACAGGGATATATAGATCAAGGAAGAGGCAAAGAAAATTATCTTTTTTACAGCATTTTGGATGGAAAAATCAGGAATCTTTGGAAAAATCAGATCAGAATCAGGACTCTTTGGCTCCTGTTTTTTCCCATTAATAAGCTTTTTTTTTTAGAATGGAAGAGTAAGCTGCAATGAGGAAAAGTCACAAAAGAAGGAGAATGTAAAGAGAAAATCAAAGCACAAGGAAAAGAATAGGTCACTGGAGAATGTGGGGGAGCTAGAAATATGAATGAAGAAATGCATCTGTAAGAAAGAGAGTGAGTGAGAGTAGCAGTAAAGGAAGGAGTAAGTGGAGGTGAGCTGATGGGAAGAACAAGGTAACATCCCACATTGTAGGTTGCATCTCTTGATAAATCAGCATGAACCTAAACTAATGGAATAAAGTAACTGAAATTCTATCACAAAAATAATTCCTTTTTCAGATCATTACTACATACAATGCAGTAGAGCTCAAAATGTAATCTGTAGTGGTATATATGATACAAACCTACTAGCAGAAAGCAATCTTACCTACCAAAGAGGTCACAGAGAAAATGACTTTTTAAAACAGGTGTTTAAAGCAGACAAAGAAAAAATAGTATAGCAATATTCAACTTGATAAGATTCTGACAGGGATAATACTTTCTTCAAAAATAAACTGAACAAGAATCTCTCAGCATCAGGAAGATCTTAGCAAAGGCCATTTTCCTGACAAGGTTAATAAGACATGAAAAAAAGGACCACCACACAAAAAAGGAAAATACAAAAATGCTAAATAAATTTTCCTAGCAGCCTCAGAGACTTGTTAACCTCAAAAATATTACAATGAAAACTAGGCTGCATTTTCTATTTTGATGTTAATTTTCTTGAAGTGCATGATGCCAGAACCCTAAGAGTAACAGTACCTGGTGGACACTGGCCAGCACACATGCACTTCTCCTTCACTTGGCTTTGAGGGACACCATAATTTCTTTTTCTCAGTTCTGGAAAAATACTGCTTCCGTGGTCAGGGGATTTTGCAGCAGAAGGCACACCTGCCATCTTTCTGAAGGCATTGCTAGAGCTTTCAGCAAATAAGAGGAATAAGAGGAGGGCAGCATGTAGGAGGTGTCAGGTTTTAAGTGGGAGCCTTTCATCTAGCTTCTGTTGTAGGCAGCTGTGGCACTCTTGCAAACCTGCCCTTTCCTTCAGTAGAAGAATGGGAGGGGGGGAGGAGGAAAATAAAAACCACCAATGGAATGTTTTAAACCTCTTTCATTATTTCTTTTAAACAAAATCATCTACATCTGGCATATCTACGTATTCTGTGCTGTTTTCCCCTCTCTCATACACTCAACTCTTCTGATTTTGCATCACAAGAGCCCTCTACTTGGGCTGCCTAAACTGGTCTAGTGTGAATGGTTATTATGGTACATTGTTGTACATCCTATGCACATTCATGACCGAAGTTGGCTCATGACCTTATTAAATAAAGATGTAACCCTTCGGTTAGGTTTTGTAAGGTCTCTAGCAGAATTACAGAGAGGGGCTTGACAGAGGAACAGCAAGACCTGTTGATATCACTGATAAACTGGGTAAGTGCTCTTGGTCCATCTGCTTTATCAAAGAAGTCACTTCAAAACACAACAGGATCATAAGTTTTTTGTTCTAAGACACAAAATGTTTCCCTGACCTAAGGGAATAACCTTTATATGATTCAGAAATAGGTTTAAAGTGTTTTTCCCTTTCATGCTTCAGTAGAAAACTAAGAACATGATGACACTTTCAGTCTAATTATGAAACAGTTCATTTAGTCCAGTACAACCTTACAAAATCCTTAACAAGAATTCCCAGTAATATTTTTCCACTCATTTTCTATGCCCTTAAATTAGACATTTGTCCTTTAATTTTTCTAACTTGAAGCTTTCAGATTGTTAAAAAAGGAATCTGTTTTCCTAGATTTTAAAACACTAAAAGAAATATTATCTGTGGGGAAATTTTGATACAGAAACTGGTTTTATTTTGACCCCGTGCAGTCAATGCATTTACAATGCATACATTGGAGACTACACAATGAAAGCTTTTGGGAGTAAGTATTGCTAATATTGTTTAGTTATAGCACACAGACTATGGGGGCTTTTCACTGGCAACTCTTAGTGGCACCACAGTAAACCTATTGGAATTGTCTTGTTGTGTCAAATAGCCTCAGAACCCACCAGAGACAAGAATGACTGCAAGAGAGGCTGAGCTGTCATTAGAGAAATCTTCCTCTGGATGCATCTGTTCTACTTAAAGTGATTATACCTACTGTAAATACTAACAGTAATAATGCATTCTCCTTGGGTACAGTTTCCTTTTCAAATACAGAAAAAAAAATATATAGCCTTGAGTGCTTTAAAAAAGCATAGACTTCTTTGAATTTATGTTCCTTTGAGTTGTTGTTAATGTCCCATGTATTCCCATTAAGAAATGCTCTATCAGAGAGCACACAGGAAATTTGGGATGTGAGAACTGGGAGCTGTGTTCCCACGGTGGACTACAGCAGCCTCTGCCTCCTGGGGAGAGAGGAAGGATGTTCTTCCTCATTCACGTGGCTTCACCTGCTGCCAGCCTTCCATCTAACACTTCAGTTTATTTACAGGTGCTTCTGGATCCTGGCTTATAGCAGCTGTACTTTGTTTAGCCAGTTTGTGGCACCAAGAAGGCCTAACTCGCTGCCCCATTTTGAATACAGAGAAGGAACTATAAAGTCTCTATTAAGCCTAAGTTTGTTTTCAGTGTGTCAGAACTGATTTGCTACATGCTTTTCTGGGGCCATTGTATCATTTATGGAGAGGTTACTGAAAGAGTCCCCGAACACTGAGAAAATGAAATATATGACAGCACAATTTTTCAGCATACCTATCGTACACTACAGGTCACATTCTGATCAGTGAGGTGAATTTGGAGCTAAATTCAATTCACTCATTTCACTGGCCTAACTACCCACAGGTAATACAGATGCAGAGATGACATGAAATGTGACTACTTTGTCAGCAACAGCCTCTAAAATGCTAAACACACACATGCACAAACAAACGTGTTTATAACAGCTGACTGTGCACCAGCCTAACTCCTTCAGAGTCATCTGAGTCACACTGGCTTCTACTGGCCTAGGGTGGCTACTCAGCACTGCAGCACACAAGCCCAAACATTTGGCATCAAACACCCTAAACTAGAAGTCACCTTGAAATGGTGATTCATGATACTTCATTTACTTTGGTTTTATTCAAAGCTTTATTGCTACTCTTGCCCTTTTTATTCTTAAATCAAAATGTATGACTGAGAGTCATCTTATGCACTTACCAGGTATGTTCATGCACAAGCATAAGGAAAAGTCCAAGTCTTTTTACATTCCCATATGTGCTTATATGTGCCCAGATAGTTAGACCAAGTTTAGTCAGTGAGATGTGACTTCCAGCCAGTTAAGCCGTATCACAAATGTTGAAACAGTTTTTCTGCTGTGTATAGTTACTGTTCTTCGTTTAAATAGACTGAAAATGAGATCACCAATTGTTTTAATTGCTCCTTAAGAGTTGCCATCTACAATTTTTAACTAATAGAGAAAGTATGTATGTATCAAAACAAAATAAACTATATAAGCTCTAGAAGCTTTTCAGGTACATTATTGTGCTTCAAAAAATTCAACTTTCGTTGCTATGGAAACACTAGCCTAAATATTTCAGTGGGATTGTTAAAGTCAAACTCTAGCTGAGCTTTTTGGATGGGCTTTGAAAAAGCTACGGAGTCTGGGGTTTTGTTTGTTTCTAAACACCCCTTAACCTCCACATTTCTTAGTCTCCTGATCTACAATAAATAAGTGAGTTTTTACAGCCTTACACTATCTGACAGTCTGCAGTTCTGATATATGAAGCCTGAAATGTGAAATGTCTGCCAGAAGTTATTTTTTACTTTAAAAAGCCAAAAAATTAATAATAATTTAGAAGTTTCTCAAGATTTATACATATTTTCAGTATAAAAATATTCAGATAAAGGGAAGACTATATTTCAGGAAGTGTAGTCATATTTTTTGGATAACAGATCACAGACACACAAATTACTCAAATCCTGGATAAGGACAATCACTTGGCTATAAGCAATATAGCTGGTGAAGATACCTTCAGTTTTAAAGTATGTTTTCAATGCCTATAGTACTCTCCATGGTGTAAGTTTCTGGTTGTTTTAAAAAATGCCTCAGATTTCTTAGCTGGGCCTGTGTCCAAACTTTCATGAGTCACATGAGGGATTCTTATCTTTGTGGAGTGAGAGATTACTTGTAGGCTGTGAAGGACCTCAGGATGTCATGTTGTCTGTTCCCAGACTGTCCTATGAGGTCTGCTACACATTTGTTCCCAACATACATGTGTTGAGCCTGTGCTTGAAGTCTTTCCTCAAGAGGGAGACTCCACAGTGTCCTTGGGAAAGGCTGTTCTTCCAATCCACATTTCTTACTTTGGGAAAGTTTTCTGAAAACGTTTTACCTGAATGTTACATGTTGTAATACAACTCTTCTTAATCATAGAGAAGGTTTTAGGTTGGTCATGGTTAGGATTAGAAGAGCAAACCTGTTTATAAAAGAGATACTGATTATGCACTGCAAACTCATAAAACCATTGTGGAATATTTCTGGCCACAATAAGTGAAATGTTACCCACAACTAAGAATACGTACATGTATGATTGTTAAGGTTTTTTAGTGATTTGATTATGCACTAATCAAAATAAACTCAAAAGGCAGTAATAATTGGAGAAACAGCAATAGGTGAAAAAACCTCAGTAGCCTAATTGGCGAAAACAGAGCACTCCATTAGTTACTCAAGTCATCTGTGAAGGCTGAGGAGCCCACTGTTAATGGAGTGAAATCCTCTGAGAGGGGTGAAGGAGAACATGTCTCTTGCCCACCATGCAATGCAAGCTAAGGGGTGGCTGACCACAGGGATGCAGAATTTATTGTGGGATGTGAGGGAAGAGAATTTGGGGATTACAAAAAACAAATGGGTTCTTTTAAGCAGATTGTGGAAATGAACAAGACTTCCTATGGGATATTTAGCGGAAGGACCAGAAGGTGGGGGAAGGGAAGGATCTGGGTTAATAAGGTGTTAATAAGGCAGGAACAAAAGTGGACAAAGAGCATAAAAGCAATCAGTCATGTAAACAGGCCGCTAGTCCATTCACTGCCTGACAGAGCTCTGTACTTGGCCACAGCAGTCTATTTCCTCATTTAATTCTATTTCTATCTTCTATGTGTGTGTACACCCCGCTCTTTGTGTGCACGTTTGTGAATGTCAGTGACTTTTTGAGTCAGAGTAGCCAGTGGGTGTCATGAGATGTCTGGTGCCAGCAAGTGGTGAGGGATCACAGACCTTGAGGTCTTGGAGGTTCAGGGCCAGCACCCAGGAAAGACCAGCACCTGCCCAGACCAAATGTCTGCAAAGAGCTGCTAGAGAGACCCACATGTTGTGTGTCTGTGTATCTTTGTGTGTATAGGCAGTTAGCAGATTTCAGTCCTCATCTGTTGAAGAGGAAGAGTAGGATGGAGCTATCCACATTCTGTGGGGTCATGTAGGTGCTCCTAAGGGTATGTCTCCCTCTTGCTTTGCTGATTTGTGTGGCAGGCCACGTGCGTGTGTATGTGTGTGTGCACATCCTCAGCCTTGACTACGTGATCTAACAGCTGTGACAGAAGAAATCCCTTAGGTCCCAAGACCCACCAAATTTCTATATCCATGAAAAGTCTGCCCATCAAAACCAGCACAGATGTGCCATACATGCTTTTCAATGCCCAGATTTACACATACATACCAAAAAAATGTCTGTATATTAAGCTAACCATTGGCCAGTCATATAAACAAAAAATCTTTTCTCATTTTTCAGCAGTTTTAACCTACACAAAAATACTGAGTCTTGAAAAATATGCTAGAAACTTTACCAACACTAAACCAAAAATTAATTTAATAGCTGTGTGTCACAATGCACAAGTCCAGGAAATTAAATGTGCCAGGAACAGATAGCTATCCAAATGCATATGCAGTTATCCTCCAGCTGTCTGTCATCCAACTAGTCCCAGGTTTATTTATTCTTATTAATTATTTGCCTAGAGTTGTCATTGATGGATGCCATGTACTAGTCATTTGAAAGAGCTGATAGCCTTGAAAATGTGTACACTGAAAGTTTCCAGAGCACAAGAATAACTAAACTACTCTAAAGGATATAAGTCCTAGGAGAAAAATACATAAAGCCACAGGAAGAGACTAAAAAAAGCAAGAAAGCCAGGTGGGGTACAAGCAATTTTAGAATTCTTTTAAGTCTTCTTTTTAACATTGTATCAGATTTTGTTTCTATCAAGTGTCCACTTTAAGAGGTATAAATTTGTCAACAAGTTTAGAGAAAAGACTCCCAAGAGATATAGGAGAATGTAAAGTATTTGTCAAAGCAAGACAATTATTTCACAAGAACTATCTAGGTATGTCAGCCTCAGGAGACGGTAGGCTTTAAAAAGTACAGAGTAGGTTGCTAACTATAAAACAAACCACTGAACTCCAGCACTTACCCAAGATATGTGTGGGTGCACATGCACATGTGTTGGGGTGTCTCACAAAAGCTACTAATAGCCCTTGGGCTTCGAAGTACTCTGAAATCAACCAACCATGGACAGCTACGCTTACTTTTCCCTTTCACTTTGTTTTGTGAAAATTAAGCCCACACAAAGGAAATTGAAAGTATGTCTGAAATCAACTGCCCAGCAACTGCAGCAAAGTAATACTGTTAATGTTTCTAGCACAGAACTTTGAAACAGAAGTGCCTCTGAATCAGGATCGTATTCTTAAAATGCACCTTCCTTAGCTACCAGCTGAGAGGGTGTAGCATGGCCCCTGTGTCCTGGCTGAAGTGATGGGTCCTTTCTTTAGTCCTTTTGGGTTCTATTCTTGGTCTAATACACCTGGAATTCAAGATATTCATCCTCCTGAGGAACATTTTGACTAATATTCTTTCTGTTTTGAAGCCAATGGCAATTTTGCAATTGCCTTTAGTGGAGCTAGGAGTCCACCTAAATAGGACTGAGCTAAAGCATGGGATTTGTTAATAGATGGGGTAAGCATCTGACAACTCTTTTCTTCATATGCCTTAGAAAGAAGAAAACCCAGGAAAAAGTATTTTGGTTTTTAGGAAGCTTGCATTGTCGCCAATAGGCTGTTATAGAGTATACATGGCAAAGTACAAGGGAAAATATCTATTAGCACAGAAATGCCTAAAATTCTTCCACTGTCTTGATCCAATGTGAAAAGAACTAACATACAATACAGTGAGATGTAACTAATATAAAATATTGTACCTGTGGAGGCGAAATGGCAGTGATAGTTATTGCTCTTCTGCCACTTTTTCTTCATTTTGTTAGACATTAAACTAGCAATTGCTTACAAACACATATGCAATCTTCAAGTATTTATAGATCTTATCATTTAAAAAGCAATATTAACCAATGAATCAACTAATTTCTTCACTAGAAATAAGGCTACACAGTGGTATCTGAGACCTGCTACAGAGTAACCTAGCAACCATTTTGTTATCTGTGTAGTGATCAAAGTATATACTTCGAAAAAATTGAAAAATGTGTTTTATAGACTGAGACAATATAAAAATTGCCACAAACCTGATACTGTGTATGTGAATATGGAACAGAAGAATGCAGTAGCTAATGAGGTAAAGGTTTGTCAGAAAGACTTCCATAGGACTTTTGTCTTCTGGCAACTGGTATTGTGTGAACATTTTTTTATTTTTGCACATTCTCCTACATACGCACACGTGCTTGTTATCTGCTTAAATCTTCCTCTCTTAGACCCAGTGATTTATATAAAATTTTAACTATTTTATTGTTTATACAAACACATAAAGACACCCAAAATTCTATATTCCCACTAAGCATGATATTATCTTTGGTGTTATCTTTATGTCCTGTGTCCTTCAGTATAGAAGGAAAAGCAGTTTATGTCAAACTTTGTATTACCTCAAAATTACCTACAGCCTACAGGGAGTACAGATAAATGTAGCATTTCCATAATATTTAATGTAAACAGGGATTGCCAGTGTATGTGTTTGTACATAGCAAGTTTTCTAGCATGTAGACAGGGCCGATCACATCCTTACAGAAAGGAGGCAACATTACCTCCACAGTGGGCAAACAACTGGTTTATAGTGAAGTTAAACATCTGGCCAGTCACCATTTCAGTTCCTTTACTATATGGTCACCACCAGATTTTACTACCTTGCAGAATTCAAAGGTCTGAACAGTCTAAAACCAATAATGCTTTGAGAAGAGTATTAAAATTTGATATTATTGACTAAGTATCACACTTTAAGAACTGAATCTTGAACCTATCAAATCCCAAAGGGGAATTGATCTGAATTTGAGTCAATCCCCAAGGAGAAAGTCAGCATATAATGCTGCACTTGTCCAAAATCCCAGTTCTTCTCAGTGAAAGCAGCGTCAGCAGTGAGGATCTCATCTAACAGTTGGATCTCAGATTAAATATCTGATCAGGACTTATTTTTTTAGCTCCTTACCTGGGAGAAAGAGCAGAAAACCTGTGATGGCTGACCTGCAGTGTTGGATTTTCTGCCAGGTATGACCCTCATTCATTTGTATGCAATCGTATATAGAGAAATTAGCTGTATTGTTAGTATTTGGACTTTAGTAAACGTGTTTTCCTAGGTCTTTTACCTTTGAAATGTTTAGCATTATGGTGGCAACACACTTGCACACAATTCACTGAAGAATAGAGATCTGTAAAGAGATAGCTGGCAAATTCTCCCATGACCAACAATTTAATATAAGATCAAGTAACCCTATAAAGGCTGTTCCTTCATTAAACTGCAACTTACATCCTTCCATTGACACAGTTCAAATTGCTGACCACTTTTGTTTTATCCAAACCCAGAAGAGCATCCCGTGACTGAGATGGCAAGATTTTGGTTCTAAAAGATACATTCAAAGAGTCTGACAGCACCTTACTAACACACTTAAAATATATAATACATCCATATTGTCTGTTCCTGAAGTTTGAGGATTATTTTTTTCTCAAACAGGTAGGCCAGCCATACTCACTTTAGGTAAAATGAGTTATTTTCATTGAAGTTTAAATTGGGGATCCCACAGAGAAACAACACAAACTACTGTAACATCAGTGAAACCTAGATGTCTGTAAGTGACAGAATTTGTCAGTATATTTAGGAGTTATATTTTTGATTCTGATCTTCTCCATCCAGCCAAGGTCACAGAAGTTTTGCCACATGAATGGACCTGCTGAACTCCACTCAGGCTTGCAAAGACACTGTGACCTTTCAAATATAATGCTATTTATCAGGGGGGAAAAAAGATTCTAAGTTATGAAAATCCAGGGTTTTCTTGGCAGATTATTCCAGTTTAAAAGAAAGAGTTTGGCTTAAAATCTCTGTGAGGTAAAATAATGATGAATATACAAATGAACTTGAGCAAATAATCTACTGGCATGCACAAGTAATGACAGCCAGTCCATATTTAATTTTGTTGCTGAAAAGAAACACGTATCATACGTCTCTCTCACTGAAACAATCACATTTCAAACAGACATTTAGGCAGCTGGATGTTGTCTTAGAAAATTCAAACCTGGTTAACAGAACAAATATTCATGTGACAACCTGTCACCGTTACCTTTTATTAATGAATTTGCTTAGTTATCTTTTCAACAGACACGATTTAAGAACCGTAATTGGTAACCACAGTCTTGATAGTCCTTTAACAACTTCTTATAGCAAGAGTGTACTACAGCTGCCAAATTGTATCTGTAATGTAACACATATACTCCTCAGTACAATAATGGACATTAAAAGCATGCTCCACAATGTATCTATTAAATCTATTATATAAACTGCATAATAAAGTACCACACAGGTTCACTTTCAGCTATTTGAAAAGCATTAAAAATTCATGTTATAGGAACAGGAACATCCAATACTCAGCTTCTTTAAGTGAGTATTTAAGATACAACATAAATTACAGTGCCAACTAGAAGGGCTTTGAAGCACTCGGCTTGTTAGTAAAATCACCGCACTATAATAGACACAAAATAAGTCACATCAGCCTACTGGTGCTGACTCTTATAATATACATGTAAAATTTAGGAATTCTATGAGGTGACAGGTTCCAGTTCCATAACATGAGTTATTCAATATTACACTCTTTCATGCAGAAATGTGTTGTGGTTTAACCCCTTCTGGCAACTAAGCAGCACACAGCCACTCACTGACTCTCCACAACTGCACCCCAGAGGGATGGGGGAAATAGTCAGAAAAACAAAAGAGAGAAACTTGTGGGTTGAGATAAAGGTAGTTTAATAAAACAGAAAAGGAAGAAAATAATAATCATAATAAAGGAATTAAAATATACAAAACAAGTGATGCAGAATGCAATTATCCACCACTCACTGTCCAATGTCCAGCCAGTTCCTGAGCAGGGGACTGCAGCTAGCCTTCCCCCCAGTTTATTGCTGAGCAGATGCCATATGGTATGTAATATCCCTTTGGATGGTTTGAGTCAGCTGTCCTGAATATGTCCCCTCCCATCCTTTTGTGCCCCTCCAGCCTTCTCACTGGCAGTACATGAGAAGCTGAAAAGTTCACAACTTAGTATAAATACTCATTAGATGCAGCTAAACATCAGTGTGTCACCAACATTATTCTTATACAAATTCCCAAACACAGCACCATACCAGCTACGAGGAAGAAAATTAACTCTATCCCAGCTGCAGCCAGGGAGGAAGGTAAATTTATAATTTTCATATTTGATGTTACAGCCATGGATGTTACCTCTTCATCAATACTCAAAAAATCATTATCCTATAAGCCTTTACTTAATATATATATATATCTAATCGCTGGATGACAACAAGACTTAAACCCTTTTTTTAATTCTATTTTTTTATTCTCAAAATCCCATTACTTCATTTGTATGAATCTCTCATGGAACCTTCTTTTGTTTTTTGGGTTTTTTTCCAACCTGTGTTGACAAGACTTGCTGAACTAAATTGTTCAATAATGCATTAATACATTATTTTGTATTTATGATGTAGCTCTTCCTTATTCCCTTATAGTGCTGTGCTGAAGTTTGGAGCCAAGCATGAATTACAAGCCTGCAAAGCACCATGTGTGCTAATTGTGCTTTATATATTATTAATATGCAATGCATTCTGATATGAAGCTTCCAGAGCCCTGAGGCCTTCTGAGAGATTTGAAGAAAGAAGAGAGGAGATCCCACTTGTCCCCAGCCTTTTCCACCTCCTTTTGTCAACTTTCAGTTAATGCTCATTATCAGAACTGGCAGGAGGCACAGCTTTGCGTGGCAGTCACTCTCCATCTTGGTCACATCGCTCTGCCTGTCGGAGCAATGTGCACATGTGCATTGCAGCTTTATCTCGCTTGAATTTTGTCAAGTTGTTTATGCTTTGCTGACATGGATGCTTTTTACAGTGCTTTCTCTAAGAAGACCCTTTCCAAGAAAACCTTGTTAAGCACCTGACAGAACCAATCTTCTTTTAATTTCAAGACACTTGGACCTTTAGATGTAATTACATGTATAAATAGAATGACTCATCCAATTTTGCTGCTGTTTGTAACTTACATTTCATTATTTTCATTTAGCTGACAGAGAGCTGACAATTGTAGTCGTCCCTGGAGATAGTGTAGTGAATCCAATTTACAGACATTCCTTGTAGTTGTTCGGCAACAGATTGCCTGGTCATGCATTTAAGAATAGAGGTGAACTTATATATATTAGGATGAACCCAGATCAAAGCACCACATCTTATTTTATTTTTAATTAAAACAGCAGAAATTTAAGAGAGTATGGTAAAATGTACAGGCATGAGAGCCCATCTGGACATATTTGACAGGGCTCCTGTCATGCTGACAACTTTCTACATCTCAGTGACATCTGACAAATTCAAAAACTATTTTCTGGGCATATAGAAAGAAAATTGAAAGGGTACAAACATGAATGGTCCCTGATTGCTACTCAGCACTGCATCTTCTCTGCTGTAGTGCCCTGAGTGCCTACAGTCCTACGGGCTGCTACAACTGGTGCCTGGGAACTGCTCCAGAAATGAATATACTAACTGCTCCTTGGTAAAGGAGACAGGACAGAAGAACCATAAAATCTGCAGTCTTCATAGTAAATACATCCCCTAACACTTAATATCTCCCTTTGCTTCCCTTAAATTCATTACATTCCTTACACATGTTGCTTCCTTTAGATTTATTATACAAATATAAAATTAAAAGTTTTGAAAGGACTAACATATTCCTATCAAATAGAAGCTTCAGGTTTGTGCTTTTCCATGACTTCATTGAAGTTTACCCAAGTGAATACTCCCAGCTCAGATGTACAGTCCCAAATCTCACATGGAGAGTCATGTGCCTTTGGTACTCGGCATGGCTTAGTCAACTGCACCGCAAAGATAATACAGAAAATACCATCAAAAACTACAGCCTTAAAGTTCTGAAAAGGAAAAGCATAAAAGTACAAACAGCTCATCTGGCAACAGTTTCATATTATGCTCCCTCTGGAAGCTAAATACAGTCTATGGGGAATTTTCCAGTAGATCCAAATAACTACAAGGCTCAAACAAACTACAGGAAAAGAGGAGAGAGAAAAAGAGGAGGAAAAGTTATGGGGACCTAGAAAAGTTACAGAAGTTACAGTCTCAAAACATCCACTTCATTTTGAAGTCATCTGTTCCACTTCTACTAAAATGACTGGTGATCAGAAGACATTTAAGACCATTTTGTTTATCTACTGGACCTTTTACTTCTAAGGACTGTGATCTTTTTTAAGCGGAGGTTATAAAAGTACTAATATGCAGTTCTAGAAAATAAAAGAAAATCTTGCTGAAGATCAAGGGATTCTTACAAAATATGACATTTCCCTGTTGCATTCATGTTTATGCAGTTAATACTGTACTAGAAATGAATGGACTTGTAGATGGATTAAAAAACAATAATACAAAATATGTGACAGAACAGGGATTGCTATATCAACTAGGTGTTCCCTGTCCCTTCAGTTAATTTGATCCACTGCTTCTTAATTAGTATTGTGTGTGTCTACATTAATGTGATAGCCTGAAGCAGGAGTGCACTTCTGAATCAAATCTCCTGCCATTTCCAATTACCCCATTTAGTTTCAGATCTCAGAGTGACCTGAGAGTACACAAGCTCCATTTCATTGCATAGAGCTAAATAAAAACCTGAACTTCACAAGTTCACCTGATGTGCTCCATCCACTGATGGGTAGTCAGTCTGCAGGACCAGAAAAGAGTCACTTCCAATGCTGGGACCTTAGGACCATTTCACCCTGCAAAACTTCATGTTGCACTGAACTGCCTGCTAACCTGGATGTTGTTTTCTTTCCTTCTTGCTAACTGCTTTGTAGCCTGACTAAAAATGCATCAAATATGAAACATAAAGGCTTCTTAAGCTTTGTTAAAATTCTTCTTCACTGTCAAACACCTTGTTAACAATGTAACCAAATTCTGGGAGTTTTTGGACTTGCTATCAATAAACCTCTGGAGGAAAAATTCCTGAAAACAGCTCTGTATAATTTTTACAATGATAAAATAATCAAATAAGTTTTCAAATGTGTCTTTATCAGAAACCACCAGTTTACTCTATTGCTTCAATGTTGTCCTGGTTTTAGTTGGGACAGAGTTCATTCCTTCTCAGTAGCTAGTATGCAGTATGGGTAACAAACAAGAGGAGCTGGAAGCCGTCGTGCAGCAGGAAAGCTATGACGTAGTCACCATCACAAACTGTAGTGGGATTACTCACATGACTGGAGTGCTGCAATGGATGGCTACAAACTCTTCAGAAGAGAGAGGAGAGATAGAGGGGTGGCTTTGTATGTTGGGGAGCCTCTTGACTCTACAGAACTTCAGGTTAGTGAGGATAAGGCTGAGAAAAAGAGGGTGTATCACCTTTGGAAAAAGGGACAATCAACTCAGGAAGTGTTTAAGGATGTTGTTAGGTCATGCAGAAAGAAAAGTAGAAAGGAGAAAGCTGAATTAGAACTTAATCTGGCCTCTTCTGTAACGGATAATGGAAAGTGTACATTAATAGCATAAGGAGGGGAAAGGAAAACCTCTATTTTCTACTGGATGTGGGGGGGAATCCCAGCAAAAACCAGGACACCTGTGAATATGTAGTAAACTCCCTTTTCTCTGACTGGGGATAGAGCAGATCAAACCAAGCATTTCTTAGAAAACCTTCTGTTAACTGAGTTAACCAAGGCCTAGCTGATGCTGGTGGGTCACAGCCTCCCGTGGTATTGGCCAACTTCAGGGATTGTATCACGTCTCATGGATTTAATCGGACCACTTACAGCTTCTTGGGAGACTTGCCCTTCAGCACATACTTTCCACTCTTCAGCTGCTGTTATCTGGTAAACTATTCTTCATCCACAGGTGTGTGCAGTACTTGCAGTATGTGTTCACACACACTCACAGAGAAGGAGCTGAAATTGTATACTGAAGTCATATACTGAAATCTGAAAACAAATAAAAGTTATTGTCCAGCTATATACTCAACCAGAAAAGACTTAAATTCTTCTAATTTTCCAGAAAAATCTCCTGGTTCATGTTCTCATTCCATTCATCATGACACAACAGAACAACAAATTAAAATAGTTCTTTTTAATGGCATATTTTAAAATAAAGATAATTAACATGGAGTTTTAGCATAAATCTGAATATTACATTTATCTTGCTTTATTCACAAATGACAAGCTNACAATGCATCTTTTTAATGGCATATTTTAAAATAAAGATAATTAACACGGAGTTTTAGCATAAATCTGAATATTACATTTATCTTGCTTTATTCACAAATGACAAGCTGTTCGCATACTTCTCTTCTTTTGTTCCCAAATTCAAGTGATGCAACAAAAGTTACCTATGACAAACTACAGTATTCTTGTCTGGACTGACGTGAACAGGATTTTTAGGGGTTTTTGTTCAAGGTCTTCAAATACCCTTCACAAGTCTTGTGTCTAAGCACCATGAATTTAAATTAATCTTAAAAAAAAAAAGGGTATTTTCCCTATTTAATACACAGGAAATTCATAGTTAGAGAAATGCCATCAAAAAACCAGGGTGAAAGTCTACAGCACAACTAGAAACAAAAGCCAGAATTACAAACTTATGCACCAATATCTCAACTAAAACTGCCTGATCTCTTTGCCATGGCTGAGAATCAGAACTACCAGAAGAGACTTTCAGCTCTCTCACAGAGGAGTAATCGTTTCTTCCTTGGCAGCCATTTCATCAGACTGTCCTTTACACAAATATTCCATAGCTTCCTGCTTCTCTGTGTTAACTCTAAACCATCATTCATGTTTGTCGCATCAAATAGTCTCAAATTATTTTTGAGAGTTTTATTTATTTAAATGTACTTAGAAGCAGAAGATGCACAATTTAGATTTTCATGTAAAAATCAATTAATGAGTGTAAGCTTGGAGAAGATATGTATAATGAGAAGAAACCTGTTCTTAACTCTGTCTTCATCCTTCTTGGTTTTTATCTCTTACAGCTCTAAAATGAGTCTGACTGTACCCAGTCAGACTATTCTGCATCTGAATAGATGGGTGATTCAGCAACATTTCAGCTAGAGATCTATTCATTGTTCATAGAGTTTTAGAGGCTGAAGTAGAAAGATTATTCAGCATGGCTGGGGAAAAAAAAAAGGCAAACATCATGTGTGTCTTCAGAAAGGGAAAAATGAAAGATTGGAAAACTACAGGCTAGTTACCTGGTCTGGGGCTTGTAGTCAGACTCAAAATTGGAAAAAAATGGCAGAACATTTGCAGGAAAATATTTTTTAAAATTCTGAATTTATGGAGATAAAATAACAACATCTGAAATAGAAAGGGGCTAAAAACAGACTGAAGGGAAGAAATCCTGAAAAGCAATGACATGGCAGAATGAAGCTACAGAAAAAGTAAACTAAGGGGAAATTAATGCTGGAAAGGGAGGGGGGAAAAAGTATGTGTGAGGTAAGAGAAAGATCCAGGAAAAAAAAAAAGAAAAGAAAAAGAGGAAAGATTGTTATATAGAAAAACAGAGGGCATAACATTAATTCACTTGGCTTGAGTCACCCTTGGTAGAAAGGCAACACTTGGCTCTTCTTTATTCTGTAAAACATGTTTGCCAAAGTCCATAATGAAGTCTGGATACACAGAGAATCTGTTGTGAATTCTCTGGGCCTTTGCATATTTTTAAAAAATTCTAAATAACACAGAAAAGACACTGATAAAATAACACTTTTCTCTGTCTCATTCCAATGCAGTGAGAATTTATAAAGTTGTGGTTTTTTCACATTGCAATCCTCATATGTAATACTAGTTTTCAAATTGTGTATTATAATCAGAAGAGATCATTACCACACCAAGAAATCTAACTTATCCTTTAACCAAAGGGCAATAAAATAAAGAATTTTACAAAGATTTAAATCCTTTTAATTTCCAGTACAGTAAAAGAAGTTGAAATTTTCAAATTGTGTAGGAAAATCAATTTGCATCACTGCAGTGCTTCTTCTGCATCATTTAAGACATTGCCATCATTATTATAACTACAAAAATAACACCACTTGCATGTTACCTAATTAACTAAAGGCATACCATAATTCCTCATTAACAGTTCTGCATTCCTAACCTGAATCTGTGCATGGAACATGTTACTGGGAGATGTATGAAAGCTATTCCCGCAGTCACTGGAAATCGAGGACACCAGCTGAAAGGTGGTAAATCTGTGTGCAATATTCTGTACTACAGTTACCTCATGTGTGGCAGACAAAGCCCCCAGGTGTGAAAGGAGGCTGTGCAAGGCAGCACACTGCTCAGGAATTGATGCTGCTTTCTATAATCTATACCTATATATAGCTGGGTAACTGTCAACCAGAAAGAAGAGGAAAAAAACCCAAAGGTCAGCTTGGTGATGGCTGTCATTCATCTTGTGCATGAGATACCTCTCTGGTCCCATCAGAGAACAGAGGAATGAATTCAAATAATCTCAAGGAATGAATTCAAATAATCCAGAAAGTCTCTTGACAGTTTTAGTCACAACTTTACCTAAGACACTAAGTGTATTTATACTGCAAAAGGAAAATAAAATAAAAATATTTAATTTTAATTCCTTTTTAATAATGAACAATTATTTTTAGAAATGGAACCACAAAGAGGCCCTGATGACACTGGTGCACAAGGCTGGGCTGATCTCAGCCTACCATGTCTGCTGTCTCCTCTTTTTTTTTTCACCTATCCACAGCACCTCTGTCCCCATGCTCTGAAATGTCCCTGTGTTATGAAATGTCAAAACAACTATTGAAGTTACAGATCTTAAGTTTTGTACCTCTGTTCTAACTGAAACCTCATTTCTTGAAACTTATTGGAACCTAATCTTGCAATCTTTCCTGTTCAATAAAAAAACACAGCAACACTAGTTGAAGCAACAGCTGTGGGAGCTATGGGAACAGAGGTGGCAACATGAATATTGAGAAACTGTTTTTCCAAACAGGAATGGCTGTTTAGAGACCAGAGGAACACACCAGCCCATCGGCACATGAGACTCCTCTCTGCCTTCTTTATTCTTGTTTGATACGAGGAGAGTGACAGATTTAACCAGAGATCAGAGGCAACTGTCTGATCCCAGTGGGCTTTGGGGACCTGAGAGATCTTGCTGAGGGACCCACCACTAGTTAAAAGCAAACAGCTCATCACACAGCAGCAAAGGATCTGAAAAGATGGAAATAAGGCACGTAAATGGGAAGGAAGGATCTGATGACAGCGAAAGTGGTAAAGAAAATTAAAAAAAAAAAAAAAAGAAGAAGAAGGAAAAGGCAATAAAATGCAGAGGGATGAAATAACCCCAATCCCAATCTGTGCAGGAAAACATCATAAACTTCCTGGGCTGCAGTCCCCTTTTAAAATTCCCCAAGGATCAGCAGGTAGTTTGAGCTGACAGTAAGATGCAGAGCATCGCCTGACCTTTATGGGAAGAGTTCTCAGGTGAGGGAAAGTTTTTCCCATGGATACATCAGAATCGTTAATTTTCTGGTCCTCGTACTTCAGTACATTAAGGCCGCATCGTTCTCTCCCCCTCTGCTCATGTGGATGCTTTTTCCTGAATCTTGTGTGCAGGTGAGTGGTTTTCCACGGCTGACATTTAATACTGTTTGAGGCAAAGAGGCTGTGTGACCAGACCTCTTTATCAGCAAAAAAGTAAACACATTTGTAGTGTTACTAAATTTTGTTTGCCTGCCTGAAATGAAAACTAGACTGAGTGATAACAGGCTGAAATACCCTGAGACTCAAGCAAATCAAAGACTGCTTTAATGGGGACCACGAAAAGTCTTTTGAAAAAATTCAAAGAGCAAAATACTAGAGTGACAAAAAAAAAACTGTCTTAGGGGAGTGAGTTAGTCACTTTTCCTCTCCAAAGAAAGTTAACACAAAAAGATACCTGGATCTCCTGATTAAAAAATAAAAAAAAAGGACAAATAAATATTCCCACCCACAACTCTCCTCAGTCGCACCAGTTCTTATAGCATTTTTCTAAGTCTCATTAGGTGGAGAAAGACCAACTGGATGAGCTCTAGTGAAGACTTTATAAACATTGTCTCTATAGCATGGGGTCTTGAATGTGGCTATAGCTTCTTACCTGCAGGCCAAATTGAAGAATACATCCAAAAGCAAAGTTTCTTCCTCGATAATGAAATCCACATCAGAAAGGTTCTGCCACTGGTTTACATACACTCCACAGGAGTTTTCAAGAGGCCTGCTTGAAAAGTTGAGTGACTATGTATTCTCTCTCTCTTAGATAAAACACTTCAGGTTAAAAAGACTAACTGATACTAATTCTGTGCATGAGGCAATGCTGTGTGCCAGTCCCTTTCTTTTGGTGACACCTACAAACATCCATCTTTGCTGCAAGCTCCGTCATAAAGGCCTCTGCTCTCAATCTGGTGTGCAAGAGTCATTCCTTATATCTGACATGTCTCTGGTCACAATGCAGGCATTAGGAGATAAAAGAATCTGAATTTCCCAGATCAGGACATTTGCACTCCCCTGCCATGGCTGTAGCTGCAGAGTATTGCCCACCACCTTCTTGCCCCAAGGCTGCTGTCACTGCAAAGGACACATCACTGACTTCATGTGGGAAGGTAGCTCCTTACCAAGTGAGGAAGCTTTAATGAACCTGCATGAACCGGTGATGAATGATTTCTGTTGCCCCCTATCAGCAAAGAAAGGCAGGTGTTGCTTGGACCATTTTGACAAGTTAGAGAGGAGTCATAGGAATTCCTTATTTTGTATTATCAAGAGTCCATTCCAAATAAAGAAAATAACTAATATAAGAACAGCTATTTTCAGCTTCCAAACTACCATCTGCCGAATTCTTGTCACCACCCAGAGAAGCTGGCAAGCATTTAACAACCTTGTGTAACAAGAAAGTAAAGCTGAAAAGCATTAATTTGCTTGAATGACAAACCTGGAACTGAAACTCAGCTTCCAGCCCTCACCTGGTTGTTCATATCACACTTTTCTCCTGTAAAATCTAAGAATGGTCAAATACGAAGTTCAAGTCATTCAAACAGAACCTGATCCAGTGAGGATATCAACAGGAATACTACTGTGAACAATTTGTTGTTAAGTTAATGAAGCTGCTGGCAGAAAGTGAGTGTCCACAGCTTTTGTCTGGGAGTAGATGGAAGGCTAGAGCAAATTATGTTTTCTTTAAAATGAGAAAGAGAAATTGTCGGTTGATTCTCCAACTTCAGTATTGTTAGCTGTTGTTAAATTAATAAAACATCCAGTACGTGAGGAAATTATTGAATGGCTTAAGTACAATTATAGTGCATTTTAAATATCAGTTCTAATTATATTTGCCATTGACAAAGTAATTACACTTCAAGAAACCACAATCGGAACAATTTTTCACTGCCAAATCTAAGAACAGAAGGTGAAAAAGGTGCATTTAGATGATTTTATAAATGACTAGCTTAACTTTTATATAATAAAAAAACATAATAGTAGAACAGCTTAAAAATAGACTAGCGAACTCACATTTTCATCTTATTTCAAGTCATTCAATGAGTTGTAATTTAATGAGCCTTAATATAAAGCATATATTTATGTTTCTTTCCCTCCATTATCTTGATTTCTTGATATTTAAAATTGTTTGGCTGATATAGAGACAATATATATTTTTAGTCCAAAATCCACACAAGAGTAGAATTAAGGACAGTAATTTCCTGTCCCACTCCTGCTTCACAAGATACTCTGAATGTCTGATAGAGAAGACTCCAAAACACTCTTGTAAGGACTGCAAAGCTATTTACTTCATAGGGACATCAGGTTCAGGGCTGCTGAGCGTAAAAGACTGGGACAAGAGACAGGAAGAGAAGGATAAATTAAAAACCCAGGCAGAGAACCCAAAAGGAGCAGGAGAAAATTGAGACTATACCAAAGACCAGAGCTCTCACATTGATTATTGATGAGACATTGCTGCAACTACTTAAAGCTTTGAGGAATTTCCACCAAAACTGTTTAACTGATAAGGAGGGAAAAGCAAAATTACCATGGGTTTTAAGGGCATAATCAAACTTACTATGAGGTAATTTTGGGAATGTGATAAACTTGCTAACCACTAACCTTCTAACCTAACCACTGCAGTCTTTCTTTGCTACTCTCCACTCCTAAATATTACCCTGGGTAAGAGTGCTCTCCAGTACATGCAAATCTATTCTAGACAACTACAAGACAGAGTAGTCAGTGAATAGAAGAGGTCTGGGGGACAGATACCAGAAGTCTGAGTGACTAATGGAGAGACCATACATAGGTCTGAGCCAGCTATTAGGCAATCCAGAGGCCTGAGAGGTGAAGGACACCATAGGGCTGGACCTGCTACCAGAGAGACCCACTTGTGTTTATGTGTGCATGTGTGCATGTGTGAGAGAGAGATGACAGTGCAGTTGGATCCCAACTAAACAACAACAAGTAAGGACCATTTGTGTTTCTCATGTTTATGTCAGATGGCTACAGCAGCCTGGAAAACAATGCTGTGTCCCAAAACTTCCTGGAGTCATCCGCCAACAATGTTATCCCACTGTGCTCACATACATACACACACCTCTCCAGATGGGCCATGGATGATCAGAACCACTCTGTCAAGGCAACACTGAAAGAGAAAATATCTTTTCCATCATTTCCATGTGGATCTGATGTTATTCCAACTGGGGACAGAAAGGGATCTATGGAAAAACTCCCAAATTTGCTCCATGCCAACTCTGATGAATTGCTCCTTTTGGACTAACAACAGTGGAATAACATGACTAGAGTAAGAAATGCTGGTCTTCAACTCTTTTCTCCTTTCCACCTCACAATGCAAAGCATGACAGTGGTTTCTTATAGCATACATAATATTACAGACTTGATGAGGCCTATAGGGTCTTCTGTGACAGAAGGCATGGACTGCATCTCCAGGGCAGCATGATGACCTGGGTCCATTATCTTTTTAAGCTCTACCTCAGTCTCAAAAAGAATCAATAAGGTCTGAAAAAATTTCAAGTAGCACTTGACATGCTACTACAGCTACTTACCTCCCCTAAGTGCCCATGAGAAAACCACACACTCAGGATAGTTCTCAGAAAAGCTTGGTTGAGATGCAGGTAAATAGTGGGTTTATCTGCACAGCCAGACTAGTAGCAGATTGAGAGAGGGAAGATAATTAGCAGCTTGGGAATGCTGGTGATATGTAATTTCAGACAAAAATATTTGCTTTGAGGCTCTGACTTACAGTTCTGGCACGATTTCTGTCCCACTCTTCCTTTCAGATGCTGAGACTGTTCAAGTTCTGGCTGATTGGTGCTTTATGCCCCTTTCTTTTCGACCCATAATTAAAGTAGGCTACATGCTTTTGGAATCAGATAATTTTGTTCAAGGTTTTCCTTTTTTCCCCCATATTCTGCTAATGAGCATCACAGCTATTAAATTTGAAATGTTTACTTGTTTTCAAATCCCACCCACCCTCCACTGCAAAGTTCAGGGTCACTGCAAGCTCTTAGCAGCCTCTCACGTGCATTCAAGCAGCTCACACTTATTTTCTTAAGAAGGAAAACCTTAAAGTAATGCTGTATAGCAGTTAGAATTGCTACCCTGCCTCTTTTTTCTGTATGATGCAAGGAATCACTTTCTCATTGCTTTTCATTGTTACACCTCTTTTCAGTGTCCTCCCATAGTAATGATAGAAGTCAGGTCAGTTGTTTCTGTGGTTTGGATGTTGATGTTGGGACCCAAGAGGCTGTGGAAGCTGCCTAGCTGAGCCTCAGGAGTGCAGCACTAATGTGCCACTCACATGAAGGACCTGGGAGTCACTGTTGCAAAGAAGCTATTGGGATGTCACTGTGAAAACAGCCTCCACCATCCTTGCTGTTGTACATGTCTGGGAGAAGAGTTCTGTCTCATGGCAGCACTGTGAAGAAGAATAATTACACCTGAGACCGTGAAGGCTAACTGTACTACTAGCCCATATTTTAACTCACTTCTCACTGGATTCAAATCCCATTTCTAATATGAATATCGGAAGGTCCTGGAGTATTCCACCCATCCAGTGTCTGGCTGCAATTCATAGTCAGGTTCTGAACACAAACAGTTCACAGAAATAGTTTCTTAAAGGCCCTTTTGTAGTAGTGATTGTGATGAGAACATAATAAAAAAAATTCAGGCATACTGGTATTCAGTTCTAAGGAAAAAGCATTAGTGTAGTCCTAAAAGTCATTGGCCTGATTTATGGCCTGAATTATTAAATTCCTCCAGGGTTTCAGTGATGACATGCTTGCCACATGCTGTCTGTTTCACACAGATCTTGGTCTTTCTCAGAATTATTCTATAAAAGTCAGCATTTATGTAAAAGAAAACTGAGGGAAGATTAGAAAGGCCAGGACCGTGCTAGGCCCAGCACACAAATCATTCAGCCAACATGCCTTATCTGCTGTCGCCAGTGGCACATCTGTCCCTTCTGCTTTCCACCCTCACCAACGAAACATCTTTGTTTTCCCCCTTGAATATCATGATGCTTCATGAAAATGCACATGAGCATAGGCTTGAGCCTGGAGTTCACAGCAGCAGGGTTTCAATGTTGATTATGAGCCATTCTGATGTTTTCCACTTATTACCATTCGTGTTTCTCTCCTACACAGCATCTAAAATGATTCCTCATTTCTGTTGCCCTCTTTTCTAATACAAGAGAAAAGGGCATTCCCTAATACTGAAAGGCAGATGAGGAACACTTTCCCCAGGCAAAGCACGACTAGCCTGTGGCCAACTTCTTTCACAATATTCCTTTCTGTCAACATGTTTTCTAGATCTCCCAAATGATTATGCATTCGTACTGATAAGGAAAATACCAAGAGCTTTGGTGGAATATGTCCCCTTGTTCTTCCTTCAAGGTACAAAACTGCTTCTTACTCAAGGAGACAAAAAAGAAATTTTCTGTATACTCAGGATATTAAATGACTGCAAACTTTGTATTTCTGTAACACATCTAGTACCTCCTGCTACTGGAGGCAAAATACTGAGCTAGATATACCAGGGTTTGAATAACAAGATTATTGTTTATTAATATCATAAAATATGTCCACTAGTGAGTAAGATGGAACTGTACTTGACAGAGACCACTCAGTTCTTTTACAAATGCCTGTCAGCTCTTATGGATAAGACAGACAAGTGCAATACCAGTAATTGTTGACATATTTTTTCCCTTTGTTTCTCAGTGCTTCTCTCTAAGTCCCATTAGCAAAGAACAATTCACCAGTCTTACAGGTTGCCTTACTCAGAGCAAGAACTTACTTTAAACTTGACTTACCTATTCCTTCTCAAACCATCTACCAGAAGCAGAAATTTTACAGCTTTAAAAATACATTAATATGAAGCTGGAGGCAAGAGTTAATGACAGTCATTTCTACTTTTCTCCAAGTACTGACTGTACATGCAAAGACTTAGAAAAATTCTTGTTTCTAACAGTATGCATCCTTCATTACAAGATGAGGAATGAAGTGAGTTTCCTTTCTTTTCCAGGAAGACAGGCTTTAAGGGACTTAACATTGCAAAGGAGTCATAGGGTAAAACAATTCCACCATGCTTTCGCTTACTGTTTCACCCCAGGTTGTCATCACACCAAATATGCAGTCATATTGTCTCAAAATCAATTCAAAAGAAATATGGAAGACACTGAGGACCTTCAGCCATTACTACCACACAATATGTGAATCAGTGCCAGGGGAACTCAATGTGTGTGTCCAGTTTTGGCATTTCCCTTGTGAAAAACCCCAGGTACTAACTCTTGGCTGCTTCAGAAATATTGAGCATTAATAGTTCCTTTTTTTAATACATGGATAAGTTTTTAACTATGAGTCACTCATTTTTTAGAGATACTATTATATTTTATTTGCTTACTTATTTACAAGTAAAAGTTACAGATATCAACAAAAACTATTCTATTAATGATAACTTATGACAAATTAAGAGACGGGTACTGTTCTTAATTGACTTTTCCTTTTTAAGGCTTTGTAAAAAAAAATAAATCTTTATTCTGTTTTTGACATCTGACTGGCAGTTCCAAAGCTGCAGGTTTTCTGGTGAAACAGTGAAGTTCACAGAACTGGATAACAACTACCTCTACACCATATATTTAAATAATTTAGGTATTTAAATGAGCTACCATGTAAGTATGATCCTTTGAGTCCATATCTGCCCTGCACAGCAGCTGAACTAAATATTCATTATTAAATGTAGCCGAAGCAAGGGAGTGTGATAAATCACCACCATGGTAAGGAAAACAGCGGGAGACATCAGCTTTCCAAGCCTTCTGCAAAAAGAGTGCACAGACTTGTGTCTACAAAGTACTTTGTCATGCACATCCTCTAAAAACTCACTTAAGACAAGCTTAACAAAGAACTGAGGTAGACATCACTGTGGCAGGCAGGCACAGACACTGTCAAAGAATATAGGGACGTTTTAGACACTGTAAGAGTGTTTAATGCTTAAACGCCACCTTTCTCACCTTGCACTGTGAAGTTCAAGGATACTGAAAAAATGAGTCCTATCACATCCCATGCCCTCCCCACGAGACTAATTCCATGAAGTTAACAGTGGGATTAACTCATGATTCAATGAGAATCACATATGATTCATTTCATGTATTGCTCTACACAGCCCATACTTGCCGTTGCTAGATGAGTCCAACCAAAATAGAACCTCTTGTGCTTCCAGAGGCTCTGCACAGCTGCCTAGAGGTGCTCCATGGATACACAGGAGAGGTCTGACACCTACAAGCCCACCAGACTTACTGTCCAGCTTCAGACCGACCCTCCATGATGTGGGCATGTAGTTTCAGACACATCCAATTCATCATGCAGCTGAGCTGCACTAAAGCCAGTTGCTGGAAACTGCTCTGCATGAGGCAGCCCCACCACAGCAGGCAGCCTGGCAAAAGCTGTAGTTTGTATTGAGTAAGACAGAGGTACTTTCCATGATTTCAAGCTTTGTTCTTTTCAGCCTCTGTTCCTCTCATTTCATCAAGCTTGTGAGCAACTGTAGGCAAAGCTTGTGGCTACAAATTGTTGGCTGAGAGAGGATTTCCCAATAGCTCAAATCCTGGAGCTGACAAACCTGATCTATAAATAAGGGAAGTGGCAGTTTTTCATCACAAACTTAAATTAGGTTTGAACACTCTGAAAAACCTCCTGTGAACCTGCAATACTGATAGGAAGTGCCCACATTTACTCCTTGTCTAACCTATCTCAAATTAACCTCTTCCTGCCCATTTAACTTCTTTCCATATGGACAAAATTCTGTGACTTCTGATTCAGATCCAGAAAAAAGCCTGCAGCACTTCATCCAAAGTGTTGTCTCCAGCTTGAATGCTCAGCTAATTGTGAAGACATCTGTGCTCCCTTGCTAGGGCTTGAGCAACATAATCCCAGGCTGCTGATGTGTGTGCTGCCAGCATGTGCCCCACACCTACTGTCACACAGATATCTCCCTTTCCCACTCCTTCCACCTGCTGATCCTATGGAAACGAACCCATCTGATTCTCAGAAAGCATCTTGGGCTTCATTTAAAAAAATCAATAGTAATATGAGGGAATAAATTTCCCCTCATGCCCACCAGGCAGGTTGATGTTTTCTGTCTTGTCTGCCATTGATGTAAAAGTGCTAGATCCAAATCCTGCCTTCTCCTACACCTTACAAGAAATCTCAGTACAAACACAGACTTCCAGCAAGAATATCCTGATTGTTAGATTACATTTTCATTTCTCCTGTTGGAATTTCTCACCTTTTTATGCAATTATCCAATATATTTTGGAGCAGAATTTTAATATATGCTGTCTGAACTTCTGACATCTTCTTGTGGTACATCTTGGGTAACATATATCTAAAAAACCGTGTCTGCAGAAAATGTGCCCCTGCAAACAAGCATTGACAGTGCATTAAAATATATTTGATTGCCCTAATGAAAACCGCCAGAGGCCTACTGGTTCCTAAATGCAGAAAAAAGGGGGGAAAAAAGGTCTTTTGGCTTCTACCAACAAATCTCTGAGCATACACAGCTTAGTGGGTTTTTTTTATTTTTCGTTTTTTACATTGAGGTTTACTTTCAAGTGAAAGGATCAACCTTTGCAAATATAGAGATCAATGAGAGCATCACCGTATCTTTCCCCCCTCCTCCCCCTCTGGCTCCATGATTTCCAGAGGAAGCAACTTACTAAGCTTTTTCTCTCTTAAACTTAAGGTGAATTTTATGAAAACATAAAAAAAAAAAAAAAAAAGGAAAATACACATTTCCTCTGTATTCTTTCTTATTATGTTAGGAGTTTTTTGTATTTAAGAAAGATGTTTTAAAATTTTTCTCATCGCCAATTTAGCTCCCTTTCCAGTGAACACACCCTCAAACAAAAGCAAGGATTTTGTATATTCTTAAACTAATAATGGGCATTTTATTTCCTGTTAGCATTAAAAGTTGCATCTGTCTGAGCTGATTTACTGGCAAATTTAGTTCATATATTCCCTTATGGAGGATAGGTCATCTCAACAAACATGAATTTTACCTCTTCACCTTCTATTCTTTGTGGATTTTCTTGCAGAAGTATTATCTCAGCTGCTGGCACTATATCTTTATCCAGCTTGAAATTAATAAATACCCTATTTCTTTTCATGCTGGCAGTTCTATAAACTTTTTCTGCAATATTGACAATGATTCTTATTATATATTTTATGAGGTAATATTGTTTCTGCTATCCTTTTAGCAGACTGTTCATGAAAACCCTACCAAAGCAAATAAACACAATTTAGTTCTCGCATGTTGCTGCTTGGGGTTGAGTGATTTGATAGACGTGCTGAGTACTTGCAATCTCACCCTTCAAACTGGGTCTGCCTTCCTGTCCTGGGTCTCTTTTATGATTTTAATTCTTTGTCATTCTTGTAACAGCAAAACAGTCTTCACTTTTTGGAGTAACTTGCTTTCATTTATTTCACATATATATTTATTCAGACCTGGGGTTTGGGTCAAAATATATTAATCTTAACATCTGTTAGTTGATTTATAGGCAAATGTTTGCAGAAAATGAACCTTTCTCATGATCCAATACAAAGACATACGCTTGCAATTGCTATTAATGAAAGTGCAGTAAATCTCCATACTTGAAGCTACTTGAAAGTCTTTTGGATAGGTCCACCAGCAGCCTGATCTAACTGTAAGCACGAGCAGGAACTTGGACTAGATAGCTTCCAGAAATTCCTTTACACTTAATTATTCTATGAATACATAGCATTAGCATCCTATCCTTAATACTGGTATTATTACTGTAGTTTGCTCTCTCTTGGAAGTTTTGCTGCAGAATGAGCTATGAATTCGGTACTTATGAAATCACCAGACAACAGGGATTGCCTAAGCTTCATAGCAAAAGCATAGATAGCATAATCTTTTCAGAAACTTTTACAGCTGCATTTTGTAGATACCTTATTCTTCTTTTTCCTGTCTAGGGAAGGATTGCTGTATTAACTGTGTGGTAGATCAGTGCTCTGAACATATGGTACCCTAAGCCCTACATGTTGCTTGCAATCGTTGCTCTTTAGGTGGCAAATTACTTAATAAAATCCCAGTGTGTAAAGAAAAGTACATGTACCATCAAGAAATATTTTCTTCTGACACCTGTGTGTTTCTCTGCAGCCATCCCTCATGCACGAGCTCCCAATCTCCTGCTGTCCACAGAGTCCTGCTGAGCCAAACCAACCAGCACCTTTCCTTCTGCAGTGCTCTCCTCCCAGCCCCTTCCCACAGAGGCTGACTCTGCTATGCCAGTCTTTTGGGATGCTTATGACTTTCCTAGAAGAAGACTTTTCCAAAAGGGAGGAAAGTATGAGGACCTCTCTGAATGACACAGACCAAGGTTCTGCTGGTGACAATAGACTCACACATTGCTCATTCATTAATGGAAAAGGCTACAGCAAAGTCTAAGTAGAAACCAATTACCAAATGCAACCACAGCAGCTTCTGTCAGATACCAATACATCACTGCCTCTAACACTTCACCACCGTCTTCTAGTCCTTCTTCAGCATGACTTCATTCTCCTCCACATGGAATTCAGGGTTCTGAGTGTTTCTGCTGTAGACAGACAGATGGGGACTAGAAGTTTGCTACTGTTCAGAGCATAGAGCAGGCACTAATTCCAAACTGACTCTGAGCAGTATAAAAGACAGACAGTAAATAAACTTTCTAATTGGAGAAAGAAAATCAGATCTATTTTTGTAGGTTGCTTAGGGGAGTATATAGATCCTATGATTAGCAAAAAGAAAATAGTTGAAACAAGCAGTCATGAAAAGCTTATGAACTGAAACACTCTGTTCAGACCATGTGGTAAATAAATGGTCAGAAATAACAGCTGTAGCTGAAAAAAAACCCAAGGTTTGTTTGATAAGGACCTGTCAACAAATACATGGATAAATCTGCAGTGGCTGAATCAACTTCACAACCTTGGTACATCCCACAGTCCTAGCAAAGATGACTGTACAATATTTCTAGGTGACAATTACCAGCTACAACCAAACCATTTTATTTCTTGAGATCTACAATGGTGAAGTGACACACAATAACTAGTTACTTTGGGATTTATAACAAGCTTTTGATTTCCCCTGTACAAGGAATCAGATATTACATCAGACATTACAGGACTCTGAATCTTGTGCAGAGCTGGAGCACATGCTCAGTATGTTATGCAAGATCTGAA
Source organism: Scytalopus superciliaris (assembly GCA_013400415.1). Taxonomy (NCBI): domain Eukaryota; kingdom Metazoa; phylum Chordata; class Aves; order Passeriformes; family Rhinocryptidae; genus Scytalopus; species Scytalopus superciliaris. The sequence goes on from VXBX01005595.1 coordinate 1,685,648, forward strand.
GTTCCATAATGAAACTTCTAAAATGGTGCATTCAGCTTCATCCTTTTCTTTGCTATTGTCAGTGCTGCACATACAGGCAAATTTGAACTGATGTATTTTAGAAAGGACTGGGCAAGGCAGTATGTTTGTTAAGGTGAGACTACATTGCTTGCATGACATACACCGGCTGAAAATCTTTTTTCTGCTGCTTTGACCTTTTATCTCTAATTGTTTTGTATGGTCTTTGCTTTTTACCTGCAATTGTATGCAACTGCCAAATTGCTTAAATGTGTGGTTACTTATTTTGTGACCAGCCAAGGATAAGCAGCACTTCAGGCTTCATGACAGTTGAGTTAAATTATCTTACTCGAATCACCCACTGAAAATGTAACAGTTAAGCTGAACCTATTGCTAAGTGTCCTTTCTTTGCCTTTGTCTGAGGTTCCTTTACACCCTACTCACACCATATACTTCATGTTTGACTTGCATTCCCAAGTACAAGGAAACTCTCCTAGTTTTAAGGGGAAGGGAGGGAGTAGAACCAGAAGAATTGCAGAAATATATTATGTAAAGTCCCAAGGGATTACTTCAATCACAAGCAATTTCTTCAATCATTTTTAATCAAGCAACAAGAACTCACATTGTGATAACTCTTCACATTTTTTTAGTAATTGTCCCTCCTGAACTGATATTAGTCCCCAAATCAGTACTCTTTTAGGAAAGAACTTTGTAACCTCTTATTTATTCCTGTCAAACAGTGTGAAATACATTAATTCATGAGAGCCTCAGGTTTCTCTTCACTTGGCACTTGCTTTCCGTAGTTTTCCACCCAAGTGGTGTTCTATATTTTGCAAGTCTCCAATCTTCAGCACATTATTTGAAGTCCTTTACTATCCTGCCATCCGTGGTCTTGCTAACATAAAGAATCCTGTAATTAAGAGTCAAGGACAGAATTCTAAAAACACAGAAACTTTACGGTCTACTATCCTGTGGCAAAGATGCAGTTTTGTCCAAGCTAATTAACACTGACACTGAGTATGCTACACTGTAGCTAAATTGCAAGTTGGTTTGTTTGTGCTAATTGCTCTGTTGGCATTATTTATCTGTCCTGAGTTAATTTAAGCAAGAACCGTTTTTGTATTTTGGTTTTCAATGAAGACTGTATTAAATATAGCTGCTTTCATTTCCTTTGCCACTTTTCCTTGATGTTACTAAAAGACCAATTTGAAAAGAAAGAAGAACACAGTAAATTTTGACTCAGTGGGAGATGCACTCACAGTTGGATCCCTTCTTTTTATATTTCTCATAAATGCACAAGTGTGTTGCCTCCTGCATTTTCCTAATGACAGAAATTTAAAGTCCTAGACAACAATCAACACTACAGGGGCAAAAGTAGTGCAATTTTATTGCCACAGAAATAAAATCAAAAGCTGGATTTGAAGCTGTACATTTTTCAATTTTTTTCTTTCCATTTTTACCACTTTTGCTTATCATTCATCAAGAAAACCTCAGAGTTCTCAAGTTATTACTGAGTGTATCAGATCATTTTTTAATTAAGTATGAATAATAAATAGCGAGAGTGGTGATTTTCTTTGTGAAAATGGTATTGATATGAGTACCATGTTGATAGAGGATCCTGAGCCCCAGGCAGGTGAAATAATTTACTCAACCCTCTGCAAAAAAGTAGCAAAAAAGGGCAGGTGTGACATTACCAGGTTGTTCTGCAGAATATGAGTCAGTTCAGAGAAAGATTGCGAAGACTACAGAAATCTGCACAGGCAACACAAACAGACTTCACAACTCCCACTGGCTTCAGTAAATTGTCTGGCATTTTATGAAATTGTGGAGTGTTCAGTTAATGCCTTGACCTCCAGTGGGGCAAAATTAAAATAAGACATAAAATCCACATCTGAATCAACAAGCCCCTAGCCCTTTCAGGCATTTTTAGTTAAAGAAGAAGAAGAGGTAACACTATGATTATGATTTTGGTGCAGGCTTGCTTGAAAGTTTAGGACAGGGTGGTGGTGTCCAAATGGGATGAAATAGCTGCCTTAGGGATTTAGTGAGTGAATTAGTGTAGAAAAATATCATGTGTCCCTTCTGCTTCTCTTTTATTAATGAAAATAAATAATGTGAGATGAAAATATTATTAAGAGGTTTACGTTTGCCATAATAAAGGCTTTAGTAATAAATATGGATGAGGATATAGGTTTTTTTAAAGGAATTAAGGAGGTGGTGGATGCACTCAAAGCAACATTCTCCACTCAAACTCCCCTTGATTTAAGCATTGCTACAAGAATCACTAATGCACTGCAGAGATAACAGATGTCCCTCAACTGAAGAAAATTACAGGGAAATCATCACAGAAATACAGCCTCAGCACAGAGAGATATCATTATTTTCAGGCTTTAGCAATCTGCAGACTCTGCTCAAAAGAAATATAGCCAGAGTCAGACCTAATTTGCACTAGTGAAAATCCATGTTGAAGCAAATAATTTATTTTAACTAATTATTGTGAATGGGGGTTGGAACCCATTCTAGAGCCTGTAATTTTTCCTCATGCCTGAAAAAATGTAGCCTAATGGAATTAGATATCACAATACCAGGACCTTATAATTGTCTGAGACACTTGACAATGAAGAAATGTCCAAAAGAAAAGAAATCCCAGCTTCTAGTCTGGACTGTGGTGCACAGATGGACAGCCATCACTGGCTCTGCACTATCTCTGGTGCACAAAGCCTCACTTCACTGGAAGGTATACGAATCCACGCATTTGTAAGACAGTAGTGGCTGCAAACCCTTCTTATTAGTATGAAAGAAATCAAACCATTTGAGACTTTCAGAGAAATCAAGATTTTAAAATATAAATCAGGGGGAAATACATACAGCAATATTGTTTAGGCATCAGTTTGCAGCTATTTTAGAAAGCTAAAGCAATGTGCACATTCTCAGATATTTAAAGGGAATCTCATTATAGTCCCTTATAAATAAGGGAGAAGGAAATAACAGAGCTACATTCTTCCTCCACACACTTTTATGCCCTCCCTAGTATTAGTGCTGAATCTGCTTAGAGTACCACACAGGCCAATATATTACTATTGACAACATGCTACAGTTTGACTTCCTGAACAAGAACATCGCTACTTCAATCTACGTTATTCATAGCCAGAAACACTGTATTGTTATTGCTTTGGCTGCTTTTGTAATTTTTTACGTTCCCAGCAGCAGCAGAGCAGGATATATTAGTTAAACAGTATGAATGATTCGCCATTTCTTAGGTGTTATTACAAAACCTGAATTTAGACATCCTTTACTGAGCTCTGTCCAGGCTCAGGAACCTAAAGTGCTTTCAAATTGCAGCAGACCCTTTATTCATACTCACACCTTCATACAGAACACTACAGAAATCTCTACCACCATTGCAGCTCAGCAGAGCAGCTTTTCACAACTCACAGCAGCACTACATTGTATTTGTTAGCACCAAACACTGAACAACATATCCTCCAGTGAAGCTGCGGGGGGTCAGGGACACAAAATATAAATTAAACTGAACTGGGAGTAATGCCTGCAGTTAAGGTCTTTTATCACGCTCCAGATTCAGTTGCTTATAATTTTAATTTAACCATTGAGTCAGAGGTTTTCTGTCCCAGAGCCTGTCTTGAGTTAAAATTTCAGATCAGGTTTTTTTCCTCTGTTCCCAGAACAAGGACATTGCCAGTGAGGTGAGTGCATTTGGCTTCAGGTGACCTGGGAAGCCACTTCTTTGGTTACCACTGCAGCAACCACAGAGGTCTTGCAACCATCAGGTACTGCTGAGAAGGGTCACCCAGGCACAATAAGGCAATTAAACCTTCAGATTCACAGATCTGACCACAAGAGTATTCCCACCAGTACCATGAACATGAGGAAAATATATAATGCTTGGGCCATACATTATTCTCATCTGTTTTGTTGTTAAGTTTTGAATGAAGCATTTGAAAAGTAGCATGAGGGAGACTACTGAGATGTTGGAAATTACATTGTTCCTGTGAGAACACAAAGGTTAACCAAAACTACAAGGCTTGAAAGTAAATCTTATTTGCCATAAAATTCTGAAGGTCCTGAAAAAAGACTGGAGACAATCTCAGTAGCGATCCATCTGGGGAAGGAAGCATCAAGGACTCAGGGTGTTGAATTAAGGGCTGCTCTCTGTGGTCCCTTAGACACCTTCCATGCACTTCAGAGAAGAGGTAACCAAGACCTCAGGGCACAAAAAAACCTGTATGGGAATAGAGAAGAACAGGGAAAGTAGCTGGGGAAAAAAATAAAAGGCAGTCTATTAGCAGAGTGGAAAAGATAGCTGTGGTTTGAGATAGAGTAATTCAAATATAGAAGGTCTGGAACTAGGGGGCTGCAGGCCAGGCGGGATGGCAGGGAATGGGTTGGAGGCAGAGTGGTGGTGGGTGCCAGGGCAGCATTCTACAGGGTGATGAGAGGAGTGGGCAGAGCAGGACATGCAGCACAGAGCACTCCTCGGAAACTCTGAACCAGAGACAGTTGTGCTGAAATTCTTTATTCCTCTTCTGTACTGTTTTTCTCAGCCAGGCTGGAAAAAACAGAAAGCCTGTCATACCACGCCATATGGGCCTATCCTGAGGGCCAGTCATCTGAAATCCATCACATAAGTGTGAGCTGAACAAGTGACTGGGAGCTGCACTGCATGATTATGCCTTGTGAGGGTCTGCTATAACTGAGGCACTCAGAATATTAATGGATTTTACAATGGCTAGAGGACAAATGAGGATGCATTTATGTTGGCAGACCATAGGAATAAGTCCAAACATATTGTATGACTGAATTTCTGTATATTCAGGTTGTGGGGCTTTCTGTTTTTGTTAGTTAGTTTGTTAGGCATTAAAAACCCAACACTAGTAGCAAAACAGCTAAAAGCAAAGACATATTCAATTGTTATCTGCACATGGAATGAACAAGAGCTCCCACTGTAGAAAGGAGGATGTGGTTCCAGGCAGTAACATGCTGCAGCTGAATTTATTTAGCAAAGAAAACCTTCAGTCTAGAATTTCACAACTTTCCCAAGTTTGACTTGCACTTTAATATTGCCTTCCTGGATAATGGAGTAAGGGAATTATGCAAACTGGTGCACAGACCATGGAAGTTGTCTCATCACCTTTCTTACCAAAGTAGTCCAAGATTTTTAGCAACTGCAAGCTTATTTTCAGAGTCAGTATACCACCATATTGCTGGGAAATGCTTTTCTTCTGCAAAGTCTTCATACGGTGTAGCTCCTGACACACAGAAGCTGAGAGGTCTGCAAAACCAGGCATCTCATCTCCAGCCTGCAAGGTCTGATTTTAAAAGCAACAATCTAAGTGCTGGGGCAGACAGAGTGGCTTCTGCAAAACATGACAAGACCCAAAGAGGCTGTCGAGTGTCACAGGGGACTGCAGAGCAGAAAGTTATTTTTGGAACTATTCCTTCTTCTGCAGCATATAATTACTTTTCAAATCTTCAACTGCTTCCATAAGCAATTTCTCACCAGTATGGGGCTTGCACTGTCAAATAAAATATTTTATCTACCTATCACAGTCCTATTTTTGTTGTTTTTTAGAGTAGAGAACCGCAGATCTCCTGAGTTAGTGTAAATTCTTATCTTATTGTGGAACTCATTTCACTGATGGTTGAAAAGTGAAGACTACTTGGTATTTTGCGCTCAGGGCACCCTTTGACATCTACAAACCAAAGAGCCCAGAGAAAACACCAATCAGAAAAAAAATTCAGTACAAAACAAACAAACAAAAAATGCACAAAACCATGAATATTTTTTTTCTCTTTAAAATTATCATTTGGACTTCTTCCATGCCCACAAGCAAAATTTAGGAATGCAGTCAAACATATGTGCACAGCTCCTCTTTCCCATTGAAGAGTTTCCTATGCTTAGTGAAGGGTAAGTAATTTTCTGTGAGCTTCTTACTGTTTATTTTCAGATATGCTAGACTCTATATGACCAGTATGCACAGATACTATTGCACTTTATTGTCTTTTGAGTTGATTTAGAGAATGAAAATGGTGACAAGTTCAGCAACAACAACCTTATTTTGCATTCTTGCAACACAAAAATGACTGCTACAAGAACCAAATCATGAACCGATGCTTTCATAAATTATGAGCTATGCCCTCTTAGCATTTGAAAAATGAATGAATAAGTAATATTTGAAAATGCATCTTCCGTACATTTCCAGTTACTTTCCTTTGGCTTTTTTAATCTATATTGCAGAATTTAGCATCATGACCACTCCAGGCCTGCCAGGAATCAGTATCATCCAATATGGGTCCTAACCGTTGCTCTTTGGAACATGTTCTTACCATGGCAATAGTTTAATGATTGCTAATATATAAAAAATATCTTGAACATTTTATAGTATCATCATGCCACCTAGAGGTGGCATATCACTGAGGCTTCCACTTATCCTTGTGCCCAGAACAAAGCAACACTGTCAGAGGTACAGTGGGATGGAAGCATTTAGAGACGGCCTTTCACTAGGGTGGATATAGTGCCATATGGCACAAACCCCATGCTGGGGAGTGTATCTGTTGATTCAAATCCTGTGGCAGGTAGCACTGGAAAGTAACCCTTCTGGGAGGTGTACCTTTGAGGGTTCTGGTTCTGCGTAACTTCTGATCCCAACCCATCTGGCTACATCTGGTTAGGAATGAGGAATAGCCATCAGCCAGCCCTGAGTTGCACATACACCCCATACAGGGTCAAGGAGAGGAAAAGAAGTCTGTTCTGGGAACCTCGGTACCAAAACTCATAATGAAAAAAATGGCAAATACACTTGCAATTATGGAGAAATTCCCTAATTTCAGTGAACTAACACACCTCTTCAGCTACAGCTCCCATTACAGAGAGGGGCCAGGAGGGAGGGAAAGCTCAGCAACATGAAATATATAATTTTCAAGAAACTGTCCATCTGGAACATGGCACATGGACTTGCTACATCCAAATAGTCCATGACACCAGCTAAAGAAGAACTGTGGGCCCATTTGCTATAGTTTGTGTCTGGTACTGAGAGAGGCATGAACTCTGCCTGAGACCACCTGTAGGGCTCTTATCTCCCTGCACTTACCTTTGAGCATCCCTGCATAGACCTTCATCCCAGTTAATGCCTAAGCTGATGACAGAGACACTAACAGAGTCTTTCTCCATCACCTTCTTCCTCTCATTAAACACGTGGAAATTTAATATTTGTGGCTGCTTCAACAGATTTGCTTGCAATTGGGCCACAGGTTCCAGCACTATTAGTAGAGGACAAGAAATGCTATTGCATGAGACTCATTAGGAAATAAGTTATGCATTCAAAAACCCATTGCTTATGCACAAAAGAAAAATAAGCCATAGACAATCTGTTGCTTTTCTACCCAACTCCACTAGAAATTGTGCTGCATTTGGCACTCCATATTCACCTGCCTATGAAGTCCTATATAGGAATAAACATTGTAAGGATCAGTTGCTCAAAGCAGTAAGATGAGTCAAGTCCATTTCAAAAAGGAAAATTTAAAACAAACAACAGGCCTTGCATTCAACAGATGCTCCCCATCTGTCTTGACCCCTTGCTTTCCCAATACTTTTCCTATTTCCCTGAAGCAACAGATCTCTGAGCAGGCACCAAGTATTTCTCATAGCATTAAAGGACTGCCAGAAAATTCAGTCCAGAAACAGCCTCAGAAGGTCTCTTGTCTAACTTCCTGCTCAAGCAGGGTGAGATTAGAACAGCTTTCTCATAACATTATCCAGTAAGGTCTTGAAAACCTGCAATGACAGAGACTGAATAACCTATATAGTCAAACTCTTCCACAGCTCCACTGTTCCTGTGGGAAACAGGAAAATTTCTCATTGTATCCAGTCTGGATCACGATTGTTCAGCTTGCACTGCTCCCACTATGCACCTCTGTGATGAGGCTTGCTCTGTGTTTCTACAACCTCCTTGTTTGTNGTTGGGGGGTTGGTGCCTCTTTAAGTCACCAATCTCCAGGCTAATCAAGTGCATCTTTCAGTCTCTCCCTGTAGGACAAGTGCTCCAGCCCTGACCACTCTGGGACCCCTCTGCTAAACAATGTTCCTATTCAGTGATATCTGTCTTTTACTGAGGCCCAAAAACTGGCTGTAGTAATCCAGATGTTGTCTAATGAGTTTAACTCATTGGCAAACCTCAGCATTTGCTCTAAGTCTATTACATTTGTTACCTTTTTCACATTTGCTTTTATTATCTCATGATTTCTGCCTAAATAAAGAGCAGGACATATACATCTTTGGTAAATGTTTGAAAACTCCTTAATAAGGAGAGCAAAAATAAAGCAGAAATGAAAGAACTACTGACAAGGAGGCTGCTGTTGGAAACTGACAAGAGATACATGATTATGTTTAGTTATGATTCTCAACTTCTTTTACCTTCAGGTGATTCTTGTCCCGTTTTTAAGGATACAAGAAGAGTAAATTAAATAAGAACAGTGCATAGTAAAACTACTGAGAAAAACAGAAATATATTTTCCCTGTAGCAAAAATCTATTGCTTGGTTTACTTTATGCCTCCTATTACATATAAAACCTATGGCTGAATTTGCTTTACTGTCTACTGTTATATCCCTACATCTGAAAGTACAGAACAAGCAAATGTCAGCATTGAAAAATAATATGGAAAATAAAGTCTCAGCTCAGCACCCTTTCAAAATAGCATCAAAGGCATTCTGGAAACAACCCTAATCACTAGGAATATATGTCAAAAGTAGTAATTAGTATTATAATTATCCTGCAGGCTTGGCATCTGTCTTATATAAGTATTTAAGCCCCAAGAAAGCAGGTCAGCATGACTTCAGTTGACACTTACCAATAGATGAGACTGGAAGAACCAACCAAAACTCAGAAAAATATCATGCTAACCACATCTGCTTTCACTTGGATGGTATTACATGGGACACTTATATTTTCACCAAGCTCCCAACACCATCTGTGTATGTTACCCAACAATTCCTCCAATGTAAAATTCATAAGCTGCTTTGGAAGTAGGAGTTACTCCATTGCCAGTCCTATCTCTAAACAAAAGCAGTCATTTCCACTGTGCTTTGTGCTGCATTCAGAGTTCTTGAAGCACTAAGCACTCATCTCCCCTGCAGCAAGAATGTGGCAAAGCCACCACAGGCCACACCAGGAGGCCCTCTGCACATGACATGGTAGACATTATGACCAACATGCTGTGGCAGTGGACAATTGAACCACTGAAGCCGTAGCATCTTAGAGACACATCAGCCTCTCCCAGCAGAAAAGTGTATTAATGGGAATCAATGACTGTAATACCATGTTTGCAGCCCAGCACAGAAGGGGTAGATGGACTCTGATTTGCGTTTACCTTGAGCATGGAGATAAGTCATTCCTGTGGTACTGGGAGGACATCTGTCATCAGGGCAGAGTGACCATGTTCTCAGCTGCCCTTCCTCAGTCCGTGACTGCCACAGTCTCAGAAGGTGGGGTAGACATTGCCCTAGCATCCATATTCCATTCTGGTTTCATTCTACAGGCATATGCATTTGTGTCATTGAGCCACCACCCAGTTAATTTTGGCTAGTGAGGATAATTTAAAATCTCCTTTTTGCCATTTTCTTTCTCTAATGAGAAAAAATAAGATAAAATAATCCGACAAAAACAGCACCAGATCTGATGCCATAACAGATCTGCCTTTTTTCCAGTCTCTGAAACTTCCAGTCACTTAGAACTGCAAAACCGGATGCTTTAGAGAAATAATAGTAATAATAATTTTATCTCTACTGATAGAACTAAATATCCTACTCTTCTTCATAAATATTTCTAAAAACTCTGGAAATCTGCTGCAAAATATTGTAGGTTGAGGCTATCTGCTTTGAAAAGAAAAATTCAGGCTTTAATCTCTCTATATTTTTTTTCAGAGTTATTAATTTATTTCATTTCAAGATTAGCAGATGCTTGCTCCCAGTATGGAGTTAAATTTTCCAAAACCTAAGCAGAAGTCTGCTCAGTCAGTCTTGTTTCCTGACAAATCAGCTGCTTATTTTGAGGAATACCGAGAAGTCACAAGTCCTGAGACCTCAAAATTGTCAGTAAAATTTGACAAGGTTTTGGTACATTTTTATATATATAAATGAAAGAGATTATTCATATGCATATGAAATATGATATATTTATTAGATAAATGATACATTTGTTAGAATGTGAATGCACACTTCTCAAGACAATTCATGGTCCTTTTTCTTCCATAACCATTGAAGCTCATTTCATTTCAGCTTTTACAGGATAGGCAGTTATAGTGTTCAGTTTCCTTTTCCTCGAGCTAATGCTAAGCTTCTCAGCAAGTGCCTGCCTTATGAGTTAATCTTGCACTCATTATCTACACCCCAAAGATACACCCACGTAACTGAAAGAAATGGCACCTTAACAGAAAACAGAAGAGAAAAGCAGCTGCCCGCTGTGATGTGTGAAAACAACCTGAGCATGATGTTCTTTGAGGATCTCTTAGAATTGATACATAATGATGACCACCGTCAAAATAATGTCATAAAACAGGAATAGTGAGAGGGTGTAGTAATAGCTGAAGCAATAAAACCAGTTTTCTGAAAAAAGGCCTAAATTAAGAATCAAGGAAAGAATTATTGGGACTGGATTTCCTTCTAAGCAATCCCCTGGTTTTTTGCTAGAATGATGAGCTATCAGTTGAAGAAAAAAAACCAATTACCCTAGCCCTTAAGTGGTGCAGCAAAGGATTTATAAAGAATCATTTGCATTCACAGAACAAAGAGGCTAGTAAAAAACCCAGACTGTTTCCGCACTCACCACCAAACTTTCTTTCCAGTTAATGTGTGTAAATCTTTTATACTGTGTGATTCATCTTCCTGTGCATGTCATTGGCATCAACCATCACCCAAAGAGAGTTGCTAGCACAGAAGTCCAGTGGGAAAACAGTCCAGGGACTCCCAAGCTTGTGATCCGTACTCACTGCTGCCTGTCCCGACCTGCTGCCCTGCACAGGAGGGCACTGTTGTACAGTACTGATTAAAGGCAAATTCTTCTATTTCTCACAAAGCCAAAGGTCAATAACAAGACCCGTGATACCTACACAATTTTGCTAAAGTGACTGCACTGAAACTCTACCCTATGCCACTGGCACCCCACATACCACAGGCAGGACAGCAACAGCATCAGGGGGTGTTCAGCCCACCTCCATCTGCCCCAGCCTCACATCACATTACCATGCTCACTAAGTTCACCTGTGCTTAGAAGGTGAACTGAAGACCTACATGCTCATCACAACATTGTCTCTTGAGACGTGAGCATTTTCTTTGACTCACTGCTCATCTCTTTCATACTGCCCTCCTACTCCTCAGCCTTTATCGCAAGCTCCATCCTTCCAGCAAAGCGAGAGTTGATAGCGTGTGAAGTTAACCGCCAGGAGCTCTCTCACCAGTACTCAGGAAGGAATCAATATAAATACCGTCTTCGGCTTCTCTGTTTATTGCTGATACGGTAAAATGTTAAAGTCCAACTTTTATTCATTGAGAGCACTTTTCTAAGCTTATCTTTGTATTGTCTGTTGCTATGCATACAATAAATATAAATTATCAGTGGAAATAGAGTAGTCCCTGAAAATGTCTTGTACTGAGCTATTGCATTTTTCTCAAAATACACTTTTTACTACTTTTTCCTGTCTCATCTACATTGTAATCCTCTAATTTTTGCCAGCACAAGGCTTTCTGTAAGAGTTATATCTATGAAAATAACAAAACCTCTTTGCAGAGAGTGATAGGAGTGAAACAGTAATACCAGAGAACACAAAGTAGTGGAAAAGTGCTAAAGCATGTTCATGCTAGGAGCAGCTAAACCCATGAATTCTTACCCCTCTAATGTGTCAAGTTTGTCACTCTGCAACAGTGACCTATGACTGAGATTCAGAAAGAGAGAGAAGCTTTTTGTGTTATGTGTGTCAAACATAAGGTCTGTGTGTTTGCGTACAAAGTCAGAAGACAGAACTTTCAGAAAGATCCACCTTATCTCTACAGTTGCCTGATTTTTCCAAAGACCCTTTCATTTTGTCTATTCTGCCTTGGAAACCTGCCCATACCTGTGCCCCTACGAAGTGCAGAGACTGCCCCTTGTAAGGCAGGCTCTTCTACAAGTAGCACACATAGGGCACTGAGCTTCAGCTGTATCCTCTATTCCTTGCAGTCACCAGCTACTTACTCCGCTTTAACTGCTCTCTTCTGGCTTTCCCTTTCACGCTGGTGACACTATTGTGACTTTTGGTCTTTGTGCATAAGTCTGAGAACTCACCGAGAGTACACAGACATCTGAGGTTTTTATTTTCTCCACAAGGCTTTATGGCCTTTCCCTCAAAACTCCTGCATCTATACAAGAGTGATTTTTACCTTTTTTTCTTCCTTGTTTTTAGGCCCCCATGTAGATGGAAGTGCAGGAATAAGAGGAAGATATGAATATCTGTGAGTTTAAGGCCAGGGCTTAAACCTTTCTCAGAAAGTAGTATATTTCAATTACAGTTTTGCACCCTGGCCTGTGCAGATGTGCCTCCCAGTCTCACAGTCAAAAGCACAAAAGGGTTAGTGTTAGGAACCTGGAGAACAGAGGTGGACTACCAGCAGTCAGATCAAGGGATGGCCATCACTAAGCACTGTTCATTATTTCCTGCTAGGAAAACTAATGGAGGTCCCAGAGTGATGGCTACATATTATACTGACAGAAAATGCGTCTCAAACACCAAGAACTTTCAAGATATGTATGATCAGCATTGTTTCTGGCTTATATGCAACCAGGCAGCAGAGCTGTACTGCGAAGGGCCTGAGAGTTGTCTCATGATGTACAGGCCTCCAGAAACAGGGGCTCTGATACATGTGCCCTGGACAGGCTTGGATTTACCAGGTAAGTGTGTACCCCATCTTGAGGTTGTCCATGTCCCAGCATGTCCTCCAGGCTGGGCCACACCTGCTCGTGTAGCAGTCACAGCCTCAGGCTCAACCACTGTAAAATAAATTCTGATCAGGATATCTGAGTCACCTCTTGCCAAACCTATGGGGTTTGTTATTCATTGTAGGAATGTGCCATCATCACCAGGATGTATCCCAACCTATATGGCAATAATGACCAGTTCTCCTCTTGAAGATGGTTGTTGCAAGGAAAAAATGAAAAACGGATGCTGTGTCAGTGGTTCCCTACCCTGTTCTTGCAGAAGGTGTGGGTGTTTATCTAGAGGGGGAAGCCCAGGCAAGACTGGCATTGCACTGACTACACCCACAATGCTGGCTGAGCTGGGCAGGCATCAGCTCATGGCCCCACAGTACCACAGTAACCTCTCTGTCTGCAGCAGCTTCATGCAGATCCTCCCTGGGGCTCCTTATTTTTTAAGGGCTAATTTCCCAATACTTACCTGGTACAAAGCTTATGCAAAGAATTACTGTGCAGTCAGAAAAGAGGCATTTCTTAACATGGAAGGACAAAATTCCTATGTTTTTGAGTGCTAGACTGCTGAACAAGACATATCACATCTGTAGGTGAATTGGCTGCTTTTTCCTTTGATATCACATAAATAAAATTAACAAGTAGTTTCTTTGTTCATTCCAAAGACATCTTTTATTTCAGATTTACTACAATGTCAGTACAGAGACAAATTTTGTTATGATGTTCTCCAGCACAAGGTTGAATAATTGAATTGTCAACCAAGAAACTAGCTGAGATCTTTAAAAAATATTTATAAATGTCTAACACAGAAGCATTGTAGTGTTTTCAGTACTCATTTGTTCCCTCTTTAAGGCTTTCAGATCATTCAAATTGAGACAGACATTATTATTTTAAAGGATGTTTCTAATATGTTATTATATTATCTCTACAGAAACTGAACATTCATCAGTCCAGGCAAGGTTCTTAGCTTTTGGAACCACAGATATTTATGTATTATGCATTCCTATCAATCACAGCAGAGGTATCTGCATTTTTCTTTTTAAAAGAAAACAGGTACACACATGTCCTTTATTATTCTCTCGTCTTTTGATGCTTCTTCTCATGTACAGTAACTGCTACTTCTATATCTTAACAACTGGTATTTTTAAGTGTTAAAAACCACTCTGCCTTGTCTGGGCTAGAAATTAGAGCCAAATTTTCCAGACATCAGAAAACAAGGTACTATAGCAACTTCCTTCAATACAGAATTGCAAACACAAATCCAAAGCCAGGTGGAGATGGAGATTGAAAAGTTTCACAAGGGATTTGGTAAAGTATTGTTGATTGCAAGAGCACCCAGCAGGACACAGAGGTGCAGGAAACCTCCTCCAATTATACAGTCATTATATGTATCGCTATATGTGGTCTTGCGACGGCTCCTTAGTCCTACCTTCATCCTGGGGGTTGTGCCTCCACTGCACAGTGCTCCTCTGTGGAGAAAGGATGATGGTGTGGACGTGACTCTCTGCGTGCAGACCTCAGGAGAAATCAAAGGCAGCCCCACACCTTCAGAGCAGCCCCGGTGCTGCCATGCCCTTGTGCACGTCCAGCCTCCTCCTGTGTCACACAGTGGGGCCGCGCACCTGCCCCGCGCTCCCCGGGCAGCCCCGCTGGCTGCAAAGCGCTCTTTGGAGCCGCTGCGTGTTCTCCACAAACAGCCTTAATTAGTGACAGACTACCGCTGATAATCAGTAACGACAGCTCAAGTAATACCCAGCTATAACAGTGCAATAAATGGAAATCAAAATCTTTCATATTAGGTCAATTAAGCTGTAAGTAATAAGAGTCTCTTAAGCCATCAGAGTGGCATTTTAAATAGATTACTGAGACTTTAAAAATTACTTGATGTGGGCTTTATCTTCCGACACGGTGCATTCTCAAATCTTTGCACTCCTTGCAAAAGTGCTGCCAAACCTGCTTACTATCAACACAAGCAGCCCGATCTAAGTCAGTAGTAAACAGAAGGCTCAGCAGCAGCATTGAGTACAGCAGGCTGTGGGACTGAACAAACAGGGGAATGAACAACAGCCTCGGAGCAAAGAATTCCAGGAGTGATACCAAAATAGCATAAACAAACAGGAAATAATCTGCAATTGAAAAGTGAGTGAACAACTGACCTACATCCTAAAACAAATAACAAGTCTTTTCTTTCTAATTAATTAGTCATGAGGCTTTCTACTGAATTTTCTCATGCCAAATCTCTGGCTTACACCTAAACACATTATACAATAAGATCTTTTCTATCTTGAACACCTTTTTTTTTTTTTCCTAAAAGAGCGGGTTTTATTGCTTTTGAGTAGATAAGAGATGCAGTTTCACCCCTAGACAGTAAAACTAAAATATCAGCATAATCCTTCTTAATGCTTTCTTTTCTACTTTAGCTGTGTAATCGTTTCCAAAAATATCTGTATGACTAGGGATCCAAGTGAGCTCAACAACAGCTCCAATCGATTTCAGTTGTTCACACAGCTGTATGACTTAAGAATATATCCTTTATCCTTTTTTGAATTGCTAACAGAGTCCCAGTAAAATCCTGTAGGATTTTATCTGTTGGTGTGAAACTGACTTCTGATTAATATTAACCTGCCAGTTTAAAGCTGGGATAATACAATTACCTAGAGCTAGATTTTGCAGCCCTACTTACACTCAAGAATACCAAAAAATGAGGAAACATTGAGTAACTCACAGGGGGAAAAAAAATCCAACCAGTGTGATGAGTAGATACATGTATTAGTGTTTCCAAATTCCACAGCTGAAATCAATGGGAACTTTTATGGGAGCCTCTAGAAAATCTGCATCCTTGGCCAAAATTAAAAGATAAGTACCATCCAGCACATTATTAATGTTAATATATCATATCCATGTAATTAAAATTAAATACAATTGGTACACTGTAATTTTTAGAATATTAAAGCATAGATGAAGGGGAGGAGCAATTTTGACTGACAGGTTACTGATTCATGTGATTTTAACTATACCAACATATATCAAAGTTTTAAGTCATCAGAGCTAACAGGTGCAATTAAAACACCGGGAGCCAAAAGGCTTAGCTTTCTATTTGTCATAGAAAAGGTAAATAATTTTTTCATTTAAGGTGTTGCTTGAATCTGAAGTGTACATTGTGTTGGGTTGCACATCTGACCTCTCACAAGAAGAAAGTGAGGTGTTCCCAGCTGCCATGCTGATGAGAACCATCAGGCTCCCAGAGCAATAGAAGGCCAGAAGGAAAGCATGTTGCTAAGTCATACCAAGGAAACAGTGACTAGACACTTTCTGTAATTAATTGCATAGATGATCAAAAGAAAAGGCAGCTATTACCAACACTTCACTTTAACTATGAAATAGCTATAAATTTTTTTCCTTACCTTAGGTTTAGCTGTTTGGTTTGATTGGAGTCAAGTGTTTGTCACACCCTGAAAGCACTGCCAAAAGTGGCTGTTGGGTTAGATATTTTCATTGCTCTGAGGTGGTCTGCCTTGGTTGCTGGGAAAAAAACAGATTTTACAACAGTGTTCTACACTACTTAGACCATAGCAGGCTTCTACATTGTCTTCTTTCAACTTTCTCCAATCTATTCACGCGATTTTCAAAGTACTTCATCCTGTTTTGCCAAGTGATCCATCACTGATGACTCCCTCTCAAAGAGTTTTCTGGGAAGTGTTTGATAGCAGAGTTGTCTACAACATGAAATTATATATTAGCAGCACAAACCCTCTGTAAGTGAAGAAAATTCTGCTGTATGATGCATTTTTTATATCTTTACAGAAAATATCACTCCTGGCAGTTCCTGGTTTTCCTACTATAGATCTACCATAGGGTTACCTACACCTACACAAATTCTCTCAAGGTATTTTCAGTGAGTCTGCAGGACCATATCCTAGTTTCATGGGCCATCCACATTCCCTCCTTTGTATTTATATTTGGTTTTATGTTCACAGTGTGCTTTCTTTTGAGGACAGTACTGGTTTTACCTCAGTGACACTGCTATCTCACACACTTGCAGTTCCACTGCTGGCCTGTATCTCTGTATATGTTTTCTGCCTGTTTGCAATAGAACACTACTTCTGGTGAGAGTGAGAGACCTGCTCAATCTGACAAGCATTCCCTGAGTTGGCAATACAATTTGTATGTAAATTTCCAATCCAATTATATTTTCATGACCAACGTGCAAGATTTTTAGGTAGATTATTAAAATTTTTATTCTGTGATGACTATATATATATATAAATATATATTATAAAACAGGTTTCAGACAAATAGTTATAATAAAATTACCAACATACCCTTTTGTGCATCCATTTGTAATTATTCAGATACACATTTTTCAGTTTATAATGGACCATTGCAAAAACTAATTATTTAATAATATGTAACAAGTTTGGGTTTTCATCTTTAGTTCAATCACTGTCACTTAAAAGGCACATCTCTTCTGTGTCCTACATCTGAGCATGCTTCAAATGAATATTTTTTTGTGATGATCAATGTTAACAACTTTCTGTGATGAACTTGCATTCAACAACTACCTCTTTATTGAACTTTTGCTGTTGTAACTGGATAATTTCTGCTTAGGTTATTTAACTTTCCACCCTTGTTTTTCCCAATTACTGCTAAAATAGGCAGAAAAAAAACCCTTTAGAGAAAAGATCTTTCAACATTATTTCCTAGTGGCATTTGTAAAACAAGTCCACATAATGCAATTCTATGTCAACATGACATAAGTGGGCATCAGATAAGTGTATGCCTGAGTATAGGACTGAAACGTAACAATAAATCAGATCTGTCCAAAAGTTGCTATAAATTTAATTTTAAAAAAATAATCACAGTATTGTCATTACAGGATAGAAATTACATTCTATAACACAAAAACAGTAATTAGGAGGTTAGTGACCACACAGCATATAAAAGATTGAAGTACCAAGCCCTTTGTCCTTTTTAAAAGAAGTATGAGTACAGTCATAGTCATTGAATTCCTTTTTCTTTGTTAATTTTATAGTCCTGGATCTTACTAAAAAAGTTAATTTTAGATGAGAAACAGAACATAAAAATCTATACAGGAACTGCATATTCTTCTATTTATTACAAAAAAATATATTGATTATATGCAGTTCTGATTATTTGAGATGGAATTTAAGAAACCAATTAAATACAACCTCTCTTCTTGACGTGAGAATATTACATTAACCATCATGGTAGAAGTAATTTAACATTTAATGATTTTTTTCTGTCCTAGAGATGTTTTGAGAATTATTCCTAGTGTCAAACAGAAATAAATCCTGTAAACTGGCTATAATAAACCAACAGGAGTTTCCACTATGTCTGCAACATTTAGCTGGGACAGTTACTTTCCTTTCTGGCAGATGCTTTATGATTCATGCCATTTAGTACAGCAGAGTTTTACTGTGAGGCACTACTGCATGCTGCAGGAAAGGTCACAATATGCACCTGGAGGGTAGAAAGCCACCCGAGGATTCTGTGACAGTGCTCTTAGCTCACAGCTCTGTAGCAGACGGTTTTCACTGCCATGAAGAAAGTTTGGAAGTGCTCCCTCACCCAGCACAGAACCAGACAAGCAGGGGATGTGCAAATGTCTGTCCAGGCTATTGCCACTGTCTTCTCCGTCCCTGCTCTCCCCTAAATGCTCTCCCCTAAACCCCTGCAAAGGAAGCTGCACAAGTCCTGGGAAGGAACACGAATTTTTGGAAGCAGTTACAAAAGCACCGTCAGTATAGTTAATTGCTTTCTTTTGCACTTGATTCAAACAACACTTCTGTACAGGAGCCAAGGAAAAGTCAGTGTTGACAGAGAATTGTTTTGTGGTCCACCAGAGAATGTTCCCTTTTCCCCATTCGAATCTTGACCTTCTCCCTCCCCAGGGCAGGCACTGAACAAGCCTGAGGCCAAACTGGGACACAAAGCTCCAGCCTAGAAGGAATTCTGTCCTGTAAAGCAGGTTGCCTGAAATCCTCCTTGTGCCCTCATTTCCGTGACATGTGTATTCACTTTTTTCATGCGTCAGGCAGACCAGGTTTTGCAGAAGAGATAAGCTGCAGACCTCAGTAGGATTTAGGCATGAAAATGAACCTGCTTTTATGCAAGTTCTTTTTAACATTTTCTTTCCACATAGCAGATTTTACATTGAATGTGGCTGGACTGACAGTATGTTGTATAACTCAGAAATGACCATCAGTTCTTAGACAATACTAACTAACCCAGAACACAGGAACCCTGCCCCTCCAGGAGTCTTCATTTTGGGTCCCACCTTGTGAGGCTGATGAGACCCATGCTCAAGATTTCGTTGCTTGGTTCCACAGGGCAGAGCTGTGCAGCCCAACAAGCAGGGCATTGCCATTGCTAATAGGAGCCCACAAACTTTGTACTACGCCTGGAAAGCCTTGGAGCTAAGACATGTTAGGATGACTTGTTTGTATTATCTTGGACTGCCTGAACATTTCTTTTAGCTAGGTGAACTGTAACAAAAATTTTTTTGGCTGCCAGGTGAATATTACCTAATTTGTTTAAGTTTTAGCTTAGATTTGTAGGTTTGTGTATTATAATGCATATGTTATAATACTTCTGCAATTTCTGTATATAATAGATAGTAGAGGAGCAGTAGCTACTTTGTGTAGAGCAGCTATGACCTGGAATAAAACTAGTGTAGAGGATTATACAAGTAACGGGTTTCAGGAGAGGTTCTGTAAGTGTGCAGAGAGGATGGAACCAGACATTCCTGGGCTATAAACAAATTACTAGTGATTAACTACTGCTCATTAAGCTCTTGGGATGCCATAAAACTTGCTTTAAAGATAACAAAGAGAACAAAGAACAAATATCTGGCATGAGTAATTAAAACATACTATATATAGTATATTTAGATATAAAGTGGAATTGCGGACCAATGAAGAAAGAGTAACGTGCAGTACGTGCTAAGAAACATATAAAAAGAACCCCACACTGATCCCAGAGTGAGATGGAAGAAACCCTCAGCAGCACCCTACTTCTTCCAGTGGAGAACTCGGGACACTAACAACTCACCATAGCCCTCTCCCCTGCTTCTTGAGGACCAACAGAAGGGTGAGCATAACACTGGAGAAAGGGGTAGAGCTGAGCAAATTTGTTTGTACTAGTATCAGTTGCATCATGACTGGGAGTGAGCTATAAGAATTGGAAAATTTGAAGTGTTGGTTTTCTCAAAATGGGACTAACAATAATGCTTTGAATAGACTGCTAATGCCTTAATTCTTGCATTGATATGTAAGATTTCATTTTTCAACCCATATAAATTTCATGGGAGGGAGAGGGCTGTTGTATTTTGTACCCATAATTTTCAGTTGTAATTGTGGATGCAAAGCAAAAAGAAACTAAGAAAGTTATTATTCCCTGGAGCATAAGGTCTACATGATGACAAAAAGTACTGAGTGCATGAGACAGAAGTTGAAGTATGAGTTAGTACTAAACCAAGCATATTATCTACAAGAAACAGAGATTTCAGAGAGACAGTTCAATTGTGTCGATTGCTTAGAAGAATAAATAAAGCCTTTTTGGTTTAGAGAAGGTGAACACTTTTTATTCTGACAACTCTGTTTTCCCATTAGTAGCTTCCCAAGGCATTGCCATCAGATTGTTGACAGAAATGTGGTTTTGTAAGTATTAATTTCTAGAGGGGGTTGCTCTGTCCCTTAGGCCATAATTTTTGTCACAATAGAATCAGCTTTTTACATTGCTAAAATTAGTCTTTCAGCTAACTTTGCTAGCAGAAATATGACAAATGCTTCTGAAAATTCTTATTAAGCAAATTTCATGGAGATATTTATTGTAATTTCTTGACATTCTTTAAAAAAATGCAAAACAGAATATTTCTCTGAGGTATAGGACACATTTAAACAACGGCTCACAGAAACAACAGGATGTAGATGAGAATGGTCAAGGTGACAATAGCTTTACTGTATCACGTTGGTGTTTCCAGTCCCATTACTAGCATCTAATACAATCTACCTGGATCTTCTGCCTGTTTGCTTTTTGATTTTTCTGAATAACAAAGTAGACTGGGGGAATGGAGGAATGAAGACCCAATAAAACCAGGTAGAAATTGTTCTATTGTTCATATAAAGTCTTTCAGTTGTCAGCATATTTTTCTGTCCATATTCACCTGACTGTGAAAAACTACTTGTGAAACCTGAAAGTCCACATCTGTACTTGTTCTGGGAGACCTCTCATTCCCACTTCATTGAGTTAGCTGTAAACACTACTTTCACAAAAAATAATCCTTATGTGGCTGGGGTAGTGTCTGACAAAGAAACCAGACAAAAGCTCACCGCTCGTAATAAGCACACTTTAAAAGAAGTTGAAGGGACAGGGAATCTAGAAGAAAGAGAAGAGGAACAGAGAGAGCATGGTGAGTGCTCTGAGGGCAGTTATAGGACAGTGTGAAGAGAAGAGACTTTGAGAATACAACATTTGTTGTGCCATGATCAAAAGCAAAACCTTTGGGAAGGATTATGTAGTTGATAACAGTATTTATATTGTATTATATATATATAATATTATATTATTATATTATATTATAACAATAATTTCTGAAGAACTCAAACTCATCCTGCACCTTCCACTGTTCAAATAATTTCCTCTTTTGTCTTCTGCTTGGTGGCCAAGCATAGTAATGATGGCAAGTAATACAAGCACTCAAAATCCCTGAATAAAAGAACTAAGAAGTCTGAGAGATCTGATAGCGCTACAGATATTCAAGTCCTCTATGTCATTGACAGGCTGGCACCAGAAGTCATTTACTCACTTAAGTAGCCTATTCATCTTCATGTCCCCTACTTATTGCTCTCTGTCACAATGCAGTACAAAGTCTTTTTCTCTGACTAATTACAATATCATAAATGCATCGCTGGAAAAGAAGTTCTACCCTTTTTAGGGGAGCATAGCTACAAAGATATCAAAATTACTTCTCCTAGGCTGAATGTTAGCTTTTATTTCTGTCTGTGTCTGCTGCTTCTTGCTCACGTTATAATGAAGTTCCTGTTTTCAAAAAGAAAACAAAGAAAAAGGAAAACAAAAACATATACTGTATGCCAACTAGCCTGGAAGAAAAATTATGCTTTACAAGCCCTTCCTGTGCTGGATACCAAGGAATATCTACTAAGAAGTCTGTCCAGAAAATTTATTTTTACAAGGTGTCAGGAAGCATTAAAGCAGGACACAAATACCGTGCACATGCAGTCAGAACTAGTCAGATGGGGGAACTGAGCAGAGCTCAGCGGAAGAGATTTAAAGTAATATGGTAGTATTCTCTGGAATAAGTGGAGAGCATGAACATGAAGAGGTAGTGTGGCTCAACTGATATGTAGTAATTCCTTCAGCTGCTGCGACTTGGTCTCTGTTTGAGTATTTTCACAGTAGGGGTGATTCTGTCAGCTATTGAACTCAGTAAAAAGTCTGGCTATGCCAGTGGGGTCATTATCTAGCTGCTGGAGTGAGTTGCACAAAATGCATTTGGGGCTCTTATATTCTTTCTGAATCCATAAAATTGACTGGTTGATCTTTCTACATTTTCTGCTATTAGGGTTTATATTTCTCCTCGTGGCTCATTTTTTAATTAGCTAGACAGTAGCTGTAATGACACTACATAAATAGGATACAATAATCTGGTATGGTTATGGGCAGAAGTTCTATAGCTTATTTTCTCTCTCACAAACAGTTCTAAATTTCCAAATATGGTTGCATCCCAAATGTGGGGAAAGGATACAATGGTTTGGGGTTTTTTTGAATGAAATTTAGAAAACAGTTTCAGTTGAAAGATCTACAACATTTTTCAGGTTTATAAACATCCAGAAGAGATAAACATCTTTCCAGAATACATAAAGTACCTCTCATTAACCTCCTCTAAACGTGACAGGTCAGCATCATGGAATGGAAGCAACTTCAGCGAGAAGTATGAAGCACAAAAAATTCACATCCCAAATTTATGAGTGTTTGTAAATTCTTCTAAAATAAAGCACTAGATGTAATGGAATGACTTATGGGACACACATGGCTTGTACACCATAAGGATGTATTCAATATGGCCTAGACAGATTTCAGTTCAAAGGCATTATGGTCTGTAAATAAATATTTCTTAAAGTCACTTTTTTTCCTAGACTTGTTTTGAAATTGAATTGGACATTAAGACACAATCTAAAATAGAGCACCCATTCCTGGGAGCTTCAGACTATGGTGTTTCCAGTTGTTAGGACACTCTACAGAAATAAAGCACTCCCAGTATGACACCATTACTTTTGTACAATGTTCATACGTCCCCACAGTCCAAGGAAAAGTACACCTTTCCAAATACAAAATAGGTAGTCAGAAGCTCAGAATCTAGGTTTTGCTGTGGGCCATTGACTGAAATATTTCAGCGTCCTAGTTCTTTTTTCACTCTACCTGAATGTTCTTTATAGAATACTTCAGTAGCGAGTATTTTGCCTTCCATCTCACACACAATCACAGTATAGTTTATCTGTGAAATACTAGGAAATTATAATCCTGCATATTTCTCTATATCAGACAATAACCATCTTGGGGGATATTTTCGCCTCCTGACAGGCACTCTCATCAGCAGAGCATGTTCCCAAAAACTAAGTGATCAATAGTGTCACATTTTTGTTGTAATTTAAGGAAATACTAATTGGAAACAAAGAAACAAGTTTGAATGCAACAGGAATCCAGAGCAGCCTTCCCAAATGCACACACAGGATCTCCTGTCACAGGGTAACTTTATCTGCTGGAACAGCAAGGAAGACTGATACTGAATGGTGTTATCATCTCAGTAATGGAAGCATCACTCTGTGAATCCTCACTTAAAAACAAAAATGGCAGGTAGCCAAAAGCCAGAAAATAACACTAAGAATGTAAAAGCTTACACAGTTACATTTTTGCATCTCCTACTGACACTATTACAAGTAAAGGTCCCTCTAGGATCATCTTTACTGATCTCCACACGTGTGTTGAAAATTAATGAGACACAATGAAAACCTGAGACAGCTCACACATATTTGAGTGTAGTTTCTTTGAAAATACTAACTATGGAGGGGAGAGTCCAAGAGAGAATTTGGCTTTGGCCAAGCCAGGAACACCAAATGGAAAGATGTTTCAGCCATTACTGGATTTCAGTAATTATTGTCTCCTCTGAAAATTCACCTGTTCCCTAGCTTTGAACATCTGATCACACCACAGCTCATCACTGTATGTATGTTTACGGCTTGTGTTTTCACTTGCTGAGTACCTTAAGAAATGCTGTTTATCTTGGTCTGCAACTTTAAGCAACCTGTGTTGCTCACCTGCCTCAGTGCTTCCCTCACTCTTTACAGATAAATCACTTTGCAAGAAAGAAAACTAAAGCTGTCAAAAGTTCTGTAGCTTATGTTCAGTAACAGCCTGGATTTTCCCACCGTCTAGAAATTGACAGCAAATGCCATCAAACAGCTTCAGCCTGAGCACATGAAGCAAGAGAAACATCACAGAAAATAGTGTCCAGCAAAGTTCAAGGAAGTTTGTTGATGTTATTTGAAAGGAAAATATGATCTAATTTGTCTCCTAAGCAACCCTTTTTGTTTTTAATTAAGTTTCAATGAAGTTATGCTGAATTGTTTCTAATCAATGATGAAGCCATTGTACGGGAAACCCATGGATTTAAGAGTGACATCTGTATCTGTGATATGAAGAGTGATTTTGTGTCTTGGTTCTGGGAAAGCTGATGTCAAGTCAGCTACCCCTAAACACTAAGGACTCAATACTTTCACTCACAAGAAACTATGCTTTGTGCAGAAATCCCATGATAGGGGTGAAGAATATAAGACAAAGCTTATGTTTAAATCATGCTACTGCATGCCCTGCTTTCAGGTAGAAATCCATCTTACTCTGGCATCACTGAGATTTGGGCTAACTAGTGTGCTTGATGGTGTTTTGTCATCTTGAATGCATAAATCCTCAAATACCTGAAAAATCCTGAATACCTGTGCAAACTTGGACCTCAGAATAAGCCTCCAGCACAAGATCTGGTTTATTATGCCCTCTATCCATGAAAGTTGCACTAACAAAGACAGGCTTTACAACTTTTGTTTCTAATGCTAAAACTTCAAGGTACATTCCCATGACTATACCTTCCCTGCTAAGGAAAACATAAAAACAAGTATATTTCACACAGTGATATAACAGAGGGATACAGATGTTTACCAACAGCCTTGAGGCTGCATTTATCAGTAAATTTCCATCAGCCTTTGAGGTGCCCTGTGGTGTCCTGTGGGTGTGCTAACTCTCCTGGGGTACCAGGACTGCTTCTCTCATGGGCTTCTCTCTGTGTGTCCTGGGTCTCCCTGGTCTCAGGGTGAGTTTGCTGTCTGATGGAAATTTTGCAGCACAAAGTGACAGACTTTGTGCCTCTTCTTCTCTTTCCCTTCTGGGTTTTTTTAGAAGGTTGTCATCTCTTCTTCCACAGTAACTATGAGCCTGGGGAAACAACCTCCTACAAAAAACATGCAGCTTTGTAACAGCATTGCTCTTTTTTTTTTTTTTTTCCTATAAAAAGGAGCACAGGCAAGTGATGATAGGAGACAACAAATGAAACAAAAAAAAAGGAATGGTGAAGTGTGAGAGATGAGAGCTCAAAAATGTATGACAAGGTCCCCAGAGATGGACACAGAGCAGAGCACACGCCTCGCAGCAGGTTGTTGGGAGTTGTCGGGGCGGTTTGCCATCTAGCAGTGGGAGGTAAGCCCTGTGGTGTCAACATCCATTCTCTCGTGCTCCACCTTTCTGGTGGAAGTGATGGACAGAGTGGCCAGAGCCAAGAGAACAACAGCATGCAGGTCCTGTGATTTACTGGACCCCTGAATGGGTGAGGCAAAAATGGAAAGGTGAGAGAAGGAGAGGATCCAGAAGCTGTGAGAAGTACTGGGGGAGCCAGAGGAGGGACTGCAGGGAATTGGCACCTGCATGTGCAAGTGGAGGCTGTGCAGGAGGGGTGCCAAGGAGTTCCTGCTTCTTGGTGGCTTCAGGGGTTCTGGTTGCTTCCCATCCCACGTCTGGGCAAGGTCCTGGGAGACCAGCAGCCCAGTAAAGTCTCCCAAAGGCAGATTACTGCAGGGATCAGTAGAGGGTGGTCACAGAAAAGCCCATGGTGCTTATGGAGGAAAGAGCACATCAGCATTCCCCATGTCAGACTGCCTGCTCCAGGGAGAGTCCTTCCAGGGCCTGAAGGAGGGAAGTCTGGAACCAGCTGTGTGT
This sequence comes from Scytalopus superciliaris, assembly GCA_013400415.1. Classification (NCBI taxonomy): domain Eukaryota; kingdom Metazoa; phylum Chordata; class Aves; order Passeriformes; family Rhinocryptidae; genus Scytalopus; species Scytalopus superciliaris. The sequence goes on from VXBX01005595.1 coordinate 1,711,919, forward strand.
GGAGACCAGTAGTCCTGTCCTTCCTCCTCCAGGGCCAGGAAGACCCAGACTCCAGTCCTTGACCTGTGCAACCCTGACACAAGTAGCCCCATGCACCCAGGCCTGGGGCTCATTCTGTGCTGGGGCTGGTGTTCCTGCCACCGCATCATGCAGCCCTGAAGCACCAGCAGCTCCCAGAACCCCAAATGACATATACACGGGTGCAATTCACCTGTCTCTGTACTTCTGCATGGTATTTTTATTTCTTTTTCCATTGCTTTTTGGACTGAGCAAGGGACAATGGGCAAAATCTCTCTTATAAACAGCACTCCCTGCTTAAGCCCCTGTTTGCAGAACAGCTGCCTATCACCAGGTCTGCTAGGTCAACAAAAACACACTTGACACACACTACAGTCTTCTGGAGTCTTCTGGTCAGGGACCAAAGGTAATAGACAGTAAGACTACCTCAGAAAAAGGAGAATAATGGTTTGGATCACAAACACTCAGAAAGCACAAATAATCATATTCTCTCATGATCCAGGTTTTGATCTGTTTTTCTGTAAACACTTTCACTAGATACCGCCATCACCTTTGCATAGAATACAGCTTATTCTCTTTCTAAACACAGCTGCTCAGCTGAGACTCATGTACAAGAGGTCCCTGGCCTTTTCCTTATCCATTTGAATCTTGACATTATTGGCACATACGTTTTTCCCCTGTAGAGCTTTCAAGTTCACTGCTCTAATGTTTTCAGGCTAAATGATATGAATTGTTTTCTGAAGCATCTCAGCCTCAGTAACTATTGTTGGAATAAGAGTGATGAACAAATATTTCTCTGAACTTGGTTCCATTGTCAAATTCTCAAGAAATCCAGCTTACAATTTCAAGGATATATTAAAGCTGAAAGACACACTTTCTAATTGAAAAATAACAAAAAATAACCATTGGCCAGGCTCTGTGTTTGGTAATTCCTGATGATTTATAATGAGTTTCAAATAGCACTGGCCTTCAGTAAATAAAAATGTACAGTTTTCTTTATTTCCATGACTAAGATTAAATTTTCTTTTTTTTTTCCCCTGGGAGTACACCTAAGTTTTGCTAACTCATAAACCACTACAATCTTTTTTCTTATTATTTTCCACACTGATTAAAAGGACTACATCAACATATGCCCTGAAATCCTCCACGGATGATTTACTTTAGAGTCTGAAATGTCTAATTAATTCCTTCTGTTTCTCATTTTTTTCCAATAATTACATGTGAGATGCTTATGACAGCACTCTCAAGAAACTACATCAGGTATGTATTTCTCTTTACAATTCACCACCCAAATACTGTTGGAGAACACATATTGCTGAATAATTTTTGGTGATGTACTTGGGTTTGTGCCAACTTTTTTTCACATATGTTTTTATTTGTGTTACATGGTATTTACAGTGTTGTTTGTCCAGCTTCAATCCAGAAGCAAGCTTTCTTTTCATGGCTGCTTTGAGCCAGTATTTTTCATTAAATCTAAATGTCATCTGTATAAATCTTACTCACCTGAAAGGCATGAAAAATGTATCACATTTTGCCTCAGGTGCCAAATGCAGCCTAAATAGACATCTGAGAAAACAGTGCAACTCAAAAAGGTTTCAGAAAGTTCAAAAAAAATCCTTTTATTTTTGCTAATATGAACACCTGCCAGGAGCCTCATCATGCATGAGGGACAGAGGTATTTGTCACTATCCATATCTCCCCTCAGTAGTGTAACAGACCTGTTTTGTTTCTTCAGGTCTACCAATGGATAAAAAAGGAGTTTCAGTCATCTTTTCTATAACTACAAGAACTATTCTGTCTGTTCTTCCAGTCATTCCAGAAAAATGAGCATATCCAGCTCCTCTTTAAACCATGGCCTTTCAATGTGAAGAGATGCCATAGGTGTGGGAATTGTTGGACAATTCAGTACTTTTCTGCAGTTTTTTTAGTATTCATAAGGTATTGATCCACTGGAAAAAAATGGCTTCAAATTATTTTCAGGGGGGGGGGGGGCTTACTCCTTTTCTAAAGTATCTAAATGCTTAGATCACCCTGATGCACCAAATTGCATAGCACTTGCCCTTTTCTCCATCTATTATAAATTTGTACATTTATTTCTCATATGTCTTCTGTAGGCTTATCCTTGTGGTTTTAAACTCTGCCAATAAACTATCTTCCTTTCCATGCCCTTTAAATTGTAATAACTCAACTTTTTGCAGCATCACCTGCAATTGAATACTACACTGTTTATGCCCAGACAGATCCACTGCCTCAGTGGCCTTTGCTCCTGCAAGACATTCTGAGCCAGGTCATACGCTTGGCACAGTCCCTGTGCCCCTTCTGAATCTTCCAAGCTGTTCCAAAATGATATCACTTTTTTCTGTTCCTGGATCTTTTCCCGTTGTTCAGGCATCACACTGGCTTGTGCTCTTTCGCACAGTGTAGAAGTGACACAGGCAGTTCCTGTACTCAAAAATGTGACCTAATCTCTTCTCTAGAACTCAAGCTCTCAAATACACTTTCTTCAGTCCCAGTACAGTCACAGGCTGTTTTGAATGAAACTTCTTGACCGGTCTTTTTAGAAATTACCTCTATCTTTTATGTTTTCTCTGACTTTTACTTCTTAGTGTGTTTTCCTAATTAGTTTCAAGTAAGTCTCCCAAAGGCAAGATTGTGTAAAAGTAATTTTCTTTTACTTTTCCCCCTCTTTAATGGCAGACATTGATTGCAAGTCTAGAGTGTCACATTATTTAAATCCCCTTCAATTCACTTTTGAAACTTATAAAATACCAGTGCTAGTAGGACTATATAAGACCCTTTCTCTTATATGGACTATGATCAGTCCAATGAACTCTTCATGCTCAAGTAATCTGTTTTGAATTATGTCCCATTCCAAACAGATATGTAACATCAAAAAATATGCATCCTCACAGCTGGTTATCCCTTAAAGACTCATTTCTCAGTACATATCCATGTCAGACTCGGGCTCCACAGGACAGCTGTAGCTACCAAGAATATCTAGAGATGCTCAGAGTTCAGGTACTTTCAACCATCCCTATTCCAAATTCCATTCTTTCCATTGTGACATTCTTACTGTCCCTACCCACAGGTAGAACAGCACAGGAGAGCCGTGACACAAAAAAAGCAGCTCTCCTTCCAGGCAAGCATTTGCTGTTGTGCTTCTACAACATTCTTGGCTTCTGCAATTGTCGGGTTAGTCTTCCAAGAGTAGGGAAAGGCAGCCAAGCTTTAAGTCTGGCTGGTAGCCAAGGAGCAAGTCAGTGCCAGCATGGCAAAAGCAACCACAGCTTCACCTCAGCTGTAAATACAAGGGCTGGGACTTTCCCTGAGACTTTGACGGGAAGTTCTTTCAACTTGCTCAGACAGAAAAGGCTTGCAACATCCCCTCATCAATTCCCCCCCTGTGCGCTCACCCTGGCTTCCAGTAGATAAATAGCGGATGGGCTGGCATGGTTTCTGCACTCTGCTGCAGGCAATAGGACCTCTCTCCAGCTCTTGAAGTTTCTCTTGGTCCAGCACATACAGCATCTCACCGTCTGGGAAAGCACTGGCTTGTTTAGGGGAACTGCATCAGGTTGAGTGCACAGGTGAGTTTTACACAGATGAAAACACAGGTTTCTCTCATTTCTGCAGGTGGGACTGGGGGAAAAAATGGCTAAACTGTCAATCTGAGAAGCTTAGGTGGACCTGAACTTAAATTTCTAAGTGTCCTGATGAAATTTTACCCCAGTGTTTCTCCCTGCTAGACAAAAAGTATAGAGCCAGGCCATGTCTGCTGGTGTTTTATGGACATTATACGACCTATTTGTAACTAAGAGCTGATGTAAGGAAGCACTGAGACATAGGAAACTTTTTTTTCTGTAAAGTTAGGGCAAACCAGAACTTCAGATTTGTCAGTTAGTAATCAGAGAGCTTACATAGCAGATAACAAGTTTATTTAATCTTCCAGAGATGTTTTCTATAGTTAAAGAAGTGAAGAAAGCTTCTACAAATAAGGGTTGGTCAGCGGGCTTTAAATGATGGCTGTAGAAAGTGGATTTTCTTTCCTAAGCCAGAGCCAAAATATTGGTTTGAATTCTAGTAGCAAAAGTACGGTGTTGATTTGCCCCAAATTATAATTTATCACTAATAAAAGTTGGAACTAATGATTCCTTTCACTTCTAGAGATGCATATATGGATTTCAAGTTTTCTCTTCCCATTCAAGCAGCATACTATTTTTAATTTTGTTGAATATTTTATAAGTAAGGGGCTTCAATGCTGCAGAAAGAAATGGATTTTTTCTTAAATATTGTCTTATACTAGCTCCACATTATTAATTCAGAGAACATTTGCAGCTGTCAGAAGTGTTCTTCAGCTTTGATATAGGAAAATTTCATATCCCCTTTAAATCTGCAACACAGACAAAAGGCTAATTTTTTCAAGTCTGTTGAGACTTCATAAAATGATGCAATTAGTGGAAGATGTAAATTCTTTTTTAGAGGTGGCCTTTCTGAAGCTCCTAGATTTGTTAATAGCAATGATTTAGACTAGCAAGAAGTAGAACTGTAACTGCATACCAAAATATTGCAATAGTCATTGGGAAATCAAGCATGTCTGTACTTTCTTCCTCCATACTGGAATATTCTTATGCAAACATATTAAGCACTTTTCATATTTGCACAGTTTTAGGCAGATGTCATGTTTTTAAGTTACTTCTATTAGATACAGGCAGAAATTATAACCAGATAAGGGGGCTACATTGTGTTGAGAAATCATTAACAAAGTGTGTAGCCTACATTAGTGGTTTATTTCCGTGCAGAAGCTCACTTAGGGAATGATTCTGCTGCCCCCCGCCACATACCATACCATGTTTCACATCACAGAGCAGCTGGGGACATGCACTCTGGGCTGCTCATGGGGGAAACAAAACAATCTCACAGCTAATTGCAATTTAGCTCATAGGACCGGAGCAGAGCTAGTCCAAAGAGAAAACCCCATCAGCAGGGTGTTGGGTGCTCGGGTTCCTCCCTACAAACCCAATCCCTCAGAAATACAGACAGCAATTGAGGCTTTCAGGGAGGGTAATTAATATCTACATATTCTAAAGCCTCTTTCACTGCTTCCCAGTCTATTTTTATTAAAACCTGTTTGTTCAGTAACTTCAATATTTGAGCCAACCATTTATCCCATTCTGATTTTAGTTGCTGTGCTAGCAGAGTGGAACTGCAACATTTCCAACATTTTTTTTTTTTTTTTTGTGGGACACTTTAGAGATGTTGGCATTTTGACTTCATTTTTATTCTGTTTAGATTTTAATGTATATTGACTTTGGGGTTTGAAAGCTGGGTTTTGTGAAGAAAAGGTAGGTAAAGGTATTTAAATGTCACATTTACATGCTTATTGCAGTCCAAATGTGGGGATCTTTTTGTCCCTGCATGCTCTAAAGCAGAAAACTGGGGTGTTTTTTCCTCTTTTGACGTCACTGTTTAGAATGACATAATCTCTTCTTCTTCAAAATTTCTCCAACACATACTCCTTTTAGTGAGAGCACTGCCAATGAAATAGTCAATAAATTCACTTACTTGGTGTTGTAGGCAGGGCTGTAAGAAATGGATGCACTCTCAAATGTCCTCGTGAGCCCTTCTTGGGCTGCCGACAGCAGCTCTCTCCTACCTGTTTGGGAGGGGCACTCGGGATGTAGCAGGCAGTGCGTGGCAGCTCAGGTAAGCACTGGTTATATCGAGGAGGAGTGGGAATAGCTGCTAGCAAAAGCATGAATTAGGGGACTGACAAAGCTCCTTCCCGCTTCCATGATAACTACTGGGTATAGCCCTGGACATACAATTGTAAAGGTGATTTTAAGTTTGGGTTTTCTACTTGACTAAATTGGTGAGGTGACCTTTTTCCTGGTGGGATTACCAGAGAAATGCTCTAACTTTCGTGGTGGCAGTATACTGGAGACACAGATTCAGGCTACCTGGCTTGGGACTGCTCTTCTTATGCTTGGCTGAGCTGCCTTATGCATTACACTGGCAGAGTGACACACGTCACCCTGGGTCAGGAGAAAGGTTAGATCTAACTTTGCACTGGGAGATGCAGTTCCCATGACTTGCTTAGGAAAACACGAGGTTAGGATTAAATCAGGTGTGAGGACAGGTTCTTACTTCTGCATGATTTCATTTCATGTGCTTTTCCCAAGTGGAACACCAGGACAAATCAGAATGTGCAGAAAAACTATTTTCATAAACAGCATGCTATCCCTAAAAAATAAGAATATTAGTAAATTTCAATTGAATCCTACAACCTGAACTGCACCAGAGCTGCACATAACTTGGCACTTCAAAGGTGCTTAATTATAATAATCTGCTACAAACTGCTTGATCAATAGTGAAATGGCTCAGCCACCCAATTCAGATAAGTTACACCTGAGGAGTTACACCTCAGCACCTGAGGACTGGGATCAAAGTGTTTTTACTGCTGCCTGTCACCAATCCTTTAGTGATACTAACTATATGAGCAAGTTTCTAGAGGCATCTAAATAAACAAGCCTTAAGAGCTAAGAAATGTAGTGGAATGGCTGATTGCCAAAGAGCAAAACACTTTCTGGCATCATTAGAGCACACAAACGTTTGACAAAGGATTTCTCTGGGTGGTCCCACACTACGATTACTGTGAGAGCAGGAAATGTGTAAAAAGACATGAGTACTCACAACAAGTGGATAATTATGCAATAATTGTAATAGCATAAAATAGCAATGCAATAAAAAACAAGGGGTTTATTCAGAAAACTCACTCCCTCATTTTTTATTGCTTTTCCTTGCTGGAGATGTAAGAGAGGGTCACCCTGCAGGAGGGAATTACTTTGTCCAATTAGGCAATTACAAAAGCAGCATGACACTTTGTTTTGTACCTCCTGGCACCTTCTTCTTTGCTCTTCAGCTAAGTTTAGTAAGAACACACAACCTTTTTATTTGTTTCTGCTCCACATCATATTCCGTATATCCATCTTTTTTCCTTTGCTCCTTTCTTGCTTGTTGCATGGTCTTGACATGCAGAACTAAAAGTGTGACTTCTGCCTTGACCCCACATATTTCACAGGGGTAGGAACAAGAGACACACAGTGACTTTGACTGAGACCCAAGAGAAAGCAGAAGACAGAAACAAGGATGACTTCTCTCTGAAGGCAGCACCTTCTGCGTAGGAGTGCACAGGCAGCGAGGATTTGTAAGAGGTCTGGTGTAAGGTTCCCTGTGCCCCTGTGCAGTGGGCCATGGCACAGGATAGCACTGGCTGCCCATGGCTGCACTGCAAGCAGTTTGGTGGCAATGCTGTGCTCCCAGAGCAGCGCCTCTCAGACAGCACCCTGCCAGACAGGTGGCATTTGTACCAACACCTTGGCTGGGAGCCAAGGCAATGACCCACTGCTGTGCACACCCATCCCTGCTTGCTGGGTGAGGGAGTCACCAACAGCAGCTCAGGCATCTGCAAATCCTGGGCTGAACTCACAGGGAGCTTTGGTCAATAAAACCCCCAAACTAGATCGTTCATGCTGCCCTGAACAGCTCTGTACAATTTTTACTAATTCCATTGCTGGGTTTGGGGTGGGTTTATTCTATTTTAAAAACATGTTTCTAAATTTAGGCTTCTCAGCAATTAATTTTCAAAGCCTGTAGCTTAAGGTTATTGCTTAAAGCATCTTGAAATCATTGACTCAGTAATAAGGGGAACTTCTTCCATTTTGAGAAAGAATTAGTTTTTTAAAGATTGCCTGATAAGAATTTTTCCTTGTTGAAAAATACTATGACATTTAAAACTAGGAGGTTTTTTTCTTTTTTATTTTTCTTTTTCTTTTGTCTTTTGTTTTGGTTTTTTGTTTTGTTTTGTTTTGTTTTGTGAGGAATATAATTTCATCTAAAAATATCAGTGTTCATTTTGTCCTGAAGGAAACCAAAAGGAGAAAGTAAAGACATTTAATATACTTCACATTAAGTGAGTAAGGGAGCCAACAAAGTTATCTCCTGTCTTGGATTGTCATTCAATCTTATGTCTTTAAATGCATTTTAGTATACAGGCTAGTGTAAGCAAGAACACAAACTAATGATCCTTCTGTAAAATCTGATTGGCCCCATTCCAGACATGTTGCAAATACATATTAATTTGTTTTGGCAAAACTCCTTCAGATTCATGCTCCGTCTCCTACAACCTTTCATCATGCTCTCACTCCTCAGATTTCTAAGGGCATATGACAGCCAAGAACCCTGTGACTGCACCACAGCAGCCACCTCACCTTTGTTTTTATCGCAGGTGTTATGAAGCAACTGGGCTCTTTTTTTTTTCTCAGTTGTGCAACACCATCCAAAAGGAAGCTAACTGAAAATCAACAATTCATTAGTGTAAATGGGAAGAGAGTCAGGCTTGTCAAGCACTCCTAGAGCTCATAAAAAAATATGTGGCATGAAGTCTTACGGTTTTAGTGTTCTAAAGGTCTGGTTTTAGGTGGTTGTTGGTGTCATGCCAGCTAATTCCAGGCTCAGTGTATGCTACTGATGGGCTGTCAGTAAAACCATCCTGAATAACATCCCCTGCCTCATTCTCCATGACTTTTGACCACAATAACACTGGGTCACAGCTGAAGAGCCATTTCTGACTTGCTTCCTTCTCTGTTGGTGGTACAGACATGCATTTATGTGTGTGTACATCACACATTTTTAGTGTGTCCATTATTTTAGCTTGATTTCAACATGAAGTGAGATTTCTCTGCTCATGCAGAGGTATGTGACTGCCTTATGTTTATGTGTTCCTCAGTCATTTTTTTAGTGAAGATTTCAAACAAATGTACCAGGAGGGCAGAGTGCTCTCTTTTCCATATGTTGCATGAAAAAGGGCATCTGAAGACCCCACAGAAGAGTTCTGAAAAATTAAAGACTGACTTATATACATTTGAGATACCTAAAATCCACTAGAAGAAGCGTTGCAGGAGTCATCGCCCGTGAGTTGAAACAGTTTCAAACAGCTCTTGTAATCAGCCAAGAAACACAAACCCCTAGGAAGCCAGGCTTCATTATTTCTAGTGTTATTTCTCTTTGAGCTAGAGCTATTTGTTAATGTCTCTAAATGGCAGATGCTCGAAAGAATAGCTTCACAGTGAGGGGAGGACACAGCAGGAGTCCAAGAGGTGCCTCTCCATGCACGGTGTATCTGCAAGCATGTCTTTCAGGGTCTCAAGCACATCTCCTGGGCCAACTGGGAGAAACCCAGCACACCTTGCTCTGTAGGCAGGTCTGTCTCTCTTTCTCACACTTGCTCACCTTCAGCTGTTTTAAGAAATATTTTTATTCTTCTTGCAGTTGACTAGACTGGATTAAAGCTTAATACCTACACACCTCAGAACAGTACCACAGCCCTGAAGAGACTGAGGAAATTACTCAAGTTATAGCTGGGCCTTACGTCTTTTTGGGAGCAGCTGGAGGTGGTGAGATTTCCAGCCCTCTCAGTACTTTGCTATGATTTAGACAACATTAAGCACATCTATTTAGGACCATACTTCATCTGTTTGAAGAGTCCCCAGGCAGCTTTAGTGTACTCCTGATAAAAAGTGAAGACGTGGGAAATGCAATGTCCTCCATAGGAGGATTTATTGTCTCAAACAATTATTTTTTATCAGCTTTGTCAAAACTCTGAGCCCAGGATTTTCTGCTGAGAAGAACAGCAGATATTCATTTGCTTGAAAGAAAATTCATTAATAAGTTGCTGAAATACGTTTGTTTCGAGCTCTTCTGCTGTTTTCTTCATGTGTTTAAATACTGGATTAATCATGGGAGAGTAGTTTAGCCACATGCCTTTCAGTTTCAGGTATATGAAGAAAAAGAAAATGCAATTTGTAATTTAGGGCATATTTGGTTCCACAGCTGTCATCTTATGAGAAACAGTATTTGTTATAGAGTGCATTCTTTCTCTTTCTGTGGGAATAGTAAAATGAAATTTTAAGTAAATGAGATTGCCTCAGAGTAGTGCACCTCTTTCCAAGGAGAATTTTTAAATCACATTTCATCTGTTTTCCAAGCTACACCAGGATTAATGTATATTATGCATGTGTGAAAGAGTTCATAAAGTATTCCAAAGCTGTAGTACTACATATGCAAGAAAATAAGTATTAACCTCTCTCTTTTTCTACTATATTTATTCAGCTACTATGTGTAATTTCAGTGTATTAGGGACTTTTTGTCTAATATACACCTTTTGATCATAGATTACAAGACAAAGCAGAAGTCCCTTTAAAAAAAAAAAAACCCACAGCAGTTGTGGATGACTTCTACTTGCCAGTACATGCAATAAACATTTAAAACAATAATGAGAAGTAAGTCTTTTCCTGAAAGAAACTGTTTAACTTCAGGGAACTCAGCAACATGGGAAACTAAAAATTATAAGTGAAAAAACTGCAAATCCAAACAAAAATATGTACTCATTTGATTAAAGTTCACCATGCTCATCCACAGGTATATAGAATTTAAAGGAAATAATAAAAAAGAGGCTTGATATGAAAAAATAAACAAAATACAAATAAATAAATAGAAAAATAAACCTGGCCCTTTCCACTGCCTTTGTCACTCAGTCAAAGGCACTCTTCTTCATTGCCACCAGCATAAGCACATGCCACCAGGATGGTGTCAAAGCACCATAGTTACCAGAAGTGCAGCCCAGCCATGACTGAGAAGGATGTATGTTTATTGGGTAGGGATGGATTAGGTGTACACAGATGCATCAGAGGAGCAAACCTGATTGAACCTGCTTGGTCTGTTCAAAGAGAGATATGAGGAAGGTCTGCAGGACTTGGGGCAAGAGTTTATTTTTACCAGTTCAGGTTTAAATGCCAATGCAAGATCAGCTCAGAGTTGTTCAGCAAGATTAGGACGATTAATCATGTCAAGTCCAACAGCATGCAGGGCATTCTCTCTGTAGTGGTGGTGCGAAACTGTTTTCAAAGTGTTTTGTAAGAGACATGCTCTGAATCTGTTGGTGAAATGAGTTGCCATGTGCTCAGCCCTGCCTGTGTGTTTGAAAAAGGTAAGCAAGTTCTTGAATCCATATAAGGAACTGCATGCTTTCCTGACCAGAGAGATACAGATATATGTGGATTCTGTGTGAGAAAGTTCAGCTCATCCTTGCTATAATGATGAGAGACACAGAAAACAGGAAAAAAAAGAAACCAGAAACTGCCAAATCCTCTCTGTTAGATGAGCAGTGGAGTTACAGTGAGATGCAGGAAGTCATGTCAGCATTTTAAAATGATGCCCTAGTCTGAACCTAAACTGCTCATCCCAGATGTCTCATTTTCACTGTTGTATGAGCAGAGTTAAACACCAAACGTTAGTGAACTTGAGGGAAGAATTAACTTTTTCATGCAGTAAGATACTATTATGTGCAACGAACTAAATTTAATAAGCTCCAAAGGGTCAGTCCAAGTGTCTTTCCATCATTATAGGAAAATAACCCTTTTGAAATCTGGAGAAACAAGGTTTTTCTAGAAAGATGAATGTAGAAAACATTCATACCCATATTCTGCTACACAGAATCACTGGAATATGCAGACAATACTGCTGTCATGGCCTCTGGGTAACTGTGTATGAATTCACACAGATGAATCTACCCCCAGCAAGCGATATAATGAGCAGGATGTATTATGGCAGGACCTTTATTTGCCTCCAGAATGCTGCACTAGAGCAATGGCAAGCTACTCCATAGAGGCCATTCTCATGCCTAGCACTGTTTTCTATTTGCATGACAGATTTTCTGTAACAGAATCCTTGCTGTTACTTACTTCTACAATGTAGAAGCAAAAACATTTAGTTTACATATAAGTAAGACCTTTTACACTTCATTTTTTAAATTTACATTGCTATAATATTTGTTCTTCTTATAATCCTTATGTCCACCTTTGGGATTATGATTCTTACAATGATCTTAAAAAGGAAAAAAAAAAAAAAAGATAAACAGGTCCATGTTGTAAATCTTGGGACTAGACAATACCATAACCTAATTATAAACCAATGGATCAAATTCCTGGCAATGCTTTGGTCATTTCTCTTCTCACAGTCCTTATATCCTGCTTTGTCTTTTAAATTTTCACCCTGAATCAAAAGATAAAAGAATATAATCCCAGTAGAGGATTTTGGAAAATGATAGAGGGGAAAATACAGAGGTTCTGTCACATCTGGGAGTCAGCACAGGCCACCAGCAACATCAAGTACACAAAAATGGTTTTGTCCACATAGCAGAATAATAGGCAGAGTATACTGGATTCTGAAGGTGGAAAGGTGATGTTCCATGGGAAGTGTAATTTGAGAAGAAAATGAAGTCAGGAGATTTGACAGCTGCTTATAGGAACTCTGTTAAAAAGGAGAGACATGAAGATTGCAACACAGAGTAATCTGAAGCAAGAGAGCCATGCAGCTGGAGCTGTCAGTTCTTCTGAAAGTTCAAAATCTAATAACATACATAAAGCAAAATCTATGGACAAGCACAGAATTGTGCTGATATATTGATAAGATTTGAAAAGCCACAGCACAAAAAGAAATATAATTAGCAAGGTACATATAGAATAACAAGATGTTTCCTGTAAAAACATGAACTGTTAAAGAAAAATTGAGGAGAGAATTGATTCACCACTCAACTGAGAGAAAGCTGTTGACTAACAACTCCAAGAAAGTCAACTTTGTAATGCCTATTTGGCTCTTTGTTCATCAAAAAGGTCAACCATGGTAAAAGAGCTGGAAATTCCTGCTAAATGACAGAAGAAAGAGATTAGGCCATGCTTAGGTGAGTTAAATGACCTAAGATCAGCAAGACTGATGGATTTCACCTCACACTGTTCAGGGGATAACTGAAGCATTTCCATAGCTGTAAATAATTGTCTTTAAGAACTGTGTGGAAGAGGTAAATTTTGAAAGACTGAAAAGGCAAGAATAACAACCATCTTTAAATGTAAGAAGAAGAGGTGCAGATTTATGGCCCAATCCATTTAAATACAATTCTCAAACAAATAGAGGATGCAAACAGAACATAAGAAAGAAACAAGCTATAGGCACATGGATTAATCAAGAATGAATCATTCCAAACAAACCTCATTTCCTCTTATAAAAAGATAACAGACATTGGGAATCACAGAGGTGATACAACTTTAAAAGAGCAAAGCTTTTAATATGTTACATGTTAGAAAAAATTTCAAAAGCAAACTAGGAAACTGGAGCTTAGATTAAACTAATGTAAGGTAAAGTTCTCTGGAACTAGCAAAGAAACATTTTTTCAGTCTCTCAGTTAATCCTTCTCAAAGTAGAAGACTGCATTTACTGCAGATATACAGGGTGTCTCTCCTGGCAGAAGTCCTGTTCCAGAATTTCATTAAATGGCATAGATTCTGAATAGACACTATACCCATTGAAACTGACAATCTGACAAAGTTGAAAATGCCTGCAAGCACGTTAGAGGACAGGTTTGGAAATCAAAATTATCTTGGCAAATCAAATCTACAGTTTGAAAAAATATGGTGCTATTCAACAGGGACAAGTGCACAATACAGCTCTGAGCTGGAAAACACTACAGAAATCAGGGATGGAGCAAGTGGCATGGGAGCAGTTCAATTAAAGGATTGGGTGTAACAGGATGTCTTTGAATTAGTATTTCAGTTTCTAACAAGATGTAGAAGCAGACCACTTTTCAAGCTTTGCTTTACACACAGTGAGCTCTTGGAACATATGGAACTAGATTCCTTTCCACGAAAGATGAGCCAGAAGACATGATTTAGGTGGACCCAAACACACTGCAGCTGCTACTGGGCATGCAGGCTTCAGTGCTAGACTAAAGTTAGTCCAAGGTGGAAATCTCTGACACATGGATAGTGTGAAAATCATGAGCTCAGCACAGCTGTTGCACTCCACATCTTGGTTCCTGTTGCCACACACTGCTTGTTAAAGCACTCATCACCTTAATGCTTCACAAGTTGACTATGAATCAGCTGTGTTGTGAATAAGACAAATGTGACAGCAGGATTATATGTGATCTGTGAGGCAAGTGAAGCAATCCTTTTCTATCTGGTAAGATCTCTGCAAGAGTACTGCATTCAGTTTTAGCACCATGCTTTTAATTAACAGTTGGAGAAGTTTAGCCTAAAAAGATCAGAAGAAAGCCATGAGAAAGATCACCACTCTCAGAAGAAAAAGTTGCAGGGAAAGATGTGGGACTGTTTTATCTAGAGAAGAAAAGGGTGAAACGGTAACAGCTTTCACGTCCAACAGAGGCTGCTGCAAAGAGAAGGGGGATACATTGACAGTTGTGTCTACTGTGGGGGAGGAAATACAGATTGCTCATAGGAAAATCTGCCTCATAGAATGGCTGAGAAAGCAGTAAGCCAGGAAGACTTCAGCATTCACAACACGGGAAGGTTTTACAAACAGGTTAGACAGGCATCTGTCAGACTTGTTTTAAACACAGTTCATTCTGCCTTAGGAAGGGAGATGGACTAGATAAATCTCTTGAGATTGCTACCAGAGATACTTGCTTTGCTTCTTTTTTAAATGTAAATAGTAAAATTACTCTTTCCTGCTCCTTTCATCTTGTCTTTCTAACTTTTGAATCATTCCACTGATCTTCCATCTGCATTTCATGTTACATCTTTCTAATCTTTCCATTATGCATCCCAGTCTATGTTTCTATCCCATCTCCACCTTTATGCTTTTGGCACTGTACTTCACCTGTGGCATTGCTTCTGTTCAGATATCCCTCTTTTTTCCCCAAGTGTAAAGCAATGTGCCTGTCTTAATGTAATTGCCTACATAATCAAAGCATTTGCATATAATTGCTAAACTAAACATTGTATCTTCATTCACTTCCCCTAGTGTTTATGTAATGGGTAAAAATGCAAGTGTTGCAGTTAGCTTCTTTTTTTGTTTCAGCACCTCCTTCTATCATTACTGACCAAGTAAACTCAGAGATTACCACCATTTTCCTTAAAATAGTATAATTCTGTGTAAAAGAATACAGCAGCAATGCAGAAGGAAAAGGGCACAGTTAATTACTGCATAAGTTTACATGGATTACGTTTTAAATAACATAAGGCATCACTAGTGCTCTAATGCTGGGGGATGGACATACACAAAAATACTATCTGTTGATATAAATCTCTACAGATTTTTCTGTTACTCTGTGGATACTTGTGTAAAAGAACAGACAATGGTTACTGCATATTTCTTTGCTGGTATTGCTGCTCTCCTCTGGTGCTTTGAGAGCACCCAGTAAAACCCATGGGCATGGAGCAGAGCCCCAGTGCTGACTGCCACCAGCTGCTGACTGATAGCCCAGCATCAGCCTTTGGGATGAGCTCCCAGTTACCAAACAAGCCTTGCATCCCTTGTGATATACTGCGTCCCATCTTTCACATTGACATATGACAATAAAACACCTTGTCCTATAGAAAATTACTATCCTTTTGCATTGTAGTTCTCTCTGTCATGAATCTGGGAGTCCATTTTCCTTCTTATAACCACACAGTTGCCAAGAGATGCTACATTTTCTTCAAATACACACAGCGAAGTCAGAATTTATCTATGCACTCTCTATATGCTTGCAACCTACTGCCTGAATTAAGCTCCAGAAGTTCACTGCCAAGTCCACAACCTTCTTTTAGTGCAATAACAACCAACTGGAACAAAGACATGTTGAAAGGAACAAAAAGAAGGATTCTATGGAGAAAATTAACTTAATTTCTGTCTTTGTTAGAAGAAGGCACAGTACAGAAGGCCTGGGATTTAAAAGCAAACTTGCCTTGTCTTAAATGTGGTTTTTGGAAGTAGTAAATGCAATATTAAATTACTATCACTTTTACAGTATACTTAATTTGTTAAAAAGCTCATTGGTGAACAGTTTATTTCAAACATGTCCCATGATAACAGCTATGGGCATCCCTATTAAGTAATTATTAAAAAGAAAAGGTAAACTCTGCTTACTTTATTCAAGCAAATTGCCTCTCTTGTTAAACATTGTATTAAGCTGAATTATACCACCAGTGCTAAAGAAAACCTTAACTCTCTTCAGCTTTCTATGTCTTTTCCCTTTGCATCTTAGATAGCACTTCAAGAAACTGTATTTTGAAAAAAAAAATGTTCCTTCCATTAATTTTTTCTTTTCATTTCCCTCTTTTTCTTTTCTCAGCAAAATGAGTTCCATACTCACTAACAAATGAGATATTCAGTATAAGTGAACAAAAGAAGAACTTTATAGATTTATTTATTGCTGATGGATCCATTTCTATGTTAAACATTTTTATAAGCTCAAGGAAAGCATAACAAATATATTACCTGATAACATCCGTTTGAGTTTTGGGGGTTATTTTCCAGTCTTGTTTTGGAGAGAAAAATTATTTGCATAGTTTGCTCAGCAATAACTTAAGGATTTCTTGAGGACATACAGATACATACAGAGGTGGTCCAAGGCAAAATCTTCAGATGTGATTCTCAGAATAAGCAATTATGTGTCTGTCTCGCTATTAAAGCTTACACCTTACAGCATAGGCCACAGACTTGACTTCTGGCCCTTATCTTTAGGTCATGGCAAGGTAGGGGGAAGTTCAGGCTTGACTTTTTTATTCACCAAACAATTGTAAGTTTTGGGTCAAACAATTTAAAATCATGCCAGATTTTTGAAATGCAAAAACTCTTCTGGCTACATAAAAATACAAAAGAAAGTGAAGAACACAATCTCAGTGTTTTTAAAAGGCATATGTTTAAATTGCAGCATTCTGAATGGCACTTTAGAGAAGAATGTAAGCAAAAGGTTCATAAACAGCAGGAGCAAAGCAGTTGTTTTGTGTCTAGCTAAACATTTCGTGCATTTCTCTCCTGTAAATTGAGATATCTGTTATTCCCACAGCACTAATTAAGACCGTTACCTGTGGTAGTGAAAGACTTGAATCAGGGCTCCTGCAAATTAAATTGCTGCTCTAAGTACCAAACTGATGGCCAGTCCAAGAGAGGACTTTCTTGGGTCAGGGTGTCTCAGGGTCCCCTCTTGGAGGTCTTAGGCTTTCTGGACTGAGTTCACCTTTTGTAAAGGGAAAACAGCATGTGGACCTACTGCAAGACCTTTGGACCAGACCTTTTTTATTTTGTATTTGTATCATGAGTCTCACTCTGCAAGTACAGAGCATACATACTGCTATTGCATGGATAATACATTAAAGACTTTGAAGCTGCCAGGTACAGTGATAAAGGAAGATAGATAAAAACCTCAAAGAGAATTTTATTATGAGTAATATCAAAAAATCTATGTTCAACATGAAATATTCCAAGTTTACTGTCCAAATCCTTCATGGAACATTCTTCAGAAAATTGAAGAACAATAATATTACAAACTGGCTCTGACTAGTTGCATTAAGGAAATACTGAGGACAACAGATAGTTTTATAGCTACCTTTTATAACAGCTCTTCTTCAAGTATTCTGAAAAAGACCTTCCAGGTTCTAATCAGATTAGAAACACACTCCTCCTCAATTATTTTCTATAGCATAAGTAAGCAGAAGTTACTCTGAAATGTGTGCTACTCTTGGTCTCTGCACTCCTGTGTCTTTTCCTCCTGTTTTTCCTTTGAGAGAGGAAAACTGCAACAGTTCAGCTGAATGTTAAAATCCATCAAATGTATGGAAAAGAGGGTGCCATAAGAGAGGGAGAAGTGGATATTCAGAATGCTTTTTAAAAACTATACAGAAATCTAGCCATGTGTATTCAGAAGGACGTGCAGAAATCATATTAAGTGGTAAGAAAACTTACAGAGAATTGTACGTTCAGAGTGGATACTTGCCTTTCATTTTCATGAGATTGATGTTTTGCTTAGTTTGTTCCTATTACTTTTTTTTTTTTTTTTTTTTTAAACAGATGAATACAAATTCTTCCAACATAATGGCTTTGGCTCCTAACACTTCTAACAAAAGAGACACAGTGTGCATATTTGGAACTGGAGATTTTGGAAGAGCTCTGGGGCATAAAATGATTCAGTCTGGCTACCCAGTGGTGTATGGAAGTCGGAGCACCCAGATATCAAACCTGATTCCTAAGGATGCAGAGGTGTTGAGTCATGCAGAGGCAGCACAGAAAGCTGCCATCATCATTATAGCAATCCAAAGGCAACATTACAACTTCCTTACACCGCTAGCAGATATTCTCCGTGGAAAAGTTGTGGTGGACATAAGCAACAACTTAAAATTAAACCAGTATCCTGAATCCAACGCAGAGTACCTCGCTCAGCTGCTGCCCGGTGCTAAGGTTGTGAAAGCCTTTAACACTGTGTCAGCCTGGGCCTTGCAGTCGGGCGCGTTGGACGCAAGCCGGCAGGTAAGTCTGAGCAACAGGCATTTCCTTTGTCATAGAGTTATTCATCATATGGCTTCTTATTAGCTAGGCAAAACACACATGGGACAGGGTTGAAATGGCATTTTCTCTATAGTGTCCCATTTCAAACTAAATGTGAGCTAAAATTTTCTTTGGGCTTGTAATACAGCATGACAAGGAATATCAATAGCTTGCCTCTGAACTCTGTAAGGTGTTTAGGGACACCAGAGGAGCAAGGAAAAAAAGATGGCAGAGCTGCAAAGAGAGAGACAGCAAATCAGGAGAGCATGAGGGTTGTTCATCAGGCTTGTAAAGTTAAACAGAAAGGAGATAGGAGGAATATATCAAAGCCAGAATAAAATTAAGAAAAAGAAACTAGGGAGGCAAGGGATATGATAGGGCAATGAGTATGGGCAACAGAAGTGAGCTGGAAGATGAATAAATTACTAAAGTTTTCCAAATCAGAATCCATTGCCACCTAAGTTTAATACAACATCAGTGTGTGCAAAACATGTTAACCTGCTCCTTAACCACAAACCAGCAAGCTGGTCACAGGAAACAACACAGCAGCTTATTTGAAGACAAATTGTTTATTACCCTGTTTTCTGCCACTTTGAGAGACAGTGCTCTTGCACAACTCATGAAATCACCCAGCTACTCAAACCATTGCTAACTTTGCTTTCTGCTGCCAGATAAACGGTTTTGGCTAAAGGCCCAAGGGCTCCAAACCTAGGCACTATGAGCCTTCATCATCTCAACAGGAGCAGAAATTGCCCCCTTTCTCCCAGTTCCAAAAGGACTATTGTCTTGCACACTCACAGAAAGGACGGTTTCTTCATTATTTTACTAGACTTGAAAAGAACTAATATCTGTCAAAATAAAATTTCTGTTTGTTTTTGACTGCAGGTGTTTGTCTGTGGAGATGACGTAGAAGCTAAACAAATGGTGATGAATATTGTTCGTGCACTGGGTCTCACTCCACTAGATCAGGGATCCCTCTTGGCTGCTCAGGGAATAGAGAATTACCCTCTGCAGCTCTTTCCAATGTGGAAGTTTCCCATGTTTTTGTCCCTTGGCCTAACTGCATTCTTCTTCTTCTACTGTTTGGCTCTTGATGTAATTTACACCTATGTATATGAAAAGAACAACTTTTCATTTTTTATTGCAATTACCATTCCAAATCGAATCTGCCCTGTAATGGCACTCATCCTTCTTGCCTTGGTTTATCTTCCTGGTGTACTTGCTGCAATTATTCAGTTATATAGAGGTACCAAATACCGCCGTTTTCCAGACTGGCTGGACAAATGGATGCTGTGTAGGAAACAGCTTGGATTAATAGCCTTGGCATTTGCTTCTCTGCATGCTGTGTTCACTCTTGTTAGTCCAATGCGCTCCTTCGTAAGATGGAGAACCAGCAAAGGAATCATCTCCCAGGTAAGTTTTGTTCCCTGCTCTACGTCTTTCTTTCTTCTGACCTTGTTACAAATACTGCCGTCTATCTTGAGCTTCAGAAATCCATGTGGACAGCCTAATGATCTTTCCAGTAGGATCATATTTCTAGTCCCTGTGTTCCTTTAAATCATTGGTATATCTAAAGTTTTTTGGTATTATGTTGAGCCCAGGGATTTCTGGCCACAGTCTTGCTCCTAGATAGTTGACATATTAATAAAATAATCAGGGAAAATGTAAATATTAATAGTACTTTAAAGAAACATATTTCCCTATTTCTCCACATACTTTTAAGAATAGAATATATTTTTACTTTCTGATCTTACCTAACAGAAAGGATCACATATATGTCCTCAATGGTAGGTCTACAGAAGTGTAAAACATGTGCCACAATTACAGATACACAGAATCTACATGTAATAGTAGGTATTCAAAGTAAATCTCCAGTGATTTCAGAGAGTTAATGTATAACAATTATCTCCCAGTTACCTTAAAGGATAATTTTTTCTGCTTATTGATCCTAAAACTGCTATCACTAAAATATACCCGGTCTTCTTTTCTTCAGGCACTGAACAATAAAACAGAACCACTCGACACAACTAATGCCTGGCTTAGTGACTCTTATTTGGCTTTGGGGATTTTAGGATTTTTTTTCTTTGTTCTTGTGGGAATAACCTCCTTGCCTTCAGTCAGCAACAATGTCAACTGGCGAGAATTTCGATTTGTACAGGTAAGAAAACTACTTCTAAAAAAAAACCTTCTTCCCTTATAAACAATGTCCACAGGCAAGTTACCAGAGCCTTATGGCTTTCCTCCATTGGTATCTCCAAATGTAATGTTTGCACTCTCCATGATCTGACAGTGAAAAAAAAAAATTCTACATAGCCATAGAGCTTACCTGTAAAAACCCACAACTGCTCTGATGGCTGCTTATGGTACAACTGGAATTACTGCTGAAACAAGAGAAAGTTGGGAAGATGTGAGCTCCTAAATGAGAAACAGAAAACTGACTTTGACATCAAGTTCCACAATTACAGTCACAAAATAATTTAGCTATTTATCAGGCTACTTCTGTTGGTTCACAGATAATTCAGTTAAAATGGGTCTGAAAAGTTACTTTATAACTCAAATCCTCTCAATGCCAAGTATCTAAAGAGAATCAGCAATTTCTGCAGAATGTAAAAACTGATGTGCCTATAAACAGGCTGCCCCTGGTAAGACTATAATCTCTGCCCTCCTTTCAGAGGAAGTTTGGTGCAAGCTGCCATGTCTCTGCAGGAGCTGAACTGGAGGGGAGGGGAGGCAAGAGAAGGGGAAATTACTATCAATGAATGTTTTATCAAAGCAAAAAACTCGCACAGTATGGTACTTCTGGATGGATTAGCACTAGAGCATAAAAAATCTTGGATGTCTCCAGTGAATGTCAGCATTTTCTCTGATTTTTCACAACTATGACAGCTACTAGGCAGTATGTGTGAGCCAGGAAAAATTATCAGGGTTATTGACAGAGAAAAAAAACAAACTGTGTTTCCCCTATATCCATTTGAATGACTCATTATTAAAAACCATAAGAGCCTTTATATTATGTAAAACAGTTTCATTTCACCAGTCCCAAAACTGGCATATGCCATAAATCTGTGTTCTTAAAACTGCATTTGTTCTAATTTATTGTTTTAACCTCCACTTCTTTCTTTTTTCCTTCCTTCCTTTCTTTCTTTCTTTCCTTCATTCTCTCCTAGTCCAAACTGGGATATCTGACACTGATTTTGTGTACTGCACACACGCTGGTTTATGGTGGAAAATGGTTCTTGAATCCATCAGCCTACAGATGGTATCTTCCAAACATCTATATGATCTCCCTCGTTGTGCCATGTACCGTACTGGTTGTCAAATTTGTGCTGGTATTTCCTTGTATAGACAAACCTCTCACACAAATTCGACAAGGCTGGGAGAGGAACCCCAAATACTCAGAACAATCAAATTACATTATAAACAAGTCTGCTGTATAATTAGATTAAACTGTATCATCAAAAACAAATATTATGAAGTCATATTGAAATGAAGTCTCAAACCTACTCTACCTGGAGAGAGAGAGAAAAAGTGAAAATCTTGGCCAGGCCCTGTGTAAAACAAAGCCTCCATAATGACAAGCTTAAAATACAAATCAAAAGAGGCCATTGAGTTTCTGCACCCCAGGCAGTCTTTCACACGTGTGCAGGCCCTCTCCTTTGCTTGATAGATATTCCCCCTTGCCTATTTACCCTTGATTCCTAAGAAGGGTATATGAGAAGTAAGTGGTGCTCCACGTCCTTCCTCTGTTATTCCAAACCTTCTCCAGAGCTGGGAAGATCTGCAGTAACCTTTGCTGTTAGACAGCATTTGCTCCTCTTCCCTGTCTTGCCCATTGGGACTCAGGTCTACATGCACCTACACACATCCACAGAGATCCATATACACACCTGCATATGTTTCCACACATTTCCCCATTTCCACACATTTCCCTGTTTCCAGCCCCAGAAGCCACCAGAACAAGTGCGTGATGGGTGCTATCTCTTCCTCCTAGCATTAGTTTATCTTCCATTAACATCTGATTCATAAAGATAGTTGAGTAAGATTTATTTAGCTTATGTACAATGATGTTCAAAGCACATGGGTTAAGAACTGCTGAATCTTTGCTTGTACTGCTCTACTAGAAATTATGGGGCATGGGGAAGGAGGAGAGATCAAAATGGCAGACAGATGTGAGAAGTCCTAACAAGCCCAAGCTTCTTAAGTATAGGCAAAAAATGATCTGTGATTTTTTGTGTAAGAAGAGAGTTGTAAGGAAAGAAACTGAAAGAAAATCCTTTTGCATGAGGGGGTTGTATTATACATGATAGTTATATCTCATGAAGATAATACTGTTGGTATTTCAAAAAAATAAATCTTTGGATGTGATATTACAGATATTCTATGAAAACGCACATATTTTAAAGACAATAAAGATTTTATATATATATATACTTTTGAGCTCTGTTATCATTTCTGAAACCTCTTTTGCTATGATGCAGCTGTTGATGTGTTCAGTTGCACAACTTTGAAAAGCCTCAGGACAAAGACTAAAATAGAATCCTGTCTTCCGCCAACTGCCTGGACTCACTTTCCCCAATCTTTGTTTGCTTCTTGAATGCTCACATAAGGAGATCTTTGCTTAGTCATCAAAGTGGGCTGAGGATGTTGTGGGAAAATAGGATCCAGCTGGGATGGTGACCTGACCTACTCTTAAATTGCAAACAGAGGACAGCCTCCTTTGGATTGGAGAATAAAGAAAAGGCAAAATGTGCTTGTTTTTATAAGAAGATAATTGCTTCCTGTTTTTCTTGCTTTGTGTTGTCCTCCTCCCTGTCCATACAAAGAATACTCACACACATGAAAGTATGAGCATGCTTTAAAGCAGGAATTACCAAGCCTTAAAGAGGTTTAAAAACACAAACAAACAAAAAACCTATCTGAATTATACTTCTCCAAACTTTTCTCAAAAACTGAGTCTTTTTTAATTCTAGACATACATCCCTTCCTGTCATTCTCTGGCCCAGAATCTGTTCTTAACACCCAAAAGAATGGTAAAGGAGTTTGGGATATCAGCAATTGATGGAGCCAGATTTCTTAGAACTAATTCTGGCATCAAGTACTCTCACTAGCCACCACTGGTGCATATGTTATACGTGTCCTAAACTGATATGCATATATTGATATAACTCTTTACAGAAGTTTTCCTTGACCTGTGCCATGATTGAGTGGTATTACATTTCAAGCTTCCTTCAATGATTTTCCACGTTAATCTTACAGAATCATTTTCTGCAGAAGGGATCAGATATAGGCTCAAAGGGCCTAATGACAACACCATTGTGAGGATGACTGTAACACTTTTACACCTCCCCAGAGAAGAAAGAGGCAGAAGCAGCAGAAACAGAGAAGGAAAACAAAATAGAACAACAGACAGAGTTTGTATGTGTATAGGTAAAAGAGAAAGGGACAGACAGAGCAGAAAATAAGTATCAGCAACCTCAGTTAATATCCTCTAAATATGCCATTTTGGGGGCAAATTCTAGTCTCAGTGACAGAGTTACTCAAGATTCATGTTACTACAAGTAACAACTGTTCCAAGGTACGCATATTGGGATTTTATATTATTTTTTCAAGGATTTATTTTTGGGATTCTGCCTATCTAAAGCCTGATCTAAAACCTACCCTTCCTCTCTCAGAGCTGAGTCGGTGGGTTGGAGTTTAAACTGCAACAGCCATGGCAAGTCCCACACATTTAAAAGCTATGCTTCATGAAGCAAAACACTGCAAATGCTCTGCATTCTTTGCTGACAGCAAACAGGCTCCTGTGTGTTTCTGAGTGCCATGTGTTAGAATCACATGCCAAACCAGGCCTTCTTTACCCTCACTGAGAACTAGTGCAAAGTAACAGTGCCCTGACTTAACGCTGCCCTGTACTCTCACTCGCATCTAAATCATAGTCTCAAACACCCACAGGACTGTCGCTCCTGCAGGAGAGACAAAGAACTTCTTTGGGGATGGATATCACATTGCTTTTCTAAGTGAAAACACGGGCCAAGATGCATTGCAAATGCTAAGCAGCTGGGTATGATTTGCAATTTGCAGTTTTCTCCAAGGATAAAATGCCAATATCTGCTGTGTATAAACTGAGGAGGCAATGCTGTTTGGTTACATGGGGTGTGTGTAGGAGCTCTCAGAAGATTCAGAGTCCTTGTATCTGAACTCAGCAGCAGGTGCTTTGTTGGTTTCCGTAGGTAGTATGTCAGATCTTCATCAGCACTTGTTTTTCCAGCCTGAGTGAAGGATTTCATATCCTGTTATTCTTGGACAGCTGGGGAGTATTTGCTTATAAATGTACATATTTATTTCTTGAACATGGTAGAGAAAACAAATTCCTTCAGTACTAGTACATGGTAGTTAAAGTATTCAATGGCAGTATTTCGAAAACAAAGGCCAGTGCCTTGAAAACTGTTGGTAGCATGTATACATTTCTTGTGGCTGAGCTCTTGGTATTTTGTTGGGTTTCTTTCTTTTACTGACAAAGCCTGGTCAAAAAGGAGATTAGAAAGATCATGAAAGGAATTTTGGAAAAGGTACTTTATGTATGGTTTCCAGAAGCCATGAAGAGCTTTTATGTGCGTATGTATACATGCCATTCTAAGAATTCCTGCAGGAATAAAGCATTGATTATCGGATCTACTTCTAAATCAGAGTCAACACTTGGAAAATACAAATTACACCTTTGTAAATAAATGGTCACATGGATATTGTCACAATAACAATTAAATTTGTATTTTGTTGCATAAGAAAGTTTTATTCTGATGCACTACATCATAGTGGGATAGACAGCATAGCGTACATAGACCTTTACATCCTTCACAATATGGCTAACTTAACTTTCTTTTCCTTTTTGTTATACCATGGGAATATCTATTTCAACCAAAATTTTTGCTTATTAGTGAAAATAAAGTATTTTAATTAATTAGATTTGCTTGAAACAGAACGGGATGTTAGACACACACTAGCCTCAGGGGACACAGCTGACACCACCGATATTGCTGGATCCTGAACCACCAAGATCTGAGCAACTCCCTTTAGCTCCCCCACACTGCACTGCAAGTCCTGAGATCTGCAACTTATTTTTCTTCTGCAGCATGATCTTCTGTCAGGCTTCTCTGCCTCATCTGACAAGTCACCTCTCACTCCAAGACATGATGCTTCAAGATCCAGTCTACAGAACCCCCTTTTTCTCCTTTGTCAGGTTTTTTGCAGCTTTGCTCTTGTAACCTCCTATCAGACACAAGATTTTACAAGAGCATCTTTTGTTTCAAACACTGGTGAGCATGCTGGATTCACTAGTCCAAATAAAAAACTAGTGAATAGTATGAACACTCACAGTAGCTATGTAACTTATGTTTGGCTGCTCTTCTATACTACAATTAACATATTTAATAAGCATTCAGTGTTCCCATAATAGCCTAAATATCGCTTCTCTTCCACACACTATGGAAGCTTTTCTCTCCAACAGAGACTCTTTTTTTTCCTCTGCATTATATATGCTTTTGTTGTGGATCTCCATCTGTATCACTAATTCTTGACCTTAACATGAATTATTTTCTCCCTCAAATAAGTTGACATTCCTCAGGATATAATTTTTTAATCTATCACTGTGAAAAACTGCACATCTCTTATTACTGCATGCTGCCTTAATTTAATGTTCTTGAATCTTTGAATCCAGAATTGACATAAATATTATCTCTGACAAGACTGGACCCCTACATACTATTTTCTTATATGGAAACCTCAGTGCCACAGGAAAAATACACTGCAGAACCTTGAGAGAACATGCTCAGATGTCAGAGAACTGCATGAAACTTAGCTAATGCCTCCAAATGCTGTAAACCAGGTATTTTTTTGTTCATATGGCTTTACACATACCCTTTATTCTTGTCTCTCTTTTTGCTTCCACATCCAGATTTGCTTATTATTTGAGATAGAGCCTCTTCATTGTACTTGCTCAGATTTGAACTAAAAAAAACTTAACTGCAGTCAGTAGTCTCAAGCCATTAAATATCAGTGCAGAGGCCTTTCCTAGTTTATTACCCATTAGTTTTTTTGTTATTGTAATATGCTAATCATTATAGGGCACAAGTGGTTGAACACCACCAGACCAAACCAGAATGTCCAAAAAGAGGCATGTTTGGGACGTATTATCTATGACAGAGTGTTGGCAACAAAGGAGGAAAGTATATGGAAAAAAATTAATTAAAAAATATTAAAAAATAATTGGAATGAGGAAGAGAGAGAGAAGGAAAGGAGAAGGAAGAAGACAAAGCTGTTTTTCTTCTTTCCTACCGGCTCTATGACAGAAAAGGTCACACATTTTTGATTGCATGGTACAAATTATTTCAATACCTTATAAAGAATTTCATCTTGGCAGTCCTGGAGTTCAAATTACCCTTTAGGATCCCACCATAGGCTTCTTTCCCCAGTCCAAATTAGTACAAATCTGCCTATTTTCTCATCCTTTACAACAACTTTTCCAAAGGTAGTTGTCATCTCACACCACACCACTCACACCACTCACTGTTGAGTAGCAGAAGTAACAAACCCAGCTGTGCATCAAGCACAGGACCTGCATGTCTTGGTATTGAATGTAGTTGGAAAAACTGTTTCCTTGGGAGAAAAGAATCAGGAGAGATGCCATTGTTTAACTGCCCCAATTCGGGATGGAGACTGCTTAATGGACTGCTCTGCTTCAATATGAGACACTATCATCTTCATTTTATAATTAAAGAAACAAAATCAAACATAGGATCTCACTGAAGAAAGGGTAAACCATTAACACAGCATGAAAATTTGAACTAAAGGAAAACCCACACTACTCAATGAAGAAGAAAAATGAGAGTTGGGCAGGGTGAGTAGAACCTGAAGAGGTAGACAGAAGGGTAGCCCTTCCCCCTCTCCACTTGCCTAGCAATGAACCAGAGCTTTGGGAGCCCAAGGACAGGACAGATGCAGTGTCTCTGTCCCTCAGAACCAGCCCAGGCAATCAGAGGAGGTGGGTGCAGAAGCAATTGCAGGGAATTATGTTAAATACATACAGGATTATAGTTTGTTTGTTTTGCTTGTAGCTTCTGGTTTCCAATCTCATAAGCAAAGATTGGAAATCAAATCCCATCTTTAATTGGATTGGTCTAAAGGTCAAACCTCAAGTAACACTGCAGAAATTCCAGTCTGGTTTTACTACCAAGCCTGCCTAGCACTGTTGAGGTAAATAAACCCAACAATTTAGGAGACTCAATCTTGCCAGGGCCTGAGGGAGATCTCCTATCCAGTTACAGGAGTCTGCGAAGGGTAAAGGGGCTGACTTGGAACAATACAATACCCAAGCATCACTGAATAACTTCAAACATCTCTTCTTCTAGCAAACACTCATGTTTCCCGGCAAAGCTGTCTTCCCTGTCTTTTACAAAGAAGCTGACACTCAGATTCACACTTAACTGTCATCACAGACATATCCCAAGTTTCTTTAATGATCCCTGTGTCAGTGATTCATGCAACATCACATAGGAAGTTAGAGGCAAGAACAGGCATTGGATGCGGGTTTCCTGAAGCTAAGGATAGTTCTCTAATTATGAGGAGCTTTACAGATTAGAAAGCCAGAAGGCAACCTTGTGATTAGCTATTCTCTCTTCCTGCAGAATATGGGCTGTAGACACTGCCTAAACTAATTCCTTTCTGAATTATCAGGAGTTGTCATATTTTTCGGTTCACAGACTGCTACAAATTTTCCAACAGTAATACAGATTGCTGTAAAGTTTAAGCTTCCTGACAACATGTAGTTTTATCCTAGCTACCATTTGTTATTGCTGGCAGGTAATCCATTAAAACAGGCTGCATTAGAGATATTCTGAAAGAACTGCTGAACTTCATTTAAATGTTAGAGAACTCACCACAACTTTTGGCAAATTGACAGCTGATTACCCTCACTTCAATACATAGCCTGGATTATTTTTTTTTAACTGTAGTATTCAGCCAACATAACTTATGATTTCCATGATTTATCTGAAGTGTCCAGAATGGTAGGTATATATGGAACATATATATTACTCCAGAGAAGAAACTCAGGTGTAAGAAGAAAAAGTGTGATATATAGACACAAATATAGATATAGATAGCTATGGAAGAACATAAATCCTACAGGTTCTACTGCATATGTGGAAATTCAGCTGTATACTGAAACTTCTTGGTGATGACAATGAAAGAGTCAAGTATTTCCAATTACAACACTTATATTTTAAAATTTAAAAAAAAAAACCTAATGAAATAAAAAACTAAAAATATTAACAGTCACTGTGAATAATCTCAAACTTGACCATAATTTCACCAAAAAACATGCTCATAAATATTTGTTAATAACACTGTGAAAACAGCAAGGATGTTACCTACAGGATTACAATTTTTGTAACTACTCTAGTAAATTCATATAGAGACCAACTACCACACAAGTGAATTTCTAGGGATTTTCTCAGGAATTAGTAGCAGACCTACCATTACACATAACAAGTCTCAAAAACATTAAATCACTGCTGAGGAAATATGCAAACTATATTGCCCTGGAAATCTTTATGCACAATGAGGACAGATAGAGATGGAAGTAATTCAATGGCTGCTGCATTTTCAACCATAGACCCACCAAACCCAGCTCTGAAGAAGGCAGTTGTAGAAGAAAAAAGACTGCATGTCACACTTCCAGCCCAAGGAGATGTAGTCTGGAAAGCACCCACTGAAAACCATTCACAGAGGGCCTACTAGAAAGGATTATGAACCATGTTCAGAAATGCTAAGGGGGTAGGAAAAAGAGGACAGAGCAAGATCTAACATGCCTTTGTAATTTTCAGATGCACAGAAAAGTTACTTAACTGCTGTTGAGTGGCTGATAATGTTACACCATGAAAAGGACAATGATTACTGAAAAAACTCCGTTACACCAAAAATGGTGTAAGAATGTAGAAAAATTTCTTATATTTACAGACTACATAAATTTAATTGATTCATTTCACAAAAAATAAATTTAGAGGTGAATGCAATAAAAAGGACCCAGGTCACTATTTTGCTTATTAAATGTCATAATCCAGTAACGAGAGAAGTGAGAAAAAGCTGCTTGTCTCTTCTACAAAACAGCAGAAAAAAATATAATCTATACAAATATATGCAACTCTGGAATTGTTTAAAAGAGCAGTGGGTGTGAGAGAAGCATACAGAAGTATCACATAAGCTTCACATAAAACCACAGGTGTACTTAGGCAGCTTTGGCTTGGTTTAAAGCTGAAATTCTACTTAAATCACTATAACTCTAGAGGCTGAGAGTAAAGAAACTTGTTCATTTCTTTCCAAGTGTACATATTTGACATTTGATGCTGTTGTACTTATTTTCAAAGAACACACATCAGGAAATATAAGGCTTGATTACAACCTCCCTTTCTTAAAAAAAAGAACATGAAGAGCAATAAGATGTAAACACTTGGGTTAGAAGTATTAGAACCATTAGGAAGATAAAACACCAGTATCAAATATCATTATCCCAGCATGAGAGAGATACAACAAAAAAGCTTAAAGTTAAAGCTATAAAAATTAGATTAAAAACCTTCTGGATGTGCCTTGAAGACAAAAATAAAGTGAAAATAATTATCTTCATGTATCAGGTGAGTATTCTTTAGTATGGGTGGATTCTCTCCTGAAAACATCAGGTCAAGCACGGATGCTTTAGTACCACTTAGGTCACCTGTTGCCTGAAATACCTAGGAAGAAAACTTCCACGACAGGGCAAGGCAGAGAAAAGATCCTTTACTATGAGTTTAGCTATAGCAATCCATGACGCGCGCGCCGGGATCACAGAATTCTACAAATTTATGATTCTACTTAATTTCCCTATCTAGAAAATACATCCAATGTCTAATTAGCCCACCCCCCTNTGGCAACACACCAAGTTTAGCATAGGGACACCAGCACTAGGTTAAATGCTAACTGTCTGCAGAATGCCAAAGGTTGTACTGCATCAAAAAATCCTTGCTTATTTTTTAAATTATGGGAATGAGTGTGTGAATGCTACCACCTGCATACTTTTTGTTTATTCTTCTGAGATTTCCTAAAAATAGACAACTGAAAAAATGATCAGGCCGTTTCATGATCTCCTTCTTTCCCCACACAGTTATGAGGGGGAAAAAAAAAAAAAAGTGAAGTTTCTTAAGTAGGTCATCTAGCACAAGCACAGAGTATGTGTAAATAAAGAGCAATGGATTTTCCCTTTAGCTATCTGGAGAGGAGTTTCAGTAATCAGTCCAAACACTTTTTCTGTCAGAGATATGCCAGGAAAAAACAGTAAAAATAAATTTAGCAGCAAATATAATAGCAACAATTTCTTAAGTAGGGTTGTTTAGGTTTTAGAAAATACATTGTAATAAAATAGACTAATTAAATTCAATCTGTTACACATGACAGAAGAATCAAGCTGAAAAGGGATCACAGTGCTAGAACTAGGTGCAGTGTTAATGTACTCTGGGAATGTGTCATAAACCCCAACCTTGGACATAATATAGGCTTAAATAAGATTATATCTGCTGAATATTCATGCTGCAATTAGTTGAATTAATGAAAGTACTACTTAAAGATTTTACAAATTAAAAAATGGAAAGACTCGTGGCCGGGGTGGAGGGGGGGAAGCCTTGTCTACAAGGAGGTAAAGAGGTACTGTTTAAAGACAGACAGAACTAAAGGCATTTGACCACTCTTGACACCCTCAGCTTGAACTACTGAAGCAGAAGAAAATCAAGTACCTCTCTCTGGATGCCAAGTACTCATACCTAATGTATATCTACATTTGAAGACAACTTTTAAAACCAGATCTTTCAGCCAGGATAAGGACATCCCTTAACAAAGATCCCTGTTATGTTCCAGAGAAGAAAGGGCAGTTTCTTTTACTTTCTGGCTGGTTTTATTAAGAGTTCATGAGGGAAACAAAATAAAGCACTCAATCCACATTCATTCTCCACCCCTCCTCTCTTTGGACTCACAAACTTCCAGGGGAAGCAGACTTACTTAGCACTCAGATGAAAAAATCCTGGCCACTTCTACAAGCATGAAGATAGATACCTGTGACCTCTGCTCCCAGGCAGGTTTTCAGCAGAGAGCTTCACAAGATTCATTCAGTCTTTACAACCATTGTAAGTTCATGTGCAAAACAGGATTATGCAAGTATAACTCACTGGGCCCACTACTGGTGAAGAATTGTGGCCCCATAAGTCCTAGATAATGAGGGTTATGAGCTCTCATAAAACCATCTTATGCACCAGAACTACTATGCAGTTGTCTCTGCCCTGAATATATAGCAGCGGTTTTATCAGGCCCTTTCTTTCAGTGTTTTTTACCCAGTCTTCAATATCTTCATTATCCTCTATGATAAAACATGAAGAGAACACTAGTTTTGACTAGTTTTTTGAAGCATATATGTAAAATATGTATGTGAAAGTCTGCCAGTTCTTTGCAGTGTTAGATGTGGAGGCACTGTTCTCAAGCTAAACCATCAGAAAGGCATTGTTAGATATTAGCGGATACAAAAGGTGATGAAAAACAAAGACATAAAGATATAAAACCTGTGGATGAAAGCAGAAATGGAAGAGTTATGTAAATATCCTAGTCCAGAAGAGTGTGGAGATGACTGTGCTTATCCAGACTGGGCTCCCACATCTGACAGCAGCTCCAAAATTCAGAGCCTTTTTTTAGTGTTTACTGCCACCAACCAATTGCTCTAACTTTTGCTTACATGAAATTCAAATGAAACCAGAAAGCTTTGCTGTAAACTTGCAGAGTGCTATTAGACAGCTCAAGGCCAATTCATTCCTGACTGTAACACATGTACGACACAAACGGAAAACACCAAGTTATTATTAACATCTGTAAAGACTCCTGGAACAGGTCTATGATATAAAAGTAAGTATTGTTCTAAATGACATGATACAGTTATCAGGACAGCAAAACAGTAAAGTTCTGCAGCTTTTTTAAATTGGAGAATGCTAAATGTTCTGGAGCTCAGAGTACAGCAATTGACAATCCATCTGGTCTCTTTCATCCTTTGCTTTCTCATAAATCCTGTGCATAGTTTCAAACAACACATGTGGATGTTTTTACAAAGAGGTGATGCAGCACCTGTATTTTATTTTCATGAAAATTCTAATCATTTTACTGAAAAAAATACGGAATAATCACCTATAATGTGCATATTAATAAAGTATGAAAGGATTCAGCTACAAAAGGACTGGACAAGAAAGAAGCATCAACATGACAACAATAAAAAATGTCTGACAAACCTGAAATGAAAAAACCTGTCCTGATAGCCATGCTATCATATCCTGAAGGTCAATGAATCGAATATCATTATGTTTTGATATATTATTATGCATAGCTGGCTAATGATTTTTTACTTGACTGATCATGATCTTACACTTTCTAGGTGAAAAAAATATTCTTAACCCCAACAAAGGGAGGAGAAATGTTCCCTGTGATGTGTTTCTTGTAAGTTAAGTGGCAGATTTATGGCTAATTTTAGAAATTGCACTGCTTAAGCAATCTAGTTATTTAGACTATCGTATCCAAACATTTACATACTAGCCAAAAACTTCCAAAAGCATTTCCAAAAATATATGCACGAGCCTATGTTAAGTTTTTTTCCAATAGAAAAACCTATATATAAGAGTTCCTAAACCACTATTAGATATTTTAAAAGGGAGTTTGGCACAAAAAATTCCTTTTGGCTCAGGAGTATTACAGCTCCTATTTAGAGATCAGCACGAGACCCAAGGAGATGCTCCTGCAGCACGTACCTGAGGCCCGTCTATGTGAGCTCTGTTACTACCTTTAGCAGCACTTATAGTTGTACATGGTAAAAAACAGGTATAGGTTAGAAAGATATCACACAAAGGCTGATGTGCCTGTATTAGAAGTACCAGTGTGACATCTGGTGGGCACTTTTTGGGATAGCAATAGGCTGATTCCTTCACTTTTTTGCAAGACAAAAAGGTCATAAGAAAGTAAACAAAAGGAGCAAAAAAGCTAACAAGGGCAACAAGTAAAGCAGCACAGACTATACATGTGAGAAAAAAATATTTACAAAAGCCACAGCTGGAGAATGAAAATTTGTGTTCACTGCTATCAGAGTGTACCCAAGTATGATAAAATTTGTGACAGGAAGTGCAAATCTCATGTTGGCCACTTGGGGATGTGTGTTGCAATACTTGAGGCACTTTCAACACACACCCCATGCTTTAACAGAAGCATTTACCAAAACAGACACTGAGAGGAGGCATCATGATCAGGAAAGTGACTTTTCCCCACAGGGTGTGTCACATCTCTTTCACTCCTGATGTGTTGAAACTTGTGATTCCCCCAAATGTTATAAACTCCATTACATCATCAGTGGTACATGAAGAAACAAGTAAATAAAAACTAAACTTCGTGTTCCTAAAGTTGTTCTACTACATGAGTCACATGCAAGCCAGGCCAAGACATCTGCCCAGTAATTTGGCCAGTGATTGATTATGGAAATTACAGATTAGCAAACAAAAATGAACTCTGGTAGCACTGCAGTGGTGTCAACTCAGTTCAAGCACTACACATGGAGAAAATCTACTTGTCTAGATTCTCCAGAAACCTAGGATGTAAGAATGAGAGCCCAAGTGGACATCAGGCACTAATGGGTGACAATCATAGAATTCAGACACCTGAAACACCGTATCTATGCTCCACATGCTGGTTTTCTCTCCAGAAATACTGTCCCATGGCTGACTAACCAGCTATGAGCTAATTTCTCACCTGTCACCAGAAGTGGTGCAGAGAATAATTCCTAAATCCTCTGACCGCATCACTTGGCACAACTAAGCTCACTGCAGAACAAGATGGGGAGAACAGTACACTCCTAACCCCTAATGCTGAGGAGTTCACCCACCAAGTGGCAGAAATTACTTTTAGGCTAGCTAACAACAAGCCATCTTTCAAAATCCTAGTTGAAGGGAATTTTGTAAAACATTTCAGCTTACATGGGTCATTGTACAACTGAAAACTTAATCAATAGAACAAACAACTAAGATAATTTTACTTTGTCCCACAGGCTATGGATTTCAGGCTTGGCCTCCTGGACTATTTGTCCAATTTTTTTTTATTATTAGGTTTTTAATTATATCATTTAGAAAATAGGGAGTGGGACCAGGAATGTACCTTTTGTAGTTGGATATCCATGACACTGCTTCAGAAGAATAAGGCTTCACAGCACTTTCTTTCCATATGCATCTGGTAGTTTTAAAAAATTATGCTTATCATCCAGCCAGTACAGCTGAATCCTAGCCTTTCAGAAGGTAAAGTAGCACAATATATATTCTGATTTATATGAGCACATATATGCTTACACATATGATTGCAAAAAGTACTGTACAGAGGAAATCAGATGCCTTATTGATGAACTTGTTCTGTGCTGCAATCATTTATACACAGTTCATTTTCATATTATGGCTTCTGTCTGGCAAAAACAGAGACCTGGATCCTGACCCCATATTATTCAACCGAAGGATTAAAGGGGCTTGCATGACTTGCTTTAGTTGTCATCAATCTGTTTTAAATTATCCAAGCCTTTGCTATTGAAGCTTTTGAAATATGGTACATGGATAGTAAAGGAATGAAGATCAGCTGTAAAGGGATATGCAAAGTAAGCATTATTGTAAATGTCTTTTCCAGGTCACTGTTATCACTGTTATCATCAGACATCTTTATATTGTAATTACAACTTTAGTTAAAGACCATCTTGGGAACCATCTGACTGCAACATACCAGATCTAAGAAATTAATGTTGTTCCTGAAAATCTGCATTTCAGCTTTCATTCTGTAAAGAACTCATGCCTGGAGAATGCACAAACTGTTATATTTATAATTAAGGGGGTGCGGTAAATTGTGTTATTGTACTGCATTGAACAAAAGCTGATTGTTAGTCTCAAAAATCTCAATGTCACAACCTCACTAGCTGTACCATCCACAATTAAGGATGGCCTTCAGTGATACTTTTGTTGATGCCCAGTGAGTGATGAAGAATTTCCACGATTCTGAACACAGAGGAAACAAAGATGGGAATGAGTAAGGAGTAGGGAAGTTGGTCACCACTGAACTATGCATTAAAGAAGCTGAAGCTGGGAGAGAAAGTCTAAAAGACAGGTAAGGCTGCCGAAAAATTGAGTTAGCTCAAATGGGATTATTAAAATCTACGGAAAATTTGGATCACCATACTCTTTTTACCTACAAAGTGTCATGAATGCCTTCCCCCTGTCCCCTATCCTTTCATTCACATTATATGATGCATCCAACATAAAATTTGGCTATTAAAGAAAATTCTGTACAAAGTAACTTGATGTAGAACTGAGCACAAATTACGTGCAGTAAACAGAAAATGAAAGGGTGCTGTCAAAGAGAAAAAAAAGCAGCAGAACAGTGGAGCACTATTCCTTCTCGGCACCAAGGGAGGCATTATATTACCAATGTCTGGTCTGTACTATACTATATTTACTCTATTTACTTTTCCACTGCTTAAATTTATGCCTTTTCTCAAGTTATTGCAATTAAAAAGTTAAGGAGATTATTGCTTGTTCTTCCTTACGCAGTATACTTATTCCGAAGGTTTTATCACCTAAGCTGTGCTAAGCAAACACTTCAAGAAATTCGAACTTTATACTTTAATTCCCTGTCTCCTCCCTAGCTTCTTTTATTGCAGTTCTGGAAAGGACAAATTCCACACCCAGCTTGCTATGAAAGCGTGACGGCTCAGCATGTCAGCACCAAGTTGCCAGCCACTACACCAGATGGGAATGTAACTGGCAGCACAATTTGGCTCAAAGCTTTCAGTTCAGGGTGACCAAATTCATATACCATGTGTGAGCTCATGTCAGGGTTAAACATACCCAGACTTAGAAGTAGAGAAGATGAACAAGCAGAAAGTGTGTGACTTGCCGTGGTTTCATGCTAGCATTTGTTCACTATGCGGAAGCCTGGTACATACAATGAATATGACTTGTGACCAGAGTTTAAGGCAGTAATGCTGTAACTGTAGCTCTGTTTTGAATTTCTTCTTAAAATCCTATTACAAAGAATCCAGGAAACACTATGGAATGGAAACTGCACATAATTTTCACTTTCTACACATAACTATTTTACTCAGGTCTTTTCTTTGGCAATTATATTGAATTATCTCAGAAAAAACCAACTCTCCTTATTCAAAAAGGAAAAAAAAACAACCAACAAACAAACAAACAAAAACCAACAAAAACCACTACACAAACAAAAAAACACAGACTAAACAAACAAACAAAACAAAAAAAAAAATAACAAAAAAACCCAGAAAATGAAAAGTATCCTGTGTTGCTTGACTTCAATTTCTCCACTAGAGGGATTACACATTCTTTGAGATCTGCAAAATCAGATGCTATCTATTCTACACAGAAAGCTATTTATTCTACACAGATTTCTTACTGGTGTATTTCCACTACAATGATCTTATCGTAACTTAAAAGGTTAATACAGCTCAGTAGCC
Source organism: Scytalopus superciliaris (assembly GCA_013400415.1). Lineage (NCBI taxonomy): Eukaryota > Metazoa > Chordata > Aves > Passeriformes > Rhinocryptidae > Scytalopus > Scytalopus superciliaris. The sequence goes on from VXBX01005595.1 coordinate 1,748,910, forward strand.
CTTCAGAAGGCAGGTGTATACTCATTAATCTCCTTGAACACCCTTCCTTCGTACCCTTCCTTTTCCTCAGATAAGGAATAAACAAATGCACCAATGCAAACAAAATGCCTACCCAACAATCCATATAAAAATACATACTTTGGCTACATCTGTCTCCTAGCTCTTTTGCTCATGTATGTTTAAATATAAATAATCTTGCAAATGTTGAGTGCAGTGGATTTGGGTCCCTCACTACAAGAAAGACACTGAGGTGCTGGAGCATGTCCAGTGAAGGGTGACACAGCCACTGAAGGGTCTGGAGCACGAGTCTGATGAGGAGCAGCTGAGGAAGCTGGGGGTGTTTAGCCTGAAGGAGGCTCTCTCTCTACAACTACCTGAAAGGAGGTTGTAGTGAGGTGGAAGTCAGTTTCTTCTAGTAAGTAAGTAGTAAGTAACAAATGATAGGACAGGAGAAAAGGATCTCAAGTTTAGAGAGGGAGGTTTAGGTTAATTGGATATTAGGAAAAATACCTTCACTGAAAGTGGAAAGGGTTGTTGAGCACTGGAACAGACTGACCAAGGAAGTGGCTGTCACCATACTTGGGGGTATTTAAAAGACATGTAGATGTGGCACTGAGGGACATGGTTTAGTGGTGGGCTTGGCAGTGCTGGATTAATGGTTGGACTCAGTATTCTTAAAGACCTTTTCCAACCTAAACAATTCAATGATTTGATGACTACCAGGAGTCTCAGCAGAAATACTGCAAATGGAGAAGGACCAGGTATTTATGCTAACACGGAAAAAAACCCCACCTCAAATTATGAAACACATCTTCCTTTTCTATACAGCTACAGCCATACACTTTAGTATCTTTATCTACCAAATGGTCTGAATCTTATCCGTTTTTTTCTCACTGAAGCAGTTAAGAATTCATTCCTATTATCTTTAAGCTACTGGCAATACATATATACTATTCAACATTTTGCTTATCAGCATATAACTCTTAAAATCTTATCACGTGTATTCTTTGCCACTTACTTTCAATCTTTCCAGCCTTTGATACTTTTTCAGCACTGTTCCTAGGTCCTATTTTAATTAGGAAGACTTCTTGCCCAGACATTATTATACATACTCTAAGAAAGTTCAGCACAGTCTGCAATAACCTGTACTGCACATGATTAAGTCTGGTGAAGAAATCTATTTGACCCCTGTGCAGTTTGGTATCAACAGATGCTTAGTCAAATACTCATGTGAGATATGTATTTCTTAAGCCAAAAAGCTAGCCAGATTCTTTATTTTGTTTCTCAGCTGCCCTGAAAAGATGGGCTTCATATCTGCTATCCTGCGTGAAGAAGGTATTAATGATTTGTCTCTTTCATTTGGCAACTGTTGATTATTAAATTTCACAGAACACCACGGTACTTGTTTTCATATCACTGGCAACTGTTAACAGTTATAAGTGTAATTGGTGCTGAAATAATCAAATATATGCCATATAGATATTGTCTGGAAGACCTGTTTACTGGATCACTTAGAAGCTGAAAACTTTTCATTTTTTTAATGAAAAGTTTGCTGTAAATTAGCATGCTTTAATTAATAGGGTCCTATTCAAATTTATGAAGTTCTTCAGAAATTATGCTAATAAACAGAAAATAAAATGTTACGCTTTCAAAATTCTGACAGCAGACCATTTACCCTTCAAGATCTCCAGCAGTAGATTTGTTTCAGTCATACAGACTCTGGCAACTCATTTCTCATCATCTTGTGACAATTAAAGACCTCTCACATGAGGAAGTTCTAATGTTTTGCAAACATGCAGTCCAGCTCAGACCAAGCTGACCATTTCAGCTGATGTTGCTCCCTGGAACAGAGTGGTCAGTGGGATGAAACCACAGGCTGTACCCGTGAATTCCTCCACCTGGGAGGAGGCTTTTGGATCAAGCCTGACCCTCCTTCTGCTTCAGTCCTTCAGAGCGGCCCCTGACAGGACACAAAACGGCTCCCCAGCTCCAGTGGGACACAGGCACTCCCCCAGTTCCTGCTCAGTTTGGACCTGCACACCCAAGAGAGGTTATACAATCTGTTTTCTGTCCTGGGGAACAGGAACAGGTGCTCAGACCTTGTAGAGAAACGCATGGTACCAAAAGAGAACATGTAGGGATGCATTGTGTGGTACACGCGATACATGTTCACGAACTACTGAGCTTGGAAGCTTTGTGGCCTTTTAGTAAATCACGAGTGAGGGATTTTAAAACAACCTGACAGCAACTCGGCCGATTCACCAGAGAACCTGTTCAGAGGTTTGCTGGTGCTTTGGTGGGCCACAGCCGAGGCAGAGCGGCGCTGCCCGGAGGTGCGGCAGGCACCGGCCCCCGTGGGTGTCCGACCGCTGCTGGCTCCGGCACCCTCGGCAGTCCCCGCACCCGGTCCCGGCGGACCCGCACGGCGTCTCCCGGGCGGACACGGGGCACACACCGCACCCGCTCCCCAGGACGGACACGGGGCACACATGGGGCACACACCGCCCCCGCTCCCCGGGCACAAACGGGGCACACACCGCACCCACTCCCCGGGGCACACACGGGGCACACACGGGGCACACACCGCCCCCGCTCCCCGGGGCACACACGGGGCACACACCGCACACCCCGCACGGCCGGGCCCCACGCACCGCCGCGCCCCGCAGCGGCCGCGGGCAGCAAATGCCGCCTCGGGGCGGGCGGCCTGTACCACCACGGTAGAGGGGGGACGGCTAGCGGGGCGGAGGCTGGAGGGGCCCTCAGCTCGGGACGGCGCCGCCCGCCGCCCCGGGGACCGGGGCCC